>JASEKS010000418.1:0-65603 GCA_030770415.1 Pleoardoris graminearum | reverse complement strand
TATATTTTTTTTTTTTTTTTTTTTAAATAAAGCTACGCTTTTAGCGTAGTACCTGTATTTTTAAAAGAAATAACTGCTAGCTACTATAGGGGTTCCTATAAAACGGCTCTGTGACAACCTGTTATATTATATTATATTATATTATATTATATTATATTATATTATATTATATTATATTATATTATATTATATTATATTATATTATATTACATTATATTATATTATATTATATTATATTATATTATATTATATATTTATATATTAATCGAACAAATAGAGTGGCTGTGGTGGCTCGGGGCAACTAAAAGGGGTTTTAAAAAGGAGGAGTATGTGCATGCCTTCATTTTCTTTTAAAATATAAGTATTAAACTAAAAGTATAGCTTTTATATTCTTTATTTTTTAAAAAAAAAAACTACGATAGAATATAAATATTTAATATAGATCTAAATGTGTAACTCTTTTACTAGTATTAGTATATTATACTAATTCTAATTAGCCGTTAAACAAAAATCTATTATGCAGAACCGAACTTTATCTAGATGCCTAGCCTAATGCCCCATAAGTGCGAGCTGAACGTGGCTTGTCAGCGTAACGTGCGGGGTCTGGTTGTCTGCGCACTCAGCCACGCCACCTCGCCTCCTTGGTGAGATTGTATTTGGAAACCCCAGCCTTGTCGGCGTTCTCCTCTATCGTTGTCAACCACCCGAACAGGTTATGTGGTAGCGAGCACAAATGTCAACACCCTGGTTACAGCAAAAAGGGGGCACGGAACAAATACCTAACTGGAGCAGCCTCGTCGATATTGCCCTTTTGGTAGCATGCAAAAGACGAGGCTACCTAGAACGACATGGAAATCCGGGTACTCTGGACGCCCGTGCGTAACCTATACCACTCCTTGACCACAAAACCTCTCTATTGATACGCAGCCCTACTTACAGCACGGACGGTCCCCAGAGGGTGGTCGCAGACCGAAGGGTCTCAGAGAAGACCGTCTTAGCTGAGCCGTTCATGCTTCTGTCGAAACAGTAGGCCCGACATATTATCTGCCAAAGCGCAATACCTTATGTAGAGGTATTGTACCCGGAAACATCTGGACGGAGGGGATTTCTAAAGCTGCACTGCCTTTTCGCAAGGCCGCTGAATCGCCATCAGCAACCACTGTTCACTTCCTGACCGGAAATCGACATATCGTGGAACGATCGCGACAGAGTAGAGACACTGCCATTTCCAGGGACGTCATTCGTACACTAAGCGAAAACCCGCCATGTCTTCGGGGCCCATGCCTACCGGTGAGAACCGTGCGGCTACGCTGCAGATCAAAGCGCTGAATGAATACCGGAATAAATGGATAAAGATGAAAGACCTCCTGGACAAAGCAAAGCGAGAACACTCCGGAATGTTCTTCGTGCCTTTGGGTGACGTGGAGCGAATATTGCATAAAACAGCAACAGATTCATTGTTCGAATCGTGGGAACCTCCTCCTAGTAGCGAAGACCGACTCAGGGCCGTTAGCCTACTCCATGAACAACGTCGAAGAGAAGGTGTTGGAGCATATCGCTTCCTTCGCGTTTTTGCAACATTAATTCATCTCGGTATTCACGTCTATATCCGGAAGGCGACCCAATACTTCTTGAATCCCCACGGTCAGGAGTGGCAACCACCCGAAGATGATTCGTACCTCTGGACGACGACCAAGGACGAGTTTTATAACAATATATCCGTTCAGGACGACGGTTTCTACGAGCTCTTCTTCCGCCACAAAACACACTTTTGCGCTTTGGTGCTGAGAGAGGGCGGAAAACATAACATACGAAAAGAGCAACTTTTGCCTTTTTTCTTCGACGACGATGAGCCTGTGGGCAGAGGTAGTGCCGGTAAGGTGTATAAAGTGAAGATTGGCAAGCATCACTGGGTCGATAAATGGCTTTCAAACTCCCAAGACATGCCGGTTGCCGTGAAAAAGTTCAGTAGCAAGAACCCAAAAGACCGATTCCACCACGAGTGCAACATCTTGATGAAACTGAAGAGCACTAGCATCAAGAGTGAAAACGTCATGTTACCGCTAGCAAGTTTAGTTCATGGAGGGCAGGGCTATCTGATTTATGACCCGGCTGAAATGGACCTCGAGCGTTACATGGAGAGCCGAACGCGCAAGGACCCTTCTGACACCGACTATGGGAACGAGACAAAAGCCGTATTGAAGAACACTACCGATTTGGTAGGAGCGCTGAAGTGGATCCATGAGTATATGCCCTATCATCAAGTATGGCATGGCGATATCAAACCTGACAACATCCTCGTCTTGAGACACGGCTTAAATGAGCTGTGGAAGCTCGCTGATTTCGACCATGCTCACGCCAAATGCACTCTTTCCTCTTCTGGCGCTGAACCATCAAATCCCACGGATCGGCATACTTATCGTGCACCTGAAGTGGGTGAAAAGAAAGGAGGGAGGCGAGGGGACGTATGGGCCATGGCTTGTATGGTTGTTCTAGTTCTCTCCTGGCTCGACAACGGAAGTGTAGGGGTAAATGAGTTTTGGCAGGAGAGGAATTGGGAAAATAGAGTCCCTAAGCCGAAGGACACTTTCTACGACATCTCCTTGGTGGACGGTGATTCGGATGGGGAAGACATTTTGAGCCCGTCGGTAAGGAAATGGCTAAAAAAACTGAGTGAGAGGGCCAAGAAGAGATCAAGCGACGAAAATCTCGCGAGCCTTCCAGCTGACGATCTGACATGGTACTCGATATACGTCGATACCGTGATCACACAGTTGAAAAGCCTGGTGTTCGTGCACCGACCAGCCCGCATATACGCAGATAAGTTCTACGAGTTGATGCACAAAGCATATACCCAAACACCTCACACCGAACACGATTTTACGGCGCAACTTGAACAATCGAATTCAGTAAACGCAGGTCCACCTGTTTCTGACCATCCATCAAGATCAAGCCACGTGGTGCCTACACCTAAACCAAACATGCCACCAACTCCTGCAAACTCGGTGCGCAATTCTGAGGATCGTCGTCCAAGTGGTGACAATCTAGGACGCCCGCGCCATGCCAGTAGTGCAAGTGGGGCCTCCTCTACAATCGTCAACTCCCGCCCAATTCAGGGTGTGCAAAGGTGTTCATCACTTTGCTCTGCTATCAAGAATGGCGAACCAACTCCCCATGATCTGAACGAACGAGGTAGAGCAGAGCTGAATGAAATCTGTCGCGCATGCGGCGATGCACTGATTCACAAGTCCATCAGAAACGGCGCGAAAGAATGGTTCAGGAAGCTTCTCGAAACCGGAAAGGTTGATATCAATCAAGAGAGCCGTAAAGGAGTGATGATCAGTCCCATCATTCTTAGCAGCATGGAAGGCATGCATTGGGCAACACAGCGTCTCCTGGACCACGGCTGTGATCTGCCTACAAAGGACGCTATCAAATCAATAAAGTCTTCCCAAATGAGGGACCGATTAGAGAAATACATAAGGGAGGCCAAAAAGAAAAGGAGGTAAAGCTCACACCAGAGTAGATTTAGGCAAGTAAATTCTAGATCAAACCCACTACAGCCTTGCGACGTCATCCGTACATGTCTTTGTAGCACCGTCCCGTTATTTCAATGCCTTCCTGCATACAGACCTTCGGCCTGTATCCCAACCGAGCCTTCGCTTTATCTATGTTGAAAGTCCGATGAATCGTCATGTACTTCACCCTAGCGCGTGTTAAAGTAGGTTGTCTACAGCCAAATGTCAGAACCCAGAATGCCCACTCCGCGATCACCGCAATGATCCAAGCAAGCGTAGGAGCCAGGACCCATATCTGCGCCTCATCTACAGCGTAGCCTCCTGTCTTGGCAATGCGCCGGGTCAAGTCCCAATACGGCCAAGGCTCGTCGTTGGTAACGACGATTGCTTCGCCTGCCACCCTAAGAGTATCAGGTAGTGCATTTGCATGCTCCCGAAGCAGTGCTTTCGCGGCCAGAATCTCTGCATCGACATGATTCTCGACGTATGTCAGATCGTAGAGGTTAGTGTTTTCTCCGACTTACACCGTGGCGCGACCCCTCCTTTGCATTCTGCATAACAGTCCCCGTCATCAAACCGTCGCCTGGTCCGAAAAGCCCTGCGGGTCGCACGGCAACAGCGCGGACCCCGCCGACTCCGTCTGCAGCCAGAATCAGACCCTCTGCAACCGCCTTGGTATGGGCATAGTACACTCGTTGTTCCGGCCAGAACAGGACTCGCTCGGCCTCCCTGTAGGCTTTAATACGCGCGCGCACAAGGCAGCAGCGCTATAAAGGTAATCTAATTTAATAAAGTTAGTATTAAGGCTATCGTCTTTACGGGGAGAAACTATAGTATATATAAAAAATAGTATATAAAAACTATATATTAATTTTACTATAGCTATATTTATTAACTTTTTATTTTTTATATTTTTAATGCGATCTTAACCGCTTTATTAGCTATAGTAATTTTAATTATTATATTAATATTTATAAAACTATTTAAAAGATTTTTTTTTACTACTAGTACTAAACCTAATCTAAAATTTATTTAAAACGTAGTAGTAAAGCTATAAATATATATAATAAATATTATTAAAATTTAAATAAATTAACCTACGCCTAACCCGTTTTTATAAAAAAAAATTAGTACCTATAAGTACTAAAGCTGTTTAGGCTAATATATCTTTAGTATAATAAGCAGTATTTACCTAACTTAAATAAGTAATATACTTAAATAAAAATTTTTATATCTAACTAACTTTATAATAGTAATTAAATAGTATTTTTAAAAAAAATAGTCCGTATATAAAAAATTTTATAAAAAAGCTATATAAGACTTTATTAAGTTAATAAATAAAAAAAAGGCATATTAGGATTAGTAGATAAAAAATAAATAAATTATTTTACTAAAACGTATAATAGCGCTTTTTAACGTATAATATACTATATAATTATTAGAAGAAAATTAATTTGCTCGGCCTTAGTTATAAATATAACATCGCTATAGCCGTCGTAGATTACGTAGGAGCTCGAGGTGTATACGATAGCCTGGACGAAGTTCCATTTCTAGGCGCATTCAAGGAACGTGCGCACTCCGCCAATGTTGACATCTTCGAGTAGGCGGTGATTCTCGCCAAGTGGATCGGGAGATGCAGTGTGGAATACGACCTGAGGTTTGCATTGATCGAGCACCGCGGAGACATCGTCTGCGGAGGTAATATCCCCAGTGAAATACTGGACGCGGTCTTTCGGATTAGTAGCCTCGCGGATATCGAAACTCGCGACTTGGGTGTTGGGTTCGGATAGAAGCTTTTTCGATGATGGGGCTGCCCAAGAAGCCACAGCCGCCAACAACTAGCACAGCACCAAAAGAGATCGGCTCCTGCGCTGCCATCCGGTTCCAATTCAATAACAAGCTAATTTCTCTAGAGAATGGGCAGGATGATTTACAATCGTAGATGTGGGAAGTAGCGTGCACAAGCCAGGTTGCGGGGTGTTCAAACTAGATGCTTCGCCGCTTCAGACTTGGGGACGCGGCGGCGCATTGCGGCATAGCAATCGTGTTCGACAACTGCCTAATTCCAGTCTTAATATATCAGTGTCGGTGTAAGGATGCATTATTCGGCTTTTGAGGCAACTCGTGCACTCTCATGATAGCAGCTGTACACTCTTCGATGCGGAGCCGTTATATCGCTTTATTGATATTATGTATAAATACCTAAAGATTAATAATTTAATGAATGATTATTAATCTATTCCACCTACTACATTTATAGAGTACTTTTTTTTTAAAAAAAAATAAGCCTTTTATATTAAGGCTACCTAACTATTTAAAAAGAGTGCTTTATCTTCTAAGCGATTTAAATAACCGACTCTTTAAGTAATTAACTAATTAAATATAGGCTAGTTAAATAACTTATACCAAAATTAATTAATTACCTAACTAGAAATACTAACTTTCTATTTAGAAAATAATTTAAATTTAATAAGATTAGGTTACTATATTAATATAATTAAATATTAAACTAGCAAGAGGGTGTATAGCTTAGTAAATAATATACTTGGCTACCTATAATAGTAATATTATAGATTATAAGTTAATTTTATTCTCGTCTACTTTAATCTACTATTTAATTAATTAGTTTATTAGGTTTTAGATTTAATCTTATTAGATTTAATTATATTATTTAATTAGACTAGTTAATTTTCTAAATAGACTAAGTTTAGTTTAAATTTCTAATTAGGTTAGTATAGCGACCTAACGTAATTAAAAACTAGACTATTTCTAAATAGGAAAAGAGCTATTCCTATATAGGTAATTAATTAAATTCTAATATAGGTTACATAACTAGCCTCTATATATTAGTTAAGAATTAAAGAGCCGGTTATTAGTTCTCTTAGAAGATAAAACACTTTTTTTAAATAGTTATGTAGCCTTAATATAGAGCTTATTTTTTTTAAAAAAAAAATTAAACTAAATCTATTTAAGAAATATAATAAGCCTAATTACGTAATAAATAAATTTAATAAAGTTAAGTCTAATTTCTCGGTCTTAATAGAGACCTAGAGGTTTTAAAATTATAATAAAATAATTAATATAAAATATTCTATTTTATTTAGTTATATATTTTATATTTGTATATTAATCGAACAAATAGTGTGGCTGTGGTGGCTCGGGACGACTAAAAGGGGTTTTAAAAAAGGAGGAGTATGTGTATGCCTTTATTATTTAGTTATATACTAAACTATTTATTTATATTCTCCTATACTAGCTATTTATTATCCTTCCTTTAGAAACCCCTCTTTACTTACTTCTAAATATCCTCTATAGCGTTAAGCTACGGCACTCCTCTATATACTAATAACTTTTACCTTATATTATTTTAATTAAAATTATATACGCCTTTTATACTATAGACTATAGCCTCTAATATACTAAATTATTTATTAAAAAACTATACTATCTCTTTACTCTAGCGCCCTATAGTTATTAGCGTTAGCGTTATTATTAATAATAAGTAACTTACCCCCGTTTATTAATTACTTAGTATAGTAATATAGCTATAGTAATTTTAATATTATTTTTTTATCTAGCGACACCCCTAAACAGTAGATTTTTAGCTTTTTTATTAAATATTATAATTTTTTTTATACGTAGTTAAATCTACGTCTATATTAATAAAATTATTTTACTTAAGTATAAACTTTTATAAGTTGCCTACAAAAATAGGTAGTAATATAATAGTTATATTAAATATACTTATTACTTTACGTTTCTTATTTATTTAGTTTAATTTAAAAGCTTAGAGTATATATTATACTTTATAGTATAGGCTAAAATAAGTTTAATATATATATCTTACTAAAATTTTATTTTTTAACGTGCTAGGAGCGCGTATTTTAGTTATAAAATAGTAATATACTACTATTAATAGATAGTACCTTAAACGCTATAATATATACTATAGTTATAATATATTAATATCTCTTCTTTTATAAATATCTACTTAGTATTAGTTTATAATAGTAAATACGCTAGTATAAGTTACTATATAAGGTAATAAACTACACTAAACTATAAAACTATTAAGTACTATTAAGCAGTTATTACGTGCCTATTTTAGTACGGCACTTTTTTTAATTAAACTTAGTATAGTACTTTTAAGAGCCAGTTATTAGGTTATATAGTATATATAGTACTTTCCTTTCTAATTAAGTAGTTACTAATAGTAACTTTATTACATTAAAAAAAAAAGTCTAATTTCTAATAAAAACTAGTAAATTAAATAGTATATTAAAGTAGATAAGAATAAAATTTAAACTTATAATTTATAATACTACTTTTTTCTTTAATATATTACAGGGAGGTAATATTAGGAGAAGTGTACTCTATAAAGCTACTATTTTTAAAAATTAATATATAATTAATTACTACGCCTAAATATACGTAAATTATACTATTTTAAAGAGAAAGTTATAGAGAATTATATAAGGATTTTAGTTACTACTTAGTTAATATACGTAATAAACTAAAATTATCTAAATATAATAATATTTATAGCTTATTTTTTAGATCCCTATAACTTTTTAGTTAGTAAATATATTTAACTAAAATTTAACTATAATATTTTAGAACTAGCGTAGGTTACGTATCTAAAATTTTAATAAGAATTTATAATATAATAATAAGTTTATATAATTAGTAAAAATTTAGTTCTAGCTTATATAATTAGTAATTACGTAATATATTATTAATATTATAGTATATTATAATATCTTTTAACTTTTATAAACTTAAACTCCTATTCTCTTAAAATAGCGTTAAATCTTTTAAAACGTAAATATAAAGTTAATTTACTTTTAATAGTAAATACTTTTATTTTAATAATTATTTCTACTTTAAAAAAGTCTAAAAGGGCTATTTATAGTACTATACAACATATTAAATATAAAAAAATAAAATAAAAAAATTATAATATAAAAAAAGTTTTACTCTTAAGTAGAAGTATAAAAGGTGTATGTAGAGTAATTAACCTAAATAAATTTACTAGTAATGCGGAGCGTACAGATTATATAGCTATAGTTATATAATTATATAATCTACACTAGCGAGTAGAATCTTTATTTAGCTATCGCACGGATAGTAGAGAAAATAAAGAATATATATTAAAATATAACTATTATTATTTATTATTTTATACTATTTCCTATTTACTATAATATTATAGAGGACTATTACTCTGCACGAGTAGAGTATAGTTATCCTAATAAAAGGCTTATTTATTTTTTTATATTTTATTTTTATCGCGTTTTACCCTATTTACTAATATTATAAACTAATAACGTTATTATAATTTATAGTAATATTTTTTTATTTAATATTATATAAGCCTTTATATTACTTATTAAACTTTTTACTAAAATAATAATACTATAAAGGCCTACTAAAGTAAGTTATATATATATCTAGCTTACCTAGTAGCCTTATAAAATAAGAGAAGCTATATTTACTATTATTAGTACTTACGCCGCCTCTAGTACCTACTATTTAATTAGTAATACCTACTAAATAAAAATAAAAGTATATACCTACTTAACTTACGCGCTCTAGTAGGCTGCCCTAAAGTTTATAATATTTAAGCCTTTTTTTTTAGATATTACGAGTACACTAATAGATTTATTTTATTTTATTAGTCTACTTTTTAAATTATTTTATTACTCCTAGCTCCTCTAATAACGCTAGGTTTTTTAGTTCTTCTTTCTTAACTACTTATTTTTATAAAGTTTTTATTTTATTAGTATAGGGTTCTTATATACTAAAAAAGGCTTTAAAATAGTTAAAAATAATATATTTAAAAAAGCTACTTTTCGCTAAAAGGTTACGTACGCGTAGGTTAGTATAGGACTAGTTAATATACTATACGTAGACGAATAGTTCTAGTTAACTTTAAGTTTTATATTAGCTTAGAGTATTACTACTACTAGAAGTAGGTACTAGAGTACTTAGTATAATATAACGTAATTACCTTAAGGGCTGTACGTATAGTATAAATAGTAGAAAAACCTATATAATTACTATATAAACTTTTTCTATTATTAAAGTTATTTAATTACTATATTTAATAAGTTTAAGTAGTATATATACTTTACTATTAAAACTAATAAGGCGTTAAAAGATAAAAGATAGGTTAATCCGACTAATAACTACGATTATAACCTATCGGTTACTTTTTTAACTTTATTTTTATATAAAATAGAGGTTATATTTATTTCTATTACTTTTTACTCTATTTATACACACAGGTAGTATAGTATTTAATAATAATTAATATTTTTATTTATAACTGTAAATTCTTTCTTACCTATAAAGATATAAATTTTTTATAACCTATAAAAATAACTATAATACTAAGTATGTCTACCCGCCTACTTAGCCTACGCACTAAATAAAACACATATATATATAGGCCCCTCTAATATTTTTAAATATTAATTAGTATTTTTTAAAATATCTTTATTATTACTATTATTATCTTTTCCTCCGTCTTTATTATTACTATTATTATCTTTTTCTCCGTCTTTATTATTACTATTACTTTTATTATTACTTTTATTATTATTATCGTCTTTGCCTTCGCTTCTACTATATTCCTTACGCTAAAGAGTACCTACTATATTTATAAAATATTTATTTTACTTATTAACTCTACTATAAACCGTACGTTATATTTTTTTACTTTTTTTATTTTTATTATATTTTTGCCTATTAAATCCGCCGCCGCTAATACTATTAACCTAATATTTATAACTTTAATTACTTCCTTTATTAATAATCTAATTAACTTATTAGGCTAGTACCTATTATTAACAGTTATAATTTTATTATAATTAACTTCTCTGGCTATTAAACGGATAAAGTTAGTTACTTTTAAATAAATAAAATACCTATACTAGTAAGCGTTTACTAGAATTATATTTATAATACCCGTAAAGTAATAAAATACTATAAAATAAGCTTAAGTAACTATACTAAATATTTTAAAATTAATTAAAATACGTATTTTATTATTATTAGTATAAATAAGAGGAGGACTATACTGTACAAGAGCTAGATATTTAAAAAATAATATTTTAAATAATATTTTCGTAAATATTTTTTTTTACAAACTTTTAACTGTGTTAACTATAAGAGAGATAGAGGAGAGATATATAAATAATAATAGTTACTATACTCTACGTATCTCTTTTCTACTAATAAATATAGTGTCTTTATTAAACCTTTTTACTTTTTTAATTTAACGTTTTTTTAGAGGGGCGTACTAAGCGCGCTAGTGCGGCGCTATACTTTTTTTTAATTTAGTTTTACCTAACTTTTTTAACATATTAAGTATAAAGGTATATTTATACTCCTCTTTTTTTAAAACCCCCTTTAGCCGCTCTAAGTTACTATAGCTACACTATTTATTCGATTAGTATATAAATATAATATATAGGTAAATTCTTTATATAATCTCTATATAGTTATAGATAAATACTTATACTTTTACGCTTTATAAATTACTAAATTAAAAATTAAAGACGTTAAAGGATTATATAAAGGCGATTTTATTTAACCTAAGTAGTATATATACTCTCTTAAGCTAGGTATAATAGTTCTTACTATATATAAACTTAGTATTATTACTTTAATATATAGTAATTTAGCTGTCTAGTAGTAATATATATAGTAAATAAATACTTTTACTACCTTATATAATACTATTAATAGGTTATTTTAAAAGCGTATAGTAATTATTACTAAGAGTATAAAAAAGTTAATAGTATATTATAAGGATAAAATTTATAACTTTAAGTTATAGCTAGAGTAAATATAATATATATATTTATATACGCGTAAAAAGAGGGACTAAGTAAAAATAAAAGTATAAAAAAGTTACTAAGCGCGGGTACTTACGGTAAAAATAGGAGTAAAAGTAAATAAAAATAATAATATATAATATTTTAAATTGCCTAAAAAGGCTTAAATTAGTTATTAGTATTTTAAAAATTATTTTTATAAAGGGAGAGTTAGTAGAAAGGTTATTATTATTAAATTATTAAATATTAAAGAAAACTGCTAGTAATAGTAGTAGAAAAACTTGATATTAAAAGCTTTAGCGCTTTAAGAGGTATAATATTATAAAATTAGATTAAACTATATTAAATAGAAACTATTAAAGTAATAGTAAACTCTATATATTAATTTTAGTAAATATAACGCAGTTTTATACTTAGGTTACTTAGGTAGAATAGTTTTTTACCTCCTATTTAGGAGGGGAAAGTAAAGTAATATAATATATAGTTTATAGTAGAGTTAATAGATAAAATAAGTATTTTATAAATATAGTAGGTACTTTATAGCGTAAAAAATATAATAGAGGTAAAAGTAAAGGCAGTAGTAATAATAAAGGTAATAATAAAAGTAGTAGTAATAGTAGAGGTAGAGGTAATAGTAAAGACGTCTTAAACCTAAAGCTTAAAGCCTATAGGGTAATAAGTAAAAAATATAGAGATGCTAGGGTAATTAATATTTAAAAGTATTAGGGGGGCCTATATGTAGTTCCTTTAATATATAGGCTAGATAGGTAGGCTAGCAGATATATAAGTATTTAGTATTATAGTTAACTATCTTTATAGATAAGGAAGAATTTGTAATTATAAATAAAAATATTAATTATTATTAAATACTATACTACTTATGTGTATAGGCGAAGCGATAAGTAATAAGAATAAATATAACCTCTATTTTATATAAAAATAAATTTAAAAAAGTAACTAATAGGTTATAATAGTAGTTATCGGCTACTTAAATATAATATTTTTTTATTCCTTTTTTAACTTCCTATAACTTTATAGCTAGTAAATATATTTAACTATAATTCTAACTATACTCTTTTAGGACTAGCCTAAGTTCTGTAAATAAAATTTTAATTAGAATTTATTATATAATTATATAATTATATAAAGAGAGGTAAAGTAAAGCATTGAGACACTAGTCTAAATAAGGTATAGACTAAAAAAAGTTATTTTTCTAGATATAGTTAAAACAATAAGCGTGTATAAAAATTATAAAAAATATTAATTTATATAATTATTAATTTATATAATTAATAAAAATTTAAATTTTACTTATATAATTATTACTTATATAATATATTATTAATCTTATAATATATAGTAATAGCTTCTTACTTTTATAACCCTAAAGTCCTATTTTTTTAAAAAAGCGCTAAATCTTTTAAACCTTATATAGAGGAAAAACGAGCTAGAAATTACTAAATTCTAAAATTAAAGAGTAGGGACTAGTTTTATAAAAAAAAAAGTACTAAAGAGCCGTATTATATATATATAAAGGAAAAATAAATACTCTGTTCTAAAAAGCTTTATAAACTAGTAATATAAACTATAAGGTATTTTTTTACAATATACCCCCTAATTAAACTAATAAAAACAGCTTAACTATCTAAGTAGTTTAAAATTAATTCTTTTAAGCTTATAGTAGCCGTAGAATTAATTTTAAAAAAAGTTTTTTTAAGTAAAAAATTTCGGTAGGTAGCGTTACTAAGTAATAAAACTTTAAAGTAAAAAACTAATTATAATAGGCGTACTAGCGTTAATAGCGTAAAAAGCGTTTATATAATCTCTCTACTAACTTTTTTAAAATAATCCTTACTCTTTTTATACTTTTAACTATTACTTTTATACTTTCTTACACTATCTGTATTATTTTTATATTTTTATATTTAATATTTTTTTTAAGCAGCTCTTTAAGCTCTCTAATTATTATAAATATTATAAGTTAATTATTTATATTACTATCGCTATAGCTATAGTAAGCTATAATTTTTTTTTTAATCTCTACTTTTTAAAGTTTATCTAAATTTCTAAACTTTAATTTTATCTCTTAAAAACTTTACTAATTTTTATTTAATAGTTTTTTAATTCTTTTTATATTACTATAGTCTAAAACCTAAATATAATTAAGAGTAAATAATATTTTAAGTATTATAAGCTTACTAAAGTTAGTAAGAAGCTAATAGGGCCTAGTCTTTTAGTTTCTAATAAGTTATTTAATATTATTTTTTAGCCTATTATTACGCTCCGTAAGAAGAAGTAGTTAAAAAAAAAAAAAGTATAAAGAGTATTAATAAAAGATAAAATAATAAAGTTAAGGCGCTATTTAGCCTTAAACTAAAATTACTATAACTTAAATAGAAACTCCTATACTATAATATTTAAAAAATTATTTACTATTTTTATAAAATAATATATAGTTACTATAAACTCTAAAAAATTATCTTATATCTTTAATAAATAAAAATCCGCCCGCTTTTTTTAATTAAAAAGTTCTATAAATTTTTTAATTTCTAAAAGATATTATCCGCGCACTATTATAAGTTTAATAAAATTTACTTAAGACTCTACTTTAAATAAGTCTAAATACTATAATAGTTTTAATTATTATTTATAATTTACTCTCTAAAACTCTAAAAGATCTTTTTAGTAATTAAAATAATTTTTTTAGTTTTACTTTTATATCGCGCTCTATAACTACTATTTATTAATTATTTTATAAGTAAATAGATACTATACAGGAAGCTTAATACTAATAAAAAATTTAAAAAACTTTTAAAATTATTAAATCTACCTAGCCTATTCCTCTAGTTTAGCCTTTTTAAACGTAAGGCGCTATTAGCGCTTTTTTTAATGTAGCTCTTTTAAGCTCTACTAGGTTACGTTTAAGAAATAGGCTACGGCCTATAGTAGAGAGTAAATCTAAAAATAAATTTAAAAAAAATAAAAAGAGTAAATTATTTATTTTATAAACTCTATTACGCTGTAGTAATAAAAATAATATTAATAAAAGATATTTTAAGTTTTTTAGTCTATGGTTTTTTAAAACTCTATTTATTCTTTTATATTAAAATTAAAAAAGTTTTAAAATTATTAGACAGCGTCTATATAGTTTAATATTACTAATAATTTATAAAATTAAAGTATGTTATATTTTATTTTTATTATTTAGGTAGTACTCTGTCTAGTAAAAATAATAGAAGTTATTATAATACTAAAACGTAAGACTCTTATTACTAGGCGTATAAGAGTAAATATAGCTATAAACTAATATACGTATTAATATTTTAATCTAAATAATTTAGAAAAATTATATACTTACTATTATAGTCCTACTTAAGTTTAAGAGATTATTAAGTACTTTTTATTTTATTATAAGCCGCTCTATAGTAAGAAGGCAAAAAAGCTTATTTATAAGTAAATATAATTTTTTAATCCGCTTTTTTTAATTTTTGCTAATATAGACTTTATAAATAATAAAGTTTAATAAATTATAGACTACTATTAGGTAGATAATTAAACTAAATAAATAAAGGTATATATATACTCCTCCTTTTTTAAAACCCCTTTTAGTCGTCCTGAGCCACCACAGCCACACTATTTGTTTAATTAATATATAAATATTAAACTAAATAAAAACTTAGACAGTAACTCTATAAATAATATTTCTAATAAAATTACTTTACGCCGCGCTTAAGCTATCTAAAAATTTAATAAACTAGTAAAATTATTAATCTATTAAGTATATCTATTAAGCTATTATATAATTTTTGTTATTGTATTATTTTTCTACTCTTTTATTATAAAGTTTTTTTAAGTAATACGGTTTTAGATTATTTATTATAAATAGTAGCTAATAAGCTATTTAATATTTAATTTAAAGCGCTTTGTACTCTATTATTATATAATTTCTTATAATTTTAGTTTAGTAATTTTTTCTTTTATATTCTTAAGATTTAGTTACTTTTTAAATCTTTAAAATTACTAAATTATAAAAGCTTTTGTTAACCTATCTGCTAGTATATTATTTATCTAATAATATTTAATTTTAGAATTTTCTTTTAAATACTTTTAGCGTAGTTATATATTCTATATATTTATATAGCGTAAATAAGTAGTTATATACTTATTTTTACCTATAACTAGCCTAATTATTTATTAGTTATTATAGAATATATACTACGTAATTTTAAAATTTAAAATAAGTTTTTTAAAAAAGCGCTTTAAAACTATTATTTCTTTACTTATATACTTAAGCGCGAGGAGCTCTACTTTAGTAGTTAATATTATAATAATAGCCTATCTTATAGCTTTCTAAATAATTACACCCCTAAATAATATAATAATATAATTATATAAAAATTATCTACTTTTTAGATTATCTATAAATAAAGCGTTTAAATAAATTATAAATTTTAGGCGCTTATATGCCCTATATTAGATCGCTTAAAAGCGTAATCTATAAAGAAATATAATTATATATTTTACTATAGTAAAATATTCTTTATTTAAATTAATTAAAAAATAAGAGAGTTTTAAAACGGTAAATACTATATCTAGTTATATTATAATAGTAATATAAAATATAGATCTAATACGCTTCTAATATACTTTAATTTTAGCTTTTATTACTTCTTTTTTATTTTTAATTAGCTTTTCTAATAGTAATAGTATTAGTAGAAAAAATACTAAATTAATTACTTTAAATTTTTTCGCAATCTTTTTAATATATAAATTATAAATTAGCGTAATTATTTAATCTTTTTAATTTTTAATTATCTATACTTTAAAGTACTATTTTACAGTTTTATATACCTCTATTTTATATATTTTTAAAAACTTATTACGTAGTTTAAAAGCTTTTTATTAATAAATCTTATAATATAAAAGTAGAATATTATTTATATAAAAAAGTATAAAAATCTTATAATCTATATTAAAAAATAAGTAAAACTTTTTTTTTAAGTAAATAAGGCTAAGTTTAGCTAAAATATCTAAAAATTTTTTATATTATAGTATAGGTAAGTTACGTAGGCTATATAAGGCTTAATTAAATTTTATATAGCTATCTTTTTACTTATAGCTATTAGGTAGTTTATACTATATTAGGTTTAAGTGATTAATTAGTATATTAAAAAATATACTAATTATATTAAGCTATAAAATTTTTAAATTAAATTTTATTATAATTACTATAGCTATACAAAAGAAGCGCGCTATAAGTATTATAATATATATTAATAAAAGCGTATCTTTTAACTAAAGATTGCCTCTAATAATTAAATAAGCTTTATATTTTATAAAGTAACTATTCTAATTAAACTTATAGGTAAATACCTACTTAAGTAAAAATAGATATATAATACTATTAAAGCGCGTAACTACCTATTAAATTTACTTTTTAAGAAATATTATCTATTCTTTATATATAGCCTAGTAAAAGAGCGGGCTAAATAAATATAAAAAAATTATTTTTTATATTACTAGCTCTTTTAGAAGCTTATCGTAGTATATATAAATTTTATTTTAAAATATTATTTTCTTTAAGGCCCTATTCTATATAGCAGCTTAAACTATTATATTAATAATTATAAACTCTCTGTACTTTTTCTATATAATATTTATACTAAAAATAAATATATTTATAAAGTTATATTAAAGAGAGTTATCTATATTATTAAGTAAAGTATTTATAAGTTTTATATTATATAATAACTCGCTCTCTAAGTTAGGGCTTAATAATATATAAATACTAAGAGGGTTTTTATCTCTACCTTTTAGTTTATTAAAATCTTTAGAATTTAATCTATATTACTTTTAGCTTTATTAAGTAGTTAGACTATAGTCTTTTATAGGTCCCTATATTCTATAAATATAGGTACTAACTATTTTATTTAATAAAAGAAGCTCTATATTACTAAGTTAAGTAATAGTATTAGACGAGCTTTTACCTATTATTTAAAAATTCTAATCCTATAGGCTCTTTACTCTAAACTATTCTACTCTTTTACTAGAGTACACTTTATAAAAAATACTAAAGTATTTATTTTTTTTAGAGTCTATACCTTTAAGTTCTTTAGGCTTTAGAGTAGGCTAAAGAGACATTAAACTAATATTTATATTATATAATATATAAATTTGTAACTATTAGTTAGCTATACTAATAGCCTACGTATATACTACTTATATAAAACTTTATTTATCTATTTAACTAAAAAAATAAGATAAGACCTATACTAAAGTACTCTTAAGCTATTATTTAAGTTACGTAATATTTCTACTAATCTCTAGCTTATTAGAGTTATAGGCTTACGTATTAAAAATTTTATTAAATACTTTATTTATATTTATAACCTTAATAGTGTATAAAATATTTATAAACTTTATAGCCTTTTTTTATAAAATAGGCTAATCTTCTTTTCCTTTATAAAAAAGAGTTTTATTAAACGTAATATTACGTATTATAATAATCTAGTTAAGTAATAATATTTATATTTTATAAATATTAAAAGCTACGTAATTAACTAAATATCTAATATAAGTGTATAGATTTACTTTAAATTTACGTTTATTACGCCTAGCTATATAATTTCTATTTAATAAATATACGCGATAACTATAAGTATATATATTATTTTAATTTAAGTATAAATATGCTATTTAGTGCTTTATAAATTTAAATTTATAGTAATAAAAATATTATCTAAACTAGCTATATAAGACCTTATTTAATAATTATATACTCTTAAAAGCTACTAAACTAATATTATAAAGTATTATAACTATTTTTATAATTTTTAATAAAAACTTTTTTAGTAAGTTTATACTAAATCTTATAGTAATAATTTTATTAATAATTTTTTAGCTAGCGCGTTTAGCGCCGCTGTTTAGCTTATATATATAAAAAAATAGTATTTTAATACTTATACTAAGCTTTTTTATTTATTTTTTAAAACGTAATCTTCTGTACTATAGTCTAGTAGTAATATTATTATTTTAAAAAATTTTTATAATTTTAAGTTTATACTAGGTATATACTTATATAGTAAAACTTAAAAATACTTTTATAAGCTCTAAAAGTAATTTTGCTTATAAACTTTATATATAAATTTTTCTATTATAATTATTTTTAACTAATAATATTTACTACTTACTAAGCCTTTCTTTAAGTATATTAAAAAGATTTTATAAAATACGCTAATATAGTTATAGTAATTTTTTTTTAAATTTTTAAAAAAATACTTAAGCCGCGTATATAAGGGAATATTACTCGTAATATATATACTTAGTATTTAAAATATAAATATTTTACGCTCTATAAATAAGGGCATATAAAATTTTTTAATTTAAATATTTTACTTTTTAGTGCTATATATCTTTAGTATTAGTATATAAACATATTAACTATAAATAAAATTTTTAATATACTAGTATTACGCTCTAAACTAAAGAATTAAAGAATAGAGGCTTATATTTAATAAATATAAAATTATATTTATAAGTAAGCGTTGTAAGTATAAGACTTTATTTTAAAGATTTTATATATAGTATATTATCTAAGTCTAAATACTAAAATTTTTTATTATATAGGTAAGCTTCGGATACTATATTTAGGTAAAATCTTTTTATAATAGCTATATTTTTTAGTATAAAGTCTTCTATAGAATTTTTATTTAGGTTATTTAAAATATTTTTAATTATTTTAGTTTTTATACTAAAAATTAAAAAAGTTTATATTTTAGCTTTAATAGTGTAAATATTATTAGTTTTCTTAAAAAATTTTAGAATAAGTAGTAATCTATTATTTATTAAATATAAAGTAGTACTATTATTAAAAATAGTACTTTTAGAGAATATATAAGTATTATAATTTTATATAGAATATATACTATTACTTTATTTTAATTTATTATTTATAATAAATAAAAAATTAATAATCGCGTATACTAAAGAGTTAGAAAATTTTAGTTTATTATACCTTTTACTCTATAAAGTATTTCCTTTAAACTATCTTTTTTATTTAAGTATATTACAAAGAGCTGTAAATTTATTAAATTTAAAATATTTAAAAAGTTTTTTTTTTTTTTTTAAAAAAGCGGCGCGGTATAACTAATATAAATACTTATTAATACTAACTATAAATAATAGTACTTAGTAGGTTTTTAATAATACTCTTTAGGTTTATAAAAGTATTAGTATAACTTACCCTTATTTTTTAGCTATAAGCTATTTAATTAAAAAGACAGACTCTATCTATTAAGCGTTATAAAAATTTTAAAGCTTTTAGCTAATAATTTAGTAGCTCTATTTTATAATATTACTTAAAAGATCTTTTTTATTTCTATTAGAGAGAGCTCCTTATTTTTAAATATTAATTTTTAGGCTTAAATTATACGTATCTACTTTATTTATTTAAATACTAATTTCTTACTAATAGTAGTAAGAAAGTTAGTAATAGCTAGTTTATTTTAAATATTACTAAGCTTGTATACTTTTATTTTTATATAAAAAGCTTTCTATTTATAATATTATAGTTTAGTAGCTATTCTTTTATATTTTACGTTTTTTAAATAAGTATAGTATTATTATTATATAATATTCTTAGCTATTATATTACTAGTTAAAAACTTTTATTTAAGGAAATAAATAATTAAGTAAGTTAAAATATTTTCCTTAATAATATAGTGCGTTTAAGCAGCGCTTATAAACTTTAAAACTACTATTATACTAATCTAGTTTTAAATATTTATTACTTAGTTTACTTTAGTAGTATAATTAATTAAATAGGCTTAGTATATAGCTATTTTAGTAGTATAGTTATAGTAGATTTTAATAATTTTAATTTTAAATACTTCTATAATGCGTAAAAACTCTAGTATTTAAAAAAAATTATTAAAATTATTAACGCTTTTAAGGTCGGAATTAATAAGATTCTATATATAGTAAAGTATATACTATATTTTAAGCTATATATACTAAGTTAGCAAGCTCGCCGAATTAGTAAGTTAGATAGTATTAGTTAAGAGGGATATAGTAGTTTTATATATTATAATACTTAAAGAATTATTAGTTATAAAACTTATTAAGTATTTAATAGCTAAAGATACGGGTTGTTGTTTTATATATATATAAATAAAATAATACTTACTAAGTCTACAGGACTAGAAGCTTTTAAATAAAAAGTTAAAAAATTAATTAGAGCTTTAGAAAATAGAATTTCTAATAATTAGGTATATAAGGAGAATCTTCTTTTATTTTTAAAACGCTAGGCTTATAACTATAAAAGAAAAACGAGCTAGAAATTACTAAATTCTAAAATTAAAGAGTAGAGACTAATTTTATAAAAGAAAGCGCTAAAGAACTATATTATATATATATAAAAGAGAAATAAATACTCCGTTCTAAAGAGCTTTATAAGCTAATAATATAAACTCTAAGGTATCTTTCCGCGACACCTTATATTTAAAGTTAATTTCCTTTTAATAGTAAATAATTTATTCTCTTTAATTACTAATATACTAACTATATTACTAAATACTATTTATAATATGATAAGGCCTATTAAAAATAAAATTAATTAACAATTAATAATAATAATATAAAAAAGGTTAAAAAAGATAGAGTCTCTAAGATAACTTAAAAAGAAAAAAGAGTCTTTAATAGAAACTTAAATAAAAGGCCTAAAATAGAATATAAAAGATTATTATTAAAAAATAGTATATATATTATAAAAAGGTCTTTATAAAAACTTTAAAAGAAAAAACGTACTCTATTAATATAAGTCCTAAATAGGCTCTTATTAATAAAGAGAATAATAAAATAAGTTTAAAATATACTATAAAAATAAAAATTATAAAAGATAGATTTTTTAGAAAAAAATTTTTTTTTAATAAGTTAGTAATATTAAGGCGATATAGGCCTATTAGAAAATTATATTAAAAAAAAGTAATAATAAATTTAATAAAGAATTAGGTTCTAAGTATTTATATAATAAGGTATTTTAATTTTCTAATATATTAAATTTAATAACGTTGTATTTATTTTTTAGCTATAGTTTTATTTTTATACTATTACTAATATTAATTATTTTATAGATCGAGATATTACTATTGTCGTTTAGGAGTCTATATAGATAGAGGAGAGAATTAAATTAGTATTTATTTAAATACCTAATAATGCTTCTTTATTTACTATTTAGGATTATATAAATAAAGTCTTTAATTTTATAGTTAAACCATACATAAAATATAGTAGATAATATTAATTTTTATATTTTTTATTTAATATAATAATATAACTGACTTTTCCGACACATTAAGTATAAAGATATATATATATTCCTCCTTTTTTAAAATACTTTTTAGTCGCCCCGAGCTACTACAGCCATACTATTTATTTAATTAATATATAAAAAATATATAATTATCTTTTTATAATATTTATATTATTTTCTAGTAGTACTCTTCTATTTTTTTTTAAAAAAAAAAACTTCTAGTTAAGTCTCTATTAATAACTCTTTTATTTCTTTTATTTAACTTTTTTATACCTCCCGTATAAACTTTTTTTATTACTTAACGTACTTCGCGAGCTTTATAAAGCCGCGGCACATTATATAATAAAAACTTAATAAAAACTAGATAGCTTACAATTATATACGAGTAGTATAGATTTTAAACTCTTAAAAGTTATACTTAATTCTTTTAGTAAAAGCTATAGTTTTTTTACTAAATATAGTTATGCCTTTACACTTTAATCTATATTAATAAATTAGTAACTACTTATAATTATTCTTAAGGGTATTAGTAATTACTACTTATAATTATATATAAGGTAGTTAGTTAATTTAGTTACGAGACGTGCAAATTTTAAAACAAATAAAGTTATTAGGCGGTTACCTAGAGCCTATACAATTAAATATTTAGCCTTTAAGTAAATCTAGCTATCTATCCTATACTCTATACTATATTATTACTTATTTAAAAAAATTTACTATATTATATTTTTATAAATCTTTTTTATTTCTAAAACGTTTATTATTATACTAATCTTAGATAAATTACTGCCTATTATACTAACTACTAATATAGACTACTAGTTTAATATTAACTACTAGCTTACTAGTGTATGTATTATTTAATTAAGTAGCTGTTTAAATAAATATAATTCTTAATTAATTTTTATAAGTTTTGCTTTTAATTATTACGTATACAGTTTAGTACTTAATAGAGTTCCTTTACTACGTTTATATCTTTAGATTGTCGTCTAGGTATACTTATTACTTTTTAATTACTTTCCTTTTTTTACTTTTACTATATTTCTATCTGTTAAAGTTACTACTACTAATACTACTAATTTAATATTTATTACTTTAACTACGTCTTTTATTAATAATTTATTTAACTCTTTAGGCTAGTGCCTATTATTAAAGATTGCTATAATTTTATTATAATTAACTTTTCTAGCTACTAAATAAATAAAGTCGACTACTTTTAGATAAATAAGATATTTATACTAATAAGTATTTATTAGAATTATGTCTTTATTACCTATAAAGTAGAAGAATATTATAGAAAATGTTTAGTTAATTATACTAGGCGCCTTAAAATTAATTAGGATTATCTTATTATTAGTATTAATAAAAAGAGGAGTAGTATTAGAACCTTAAAAGAATAATAATATATTAGTAAATATTTTTTTATTTAATAAATATTTAGCTGTATTAACTGTAAAAGAAGATAAAGAAGAGATATATAAGTAGTAACTACTACTACTACCTATATATCTTTTCTCTATATATAGTATCTATACTAGCCTTTTTATACTAAACTTTATTAATTTAATATTTTTTTTAGGGAGACGCGCTAAGTATACTTATATAGTTTAGCGTAGCGCTATATCTTTTTTAATTTAGCTTTACCTAACTTTTTTAATATATTAAGTAAAAAGATATATATATATACTCCTCCTTTTTTAAAACCCTTTTTAGTTACCCTAAGTTATTACAGCCATACTATCTATTTAATTAGTATATAAATATATATATATTTAGCTTATATAGTTAATTAATTACAATTAATAAGTAGTATTTAAAATAGTAATTAAGTGTTTTATTATTTTTTTTATTAAAACGGCATTATTAATATATTTAAGGGCTTAGGAATTAAAAATTTATATTATTTTAAAAACCGTAACCTGTTTTTAGTACGCTTATTTAATATTATCTCCTATATATCGAGTATAAATTAGATATATTAGAAAAAATAATAATTTAATATTTATACTAATATATAGCTTTATATAAAAATATTTTAATAAGAATATTATTTTTATATTGTTACTAATAGTATAAGAATATATTAAATTTATAAATATTTTATAAAAAAAGCTATATATAATAGCTTTTAAGTTATAATTATAAGTCTATTAGTTATAAAATAATTAAGAATTTAAGTTTTATTTTAAGCTTAGATACTTTTGTTAAATATAATAAAATTACTATTAGTAACTATTTAATTAAAAAGGTAAGTATTTTATATACTATACTACTTAATAAAAAACTTTTAAAGATATTATACTAAGCTAAATTATAAAAGGGACTGTGCTATAATAAATACGTAATAATTATTTAATAATACTTAATAGAGATATAGTTTAGGATAATTTATTACTCTATATAGTAATTTATACTTATATATTTACTATTATAAACTTATACTAAGTAAGTATTTATAAAAGAAAAAATATTAATATATTATAACTATAGTACGAATTATAGTATCTAAAATACTATTTACTAATAATAGTATACCACTACTTAATAACTAAAATACGCGCTTTTAGTACGTTAAAAAATAGAATTTTAAAAAAATATATATATTATATTCCCTAATAAGTCGTATACTAGATTCTAGTAATTATACAGGGGGGTGAAAAAAATAAAGAGTACTCTAAAAAGTTAGCTTTTTTAAGATTATATAACTTGTTAATTAGTAAGCCTAAAAATACGAAAAAAATACCGTTTTAAAGAGAAAGACTAGTAGATTCTATTTACCCTATTAGGGGCTGCTTAGTAAGGGGTTTAGGGGAAGTAAAAAATTAGTAAATATAGAAAATTTT
This sequence comes from Pleoardoris graminearum, assembly GCA_030770415.1. Lineage (NCBI taxonomy): Eukaryota > Fungi > Ascomycota > Dothideomycetes > Pleosporales > Didymosphaeriaceae > Pleoardoris > Pleoardoris graminearum. The sequence continues at coordinate 41,092 of JASEKS010000418.1, read as the reverse complement.
TAGGACCCTACTTTAAGTTAGTACAACTTTTTATTTAAGGTATAAAATTTATATATTTTTATATATTTTTATATTATTTATATAATTATATATTTATATACTAATCGAATAAATAGTGTGGCTGTGGTAGCTCAGGGCGACTAAAAGGGGTTTTAAAAAAGGAGGAGTATGTGTATGCCTTTATTATATAATTATATATAAAAGTTATTTTCTTAAATTTTTAATAATAAACTGGTAATAATAAATTACTAGTACTTAGTATAGTAGCCTTTAGCCTCTATAACTACCTTATAACGGTTAGGGAGTAATAAAATATAGTTATTAATAACTTTTTATAGTATATTATTCTACTTTTTTATAATAACTCTTTTAAAGACTACTATACTTTATAAACTTAATATTATACTTAAATTAGCCTCTTTATTATTATTTAGTTTAGATTTTAAATAACTCTATATATTTTTTATAGGGGCTAAATTAGTCTCGACAGAGACCTAGAGGTTTTAAAATTATAATAAAATAATTAATATAGAATATTTTATTTTATTTAGTTATATGCCTAGCTATTTATTTTTATTACTCTAGACCTATTAGCTATTATCTCTAATTTAAAAAATTCTTTAGTATACGGGCGTCGCCTACCTACTACGCTTTTATAATATTATATTTCTATAGCTTTATAATATATTTAGGGTTATTTAGTTTATCTTTATATAAATCCTTTAAGTTACTTTACTATTTTTATATAAAGTTTTTATTTAATTGCGAAAGTCCTATAAGTTATTAGTCCTTATAGTAAACTTCTTAGGACTATTATTATATATTATTTTACGTCTTAAGTATCTAGTAGGTGTCTAAGAGTATTAGTAATACTAGCTTTTTATATAATCTATAAGGCGTTCTGTCTTATTATTTATACTTTAGTTAAATCTTTAGTTTTTTAGTAATAGCTACTATAATTATATACTACTTTTAGGTTATATCGGACGTACTATTATATAGTGTTAAGCTAAAAGTAGTATAAGTATTACCTATATTATTATACGCTAGTTATAGGAGGTCGCTTATTATAACTTTAATTTTTTTATTATTTCTTTTACTTATTTATATAATATATACCTTTTATAATACGCGCTGCGAGAGTCTATATATATATTATTAATAAGTTATCTATTTTACAGTTTATTAGGTATATAAAAGTTTAGTATTATAGTTAATAGAGCCTACTGTTTTAGGCGGTATAATTTATACTATAAATATAATATATTCTTTCTCTTTTTTTACAAATACTTACTTAGTATTAGTTATAATAATAGATATATAAGTATAAGTTATATTATAGTAAGATACCTTAGAGCTTATATTATTAGTTTATAAAACTCTTTAAAACGGAGTATTTATTTCTCTTTTATATATATATAATACGGCTCTTTAGTACTTTTTTTTATAAAAGTAGTCCCTACTGTTTAATTTTAGAATCTAGTAATTTCTAGCTTATTTTTTTCTATAGTTATAAGTCTAGTATTTTAAGAATAAAAAAAAATTCTTCCTACGTATCTAATTATTAGAAATCCTATTTTTTAAAGCTCTAATTAATTTTTTAACTCTTTATTTAAAAGCTTTTAGTTCTATAGACTTAGTAAGTATTATCTTATTTATATATATAAAATAATAATTTGTATTTTTAGTTATTAAACGCTTAGTAAGTCTTATAACTAATAATCTTTTAAGTATTATAATATTTAAAGCTACTATATCCCTTTTAACTAATACTGTCTAACTTACCGATTTAATAAGCTAGTTAACTTAGTATATATAATTTAAAATATAGTATATACTTTACTGCGTATAAAATTTTATTAATTCCGACCTTAAAAGTATTAATAATCTTAATAACTTTTTATAAATACTAGAGTTTTTATATATTATAAAAGCGTTTAATACTAAAATTATAAAAATTTACTATAACTATACTACTAAGATAGTTATATACTAAACCCGCTTAACTAATTATACTACTAAAATAAACTAAGTAATAAATATCTAAAACTAGATTAGTATAATAGTAGTTTTAGAGCTTATAAGCGCTGTTTAAACACACTATACTATTAAGAGAAATATTTTAACTTACTTAATTATTCGTTTTCTTAAATAAAAGCTCTTAACTACTAATATAATAGCTAAGAATATTATATAATAATAATACTATACTTATTTAAAGAAAGTAGAGTATAAAAGAATAGCTACTAAGCTATAATATTATAAATAAAAAGCTTTTTATATAAAAGCGAAGGTATATAAGCTTAGTAATATTTAAAATAAGCTAGCTATTACTAATTTTCTTACTATTATTAGTAAGAAATTAGTACCCGATTAAGTAGAGTAAATATATATAACTTAAGTCTAAAAATTAATACTTAAAAGTAAGAAGCTCTTTCTAATAAAAGTAAAAAAGATCTTTTAAGCAATATTATAAAATAAAACTATTAAGTTATATACTAAAAGCTCTAAAATTTTTATAACGCTTAGTAGACAGAGCCTATTTCCCTAATTAAATAACTTATAGCTAAAAAATAAAGGTAAATTATACTAATACTTTTATAAACTTAAAAAATATTATTAAAAACCTATTAAGTACCGCTGCCTATAATTAGTATTAATAAATACTTATACCGGTTAGACTACGCCGCTTTTTAAAAAAAATAAAAAAAAAGCTTTTTAAGCGCCTTAAATTTAATAAATTTATAACTCTTTGTAATATACTTAAATAAAAGAAATAGTTTAAAAAAAATACTTTATAGGGTAAAAAATTTAATAAACTAAAATTCCTTAGCTTTTTTATATATATAGTTATTAATCCCTTACTTATTATAAGTAGTAAATTAAAATAAAGTAATAGTATATATTTTATATAAAATTATAATACCTATACGCTTTTTAAAAGTATTATTTTTAATAATAATACTACTTTATATTTAGTAAATAATAAATTACTACTTATTTTAAAAATTTTTAAAAAAACTAATAGTATTTATACTATTAAAACTAGAATATAAGCTTTTTTAATCTCTAGTATAAAAACCTAAATAATTAAAAATATTTTAAACGACCCAAACGGAAACTCTATAAAAAATTTTATATTAAAAAATATAGCTATTATAAAAGAATTTTACCTAAATATAGTATCTAAAGCTCGCTTATATAATAAAAGACTTTAGTATTTAGGTTTAGATAATATACTACGCGTAGAATTTTTAGAATAAAGTTTTATACTTATAATACTTATTTATAAGTATAATTTTATATTTATTAAATATAAGTCTCTATTCTTTTATTCTTTAGTTTAGAGTATAATACTAGTATATTAAAAGCTTTATTTATAGTTAATATATCTATATATTAATACTAAAGATAGATAGTACTAAAAAATAAAATATTTAAATTAAAAAGTTTTATATACTTTAGTTTAAAGAGTGTAAAATATTTATATTTTAGGTACTAAGCGTATATATTATAAGTAATATTCTCTTATATATATAGCTTAGGTAATTTTTTAAAAACTAAAAAAAAAATTATTATAACTATACTAGCGTATTTTTTAAAATTTCTTTAATATACCTAAAAGAAGACTCGGAGAGTAGTAGATATTATTAATTAAAAATAACTATAATAGAAAAGTTTATATATAGAGCCTATAGGCAAAATTACTTTTAAAGCTTATAAAAGTATTTTTAAATTTTACTATATAAGTATATATCTAGTATAAACTTAAAATTATAAAAATTCTTTAAAATAATAATATTACTATTTATCTATAGTATAGAAGATTGCGTTTTAAAAAATAAATAAAAAAGCTTAGTATAAGTATTAAAATACTATTTTTATATATATATAAGCTAAACAGCGGCGCTAAACGCGCTAGCTAAAAAATTATTAATAAAGCTATTATTATAAAACTTAGTGCGAATTTACTAAAAAAGTTTTAGCTAAAAATTATAAAAGTAGTTACAGCACTTTATAATATTAGTTTAATAATTTTTAAAAGTATATAATCTCTAAATAAAGTTCTTTATAGCTAGTTTAAATAGTATTTCTATTACTATAAACTTAAACTTATAAAATACTAAATAGTAGATCTACGCCTAAATTAAAATAATATATATATTTATAATTATTACGTATATCCTCTAAACAGAGATTGCGCAGCTAAATATAATAAATATAAATTTAAAATAAATTTATAAACTTATATTAAATATTTAGTTAGTTACGTAGCTTTTAATATCTATAAAATATAAGTATTATTACTTAACTAGTTTATTACAACGCGTAATATTACGTTTAATAAAACTCTTTTTTATAAAAAAAAAGAAGATTAGCCTATTTTATAGGAAGAGGCTATAAAGTTTATAAATATTTTATATACTATTAAGGTTATAAATATAGGTAAAACGTTTAATAAAATTTTTAATACGTAAGCCTATAACTTTAATAAGTAAAAAATTAGTAGAAATATCACGTAATTTAAATAGTAGCTTAAGGATACTTTAATATAGGTTTTATTTTATTCTTTTAACTAGTTAAGTAAGTAAAGCTCTATATAAGTAGTATATATATAGACTATTAATATAGCTAATTAATAGCTATAAATCTGTATATTATATAATATAAATATTAGTTTAATCTTTCCTTAGCCTACTTTAGAGCCTAAAGAACTTAGGGGTATAAATTTTAAAAAAAATAAATACTTTAGTATTTTTTATAAAGTATACTTTAGTAAAGGAGTAAAATAGCTTAGAGTAAAAAGCCTATAGGATCCTTAAATAATAGGTAAAAGCTTATTTAATACTATTACTTAAATTAGTAATATAGAGCTTTTTTTATTAAATAAAATAATTAATATCTATACTTATAAGATATAGGAACTTATAAGGGACTATAGTCTAACTATTTAATAAAGCTAAAAGTAACGTAAATTAGATTTTAAAAATTCTAATAAACTAGGGGGCAGAAATAAAAACCCCCTTAGTATTTATATATTATTAAGCTCTAATTTAGAGAGTAAGCTATTATATAATATAAAACTTATAAATACTTTATTAAACAGCGTAGATAGCTCTCTTTAGTATAATTTTATAAATATATTTATTTTTAGTGTAAACCTTATATAAAAAGAGTATAGAAAGTTTATAATTATTAATACTATAGTTTAAGCTGCTATATAAAATAGGGCCTTAAAAAAAATAATATTTTAATATTAAGCTTATATACACTGCGATAAGCTTTTAAAAAAGCTAGTAATATAAAAAGTAATCTCTTTATATCTACTTAGCCTACTCTTTTACTAGACTATATATAAAAAATAAACTATACTCTTTAAAAAATAAACTTAGTAAGTAGTTACGCGCTTTAATAATACTAAACGTCTATTTCTATTTAAATAGATTTTTACCTATAAGTTTAATTAGAATAGTTACTTTATAAAGTATAAAACTTACTTAATTATTAGAGATAACCTCTAGTTAAAAAATACGCTTTTATTAATATATACTATAATACTTATAGTACGCTCCTTTTATATAACTATAGTAATTATAGTAAAATTTAACTTAAAGATTTTATAATTTAATATAATTAGTACGTTTTTTAATATACTAATTAACCCCTTAAATCTAGTATAGTATAAACTACCTAATAACTATAAATAAAAAAATAATTATATAAAGCTTAATCGAGCTCTATATAGTCTATAGGATTTACCTATACTATAATATAAAAAAATTTTTAGTATTTTAGCTAAGCTTAGTTTTATTTACGCGAAAAAAGAGCCTTACTTATTTTTTTAATATAGATTATAAAATCTTTATACTTTTTTATATAGATAATATCCTACTCCCATACTATAAAATTTATTAGTAAGAAGCTTTTAAACTACGCAATAAGCTTTTAAAAATATATAAAATAAAGGTACGCGGAGCTATAGAATAGTATTTTAAAATATAAATAATTAAAAATTAAAAAGATTAAATAATTACGCTAATTTATAATTTATATATTAAAAAGATTATAAAAAAATTTAGAGTAGCTAATTTAGTACTTTTTTTATTAACGCCTTTACTATTAGAAGAACTAGTTAAAAATAAAGGAGAAATAATAAAAGCTAAAATTAAAATATATTAAAAGTATATTAGATCTGTATTTTATACTACTATTATAATATAATTAAATATAGTATTTACTGTCTTAAAACTCTTTTATTTCTTAACTAATTTAAGTAAAAAGTATTTTACTATAGTAGAATACGTAATCGCGTTTCTTTATAGATTACGCTTTTAAGCAATCTAATATAGGGTATATAAAGGCCTAAAACTTATAATTTATTTAGACGCTTTATTTATAAATAATTTAGAGAATAGATAATTTTTATATAATTATATTATTATATTATTCGGGGTATAATTATTAAAAAAGCTATAAAATAGGCTATTATTACTATATTAACTACTAAAGCAGAGCTCCTCGCGCTTAAGTATATAAATAAAAAAATAATAGCTCTAAAGCGCTTTTTTAAAAAACTTACTTTAGATCTTAAAGCTACATAGCGTATATTTTATATTAACTAATAAATAATTAGGCTAGTTATAAGTAAAAATAAGCGTATAACTACCTATTTATACTATATAGATATACAGAATATATAGCTACGCTAAAAGTATTTAAAAAAAAGTTTTAAAATTAAATACCTTTAGATAAGTAATATACTAGCTAATAGGTTAATAAAAGCTCTTATAGCTTAATAATTTTAAAGATTTAAAGAGTAACTAAATTTTAAAGATATAAAAGAAAAAATTACTAAACTAAAATTTTAAAAAATTATATAATAATAGAGCGCAAAGCGCTTTAAATTAAATATTAAATAGTTTATTAACTACTATTTATAATAAATAATTTAAAACTGTACTACTTAAAAAACTTTATAATAAAAGAGTAAAAAAATAATAAAATAATAAAAATTATATAATAACCTAATAGATATACTTAATAGATTAATAATTTTACTAGCTTACTAAACTTTTAAATAGCTTAAGCGCGGCGTAAAGTAATTTTATTAAAAACTTTATCTATAAAGTTACTACCTAAGTCCTTATTTAGTTTAATTATCTATCTAATAGTAGTTTATAATTTATTAAGCTTTATTATTTATAAGATCTATATTAGCAAAAATTAAAAAAAGTAGATTAAAAAATTATATCTACTTATATATAAACTTTTTTATCTTTTTACTATAGAGTAGCTAATAATAAAAAAAAAGCGCTTAGTAATTTCTTAAATTTAAGTAAAACTATAATAGTAAATATATAATTTTTTTTAAATTATCTAAATTAAGATATTAGTACGTATATTAGTTTACAGCTATATTTACTTTTATACGCCTAGTAATAAAAGCCTTACGTTTTAATATTATAATAACTTTTATTACTTTTACTAGATAAAGCACTACCTAGATAACGAAAGTAAGATATAAAATACTTTAATTTTATAAACTATTAGTAATATTAAGCTATATAAATACTATTTAGTAGTTTTAAAATTTTTTTAATTTTAATATAAAAAAATAAATAAAGCTTCGAAAAACTATAGACTAAAAAATTTAAAATATTTTTTACTAATATTATTTTTATTACTACAGCGCAATAAAGTCTATAAAATAAATAGTTTACTATTTTTATTTTTTTTAGATTTACTTTTAAATTCGCTCTTTACTATAGAGCGTAGCCTATTTTTTAAACCTAACCTAGTAGAACTTAAAAAAGCTAAATTAAAAAAAATACTAATAGCGCCCGGCGCTTAAGAAGTTTAAATAAAAAAAATAGGCTAGATAGAATTAATAATTTTAAAAGTCTACTAAATTTTTTATTTATATTAAGTTTTTTATACAGTATTTAGTTACTTACAGACTAACTAATAAATAACTATTTATAAGCGTAATATAGGTATAGGACTAAAAAGATTATTAAAATTACTAAATAATAATATAGAGGGATTATTTTCTAAAACTTAATAAAGCTATAAATTTTTTTAAACTAAAAAAGTAAAATAATTTTTATAAGCTTATAATAGCTACGTATTATTTTATAAAAGAAGTAAGTAAGTTACTAAATATTATAGTACGGAAGCGTCTATTTAAGTTATAATAATTTTTATTTAAGACTAAATAGTGCCTTAACTTTTCTAAGCTACCTATTATTAGAGCTTTTTATACTTCTTATTTTTTTTTTTTAGACTACTTTTTCTTACAGAGTATAATAACAGACTAAAAGACTATATTAAATAACTTATTAAGAACTAAAAGACTAGACTCCGTTAGCTCCTTACTAATTTTAATAAGTTTATAATACTTAAAATACTATTTGCATTTAATCGTATTTAGGTACTAAACTATAGTAATATAAAAGAAATCGGAAAACTGTTAAATAAAAATTAATAAAATTTTTAAAAAATAGAATTAAAGCTTAAAAATCTAAATAAACTCTAAAAAGTAAAAATTAAAAAAAGTATTACAGCTTACTATAGTTATAGTAGTAGTAATATAAATAGTTAACTTATAATACTTATAATAATTAGGGAGCTTAAGGAGCTGTTTAGAAAAAAGAAGTTAAATAAAAGAGTATAGAAATAGTACGGACAGTATAAAAAAGTATAAAAATAATAATTAAAAGTATAAAAAGAGTAAGAATTATTTTAAAAAAGTTAGTAGAAAAATTATATAAATACTTTTTATACTACTAACGCTAGCGTATTTACTATAATTAGTCTATTACTTTAAAACTCTATTACTTAGTAATACTACCTACTAAATTTTTTACTTAAAAAAGTTTTATTTAAAATTAATTCTACGGCTGCTACGAGCTTAAAAAAATTAATTTTAAACTATTTTAGATAGTTAAACTGTTTTTTTAATAGCTTAACTAGGGGGTATATTATAGTAAAATACCTTAGAGCTTATATTACTAGTTTATAAAACTTTTTAAAACAGAGTATTTATTTCTTTTTTATATATATATAATACGGTTCTTTAGCGCTTTTTTTTATAAAAGTAGTCCCTACTCTTTAATGTTAAAATCTAGTAATTTCTAGCTTATTTTTCTCTATAAGTTACTATAGGGTAATAAATTATACTAAGCTGCGATACTGTTAAGTACTATTAAGTAATTATTACGTACCTATTTTAGTAAGCGCTATTTTTTTTAATTAGGCTTAGCGCAGTACCTTTAAGAGCCGATTATTAGGTTCTATAATATATATAGTACTTTCCTTCCTAATTAGGTAGTTGCTAATAGCAACTTTATTATATAAAAAAAAAGGGGGCTAAATTAGGACTATAGACTAGATAAAGAAAAAGTATAATTTTATTATTTTTAAACTAGTTTATAATATCTGTTATTTTATATATAGGAGCGTTATTTTATTTAAATTATAAACCTAAATTAATATTAATATAAACTTTATAATTTTAATATAATACAATAATATATATATTATTATATTAAAAAAAGTACTAAATAACCTATTAAGTTACTTACCCTTTTTTATTATTAATTTAACTTTAGGTATAAGAACTTTATTTATATAGTTATTATTTGTAAGAGAAGTAAAAGAATTAGGTATTTTAATAAATACTAAATTATTTTTACCTTATATCTAAATTATATTCTAAACTTATAGTTTAAGGTCTTGTTCTATAAAATTATTAATATAATTAATATTAAAAAACTAAAACTATAACTTAAATATATATAAAAATTATATATTATAATATTTTAAAAAATTAAAATAACTTACTTTGTAATTAATTAATAGCTAGTTTATTTCTAACTCTATTATTACCTTTCTTTTTATAATATTATTTATTCTATTATCCCCTTTGTATTACTAACGTATTAGAAAATATAATATGTTTTAAATATATATATTTAATATTTTTTATACTTTTTTTTAGTATATTTTAATCTTTTCTTAGTATTTTCTTTATTTATTATTAGTATTTTTTTTACTTATATTAATACTATAATCCTTCTCTTTTAAAACTCTTTATAAGGATTTTTTTAAGATATTTAGACTATTTTCTAATAATAGCCTTTTATTTTATTTTTTTAGGCTTTTAATTAAGTCTATATTAATAACTCTTTTTTCTCTTTAGGTTACTTTAGAAACTCTACCGCTTTTAATTTTTTTTTATTATAATTATCTTTCTTCTTTTTTTTTAATATTATTTATAGTGCTATAAATAGTTCGTAGAGGCTTTTTTAAAGTAGTAGTAATTAAAAAAGAAAAATTATTTACTTTTAAAAGAAGTTTAACTTAAGATTTATAATTTATAAAATTTGGCGCTATTTTAAAAAAATAAAAGTTTAGGTTTATAAAATTAGAACGATATTTTAATATACTATAATATTAATAATATATTACGTAAGCTGTAAATATATAAGTATAAGCTATATTTTTATTACTAATATAATTTTATAATTAGATTACTAATATACTTTAAAAAACTAGTTACGTAACCTGTACTAGGCCTAAAAGGGTTTAGTTAAAATTTTAGTTAAATATATTTACTAACTAAAAAGTTATAGAAACCTAAAAAGGGCTTTTAAATAATTACTATTTTTAGGTAATTTTAATTTATTACACGTAATTAATAAGTAGGAAGTAAAATACTTATATAATTCTTTATAGTTTTCTTTTTAAAACAGTATTACTCACGTATTGTTAGGCCTATTATTTACTTCTATATAAATTTTTAAAAAAGATATCTTTTTTATTTGCACTTCTTTTTTGTCACCCCCCTGTATATACTTCTCGTTTTTTAAACCTCCTTTTAGTCGCCTCTACAGCCACTATAGTTACACCCTTTACCCGATTTTTATATTAATATATATAGTAGTATTATTAATAAAAAGAATATATTTATATATATTTGTATATTAATTAAACAAATAGTGTGGCTGTGGTGGCTCGGGGCGACCAAAAGGGGTTTCAAAAAAGGAGGAGTATGTGTATACCTTCATACTCAATGTGTCAAAAAATCAATATATTTATAATAAATAGCCTCATTAAATAATAAAAAGTTATAAATTTTATTTTATAAAATATATAAATAGCTAGTATATAGTTTATTACTAAACTTTAGTAATAATAGTAGTAGTAAAAAGGATATATAAACTATAGGCAATCGTACGCTTAATAATAAAAGCCCTACCTCAGGTCGCCGGTAAGGCACTAGACGTGCATAGATATAACATAATAGACCTGCTGTTAAATCGCAACGGCTCTAAGCTAATATAAGGTGAATGAAGGCATGCACATACTCCTCCTTTTTTGAAACCCCTTTTGGTCGCCCCAAGCCACTACAGCCACACTATTTGTTCGATTAGTATACAAATATATATATAAGGTAATTACATTTATAACTAAATTAATGGATGATGATGTGAAAGTTACAGCTAAATATAGAAGGGTTAGCCCACATATCTGTGCTTAGTATATAATCTCAGCCTTTATCGGCCGAGTTCCATGCATGATTATCACGACGGTAATGAGGAAATACTCCTATTCCTCAAAAAGATCATGCTGATCAAATTATGGCAAGTTGCCCTTGATGGTGAAACAGTGGATCGACTTCACCTCCCTTCAGTGTTGCTAAATGACACCACCTGGACAACTTCCATGTTACGAAGTGCCCGCGTCCACGTGAGAAACTAAGAGTCCTAGATAGCGGAATGGATTGATTCGGAGAAGATAACTCTTCGTCACCCACAGAGAAGTACGACCCTTGTGGTGCGAGGATAATATCTCCGACACTTAAAAGAGAAGCAGGTAAGAATTTCAGGGTTCAGAATCGAGTCGTAGGAAATTGAATCTACTATACTCTACATAGATTCATTTTTGATGCATACTGCCATTAAAAAATGTGCGATTTTGAAATTTCTTAAGCCGCATGGGCATTTGCTCCTGGTACAAAAAAAATCATAATCTTTGCCTAATTGCCTGTGAGCGTAGCTTATTCTCGTCCAGCAAGACTAAGAGCGCCCTAAACGGCATTGCTCGACCAATCCCCTCTAGAATTCCCGCACTTAGGGCAATATCGAGCCGGATAATATTCAATCGCGTCGTGCCAAAGTCCAAATATCTCCCCGCAGCTATGACGAGGGCAACGGACATTGAGAAGCGGTTCGCCATGTGCTAGACTTAAATTATTCTCCTGATTGGACATACCTTGAACAAGTTAGTATGTGAACCACGATGGTTATGTCTGACATACCAGCGAGCCGAGCAGAGATATCCCGACCGAACTCAACGACCTCTATACTGATCTTCACCCACGCGATGGTGCCTTTGAGAGCCCAGTTGGACTTGTCACTGCCTTCGAACAACACATCTAACAAGCGGCGCACAAGCGGGTTTTCGTGATGATCGTCGGCAGAGGGAAACCCGTATGCCCGCCGAATCAGGTTAGTGAGGATTGTGCTCTCGGGGAGCCGATCCTGTATGCCCTCCTGTTCGATATGCGCCTTCAAATTCTTCGAGAATTCGGTCGCCAGTTGCTCCTGGAGAACGAGGAAGAAGTATTGGTCTGCCACCTCGTACTGCCTAACGCAGCGGTTCACGTTCTCGAGGTAGTAGGTTCCATCTGTGTCGGTCAGACGTCCGTAGTACACGTGCTTGAGCACAGCCTCAAGAGCGTCCGGGTGGTCATCCTTGAGTGTGACCTCCTTTTTCTCGCTCTCCTGGGGAAAATTAGCGAGAAATTCTTGGACTGCAGAAGGTCTCGATACTTTCTTTGACAAGACGAAATGGAACACTTACCGCAAACTGACTTGTAAAGGCCACCTTGAACCAACTGGAGCGGCCGGCGAGCAAGACCTTATGACCGTGGAAAACACGTTCACCATTGTCACCATAGCGTATGGTGATATCGGACAGGGTCGTAGCATTGCAGAACCTTATATAATGTTAGTAAGGGACCTATGGTGAAACTTTTGAGCTTACTCGGCAAATCCATAAGTGGTTTGCTCATGGATAGGCGGTACTGGGCCTTCGGCGAAATCGCTTGCAGTGGGGGTCATGGTGATGCTGAGAAAAACTGTAGGGGTGCTCTTCAAGAAAAGCTGTGTGAGGGTACGGTGCGTGTGTTATATACTACCCAGGGTAAGCAGGCAATCCAAGAGTTTTATTCGAGTACCATACTTTGCGAGACGAGCCAAAAACCATATTCAGCAACCGAACTTTCATCTGGATGCCTAGCCTGACGCCCCACAAGGGCGCTCAACAAGCTGGCCAATGCCGATCAAAATGGTTAATGCTCTAATATCTCGACCACAAGGACCTAGCACTGCAATTAGAATTCTTGGTTTATATTAAAGGATCGACGTAGTCCTCTAGCCCGAATCCAAGGCTGCATACACGAATACAAACCTCCAAATACGTCCACTAGTGATAGTTATATCGGGTCCGGCGCTTGATTGTTGGGGCATTACCACCAGCCTTTGCTAAACGTGAAGAAAGATTCTTAGGTGTAATATATAAAGTATATTCGATTTGTCTTTGGAAGTGCAAACAACGACTATTTGCGATCGGCTTCCACATACACTTATCATAATCTGGAAGACAGGGCAGAAGCACTTAGTTAAATTCGGTCTGTATAATTACAATATTTTCTATAATCAACATAGACATACGCTGCTACCGACCATCGAAGGCGTTCGGACCTATCTTGTGGTTGGCATTACCAGAGTGTTGAGCGGAAGCTCCTTTGTGGGGCATTACCGGGACGGAACCCGTCCTTAGTAGAAGCAGCTTGCTCGCACAATCGCTGGCCTCGTTCACACGACACCAGTCTTCAAGCCTAGAACAAGACAGATATGCCTGATCAGACTCCGCACGAAGGCAATTCGGCCCGATTGGGCGAAGTTGCCGAGAACGGCGCTCAAGGAGCGGTATTGTCGGCCATAGTTGATCACGGCCTTTTCCCACTTCCGCATATCCTTCTTCCCTTCGATCACCTCTTCCAGCACAAGACAATCAAAGGCCGCCTGATTCGTACTCAATGCAATATGAGGGCGAAAGCCACAGAGAGCGTCTCCAACCAGCACCAGTTTGTCCGAAAAGAACGAAGCCTTTTTTGGGGCCACTTCGTGGATCCTAGTGACAAAGGGATTATCAGTTTTGGCAATCAGCTCCGCGATTGCAGTGGGCATCTGAGAGGCTGCCACCTCCTTTTGCTTTTCCCAAACCTCTGATCGGATAAGTTTCCGTGGAACAGTGCCGTAATGTGTCTTCCCGTTGATGTCTGTCATCGTGGCCTCGAGCTCTGGTGATCCTTCTGGAAGGTTGCAATACCACACCCAATTGTACAGTCTGTCGTCTGGACCCATATCTCCGTCATCAGTTGGTATGATGTAGCTATTGTCGAAAGTCAGCTCGGTAAGGCATGATCTGCGCTAAACTTACATGACGATAGAAGACTTCTTCATGTACTGAAGGGTGAACTGCCCTTCAAACATCCTCAGACTCTCTTTACTCACGAGGTTTGCCTTCACGGTACCTCTCCAGGATACATAGCCCACATACTGGCGTTGGACATCAGGCAGGAGCAGACGGCGGACCGCGGAGTTCGCGCCATCTGCTGCCACCACGAATTCCGCGCTCAACGAATTTCCGTTGCCCGTTACCGTGTCTTCAAATTGGACTTCGACTTTATCCCCGTCCTCCTTCACATTGGTCACCCGCGCACCCCGGCGATACACCGAAGTGCCTTCCGCAAGGTCGCGCTTTTCCGGCACGTCCACAGCCGCCCCCAAAGCCTGCCCGTCGAAGTTCGCACGGAGAATACTCCAGGTCAGCCCCCAGCTCGTCATGTCCAATGCAAGCGGGAAGCGTAGAAGCGAATCCGTTCCGTCGCGCTTCACGACGTGAGTCCGCGTCAGATGGATTAGGAAGTCGCGGTTCGTCCGGTCGAATCTTCGCATGAA
This sequence comes from Pleoardoris graminearum, assembly GCA_030770415.1. Classification (NCBI taxonomy): domain Eukaryota; kingdom Fungi; phylum Ascomycota; class Dothideomycetes; order Pleosporales; family Didymosphaeriaceae; genus Pleoardoris; species Pleoardoris graminearum. The sequence continues at coordinate 26,060 of JASEKS010000418.1, read as the reverse complement.
CGCGACCGCGTCGGGACCAACTCGAATGCCTGCATCGAGGCCGTGTCGCATCTTGGAGTTGTCTTGCTCGAGAATGGTGACGTTGTAGCCGTGCCGCTGCAACATGATGCCGTGCATCAGGCCAGCTAGGGAGCCTCCGACCTGTAATATCAAGTATTGGCAGCTGCAAGCGCTTCGTGCGGTCCAAAGATACGTACCACAACTGCATTTTTCGCCATGTTGGTGCGGGCCCCCAAGCGAGTGGAATGAGTCGATGCGTGGTCTGAGGTGAGAGAAGGTCGATTGTTGTTGTTGTAAGGTATTTGTTTGCACCTCACGCAGCGTCGCACCTGCCTAGGTAGGCATTCAAATTGTCTGCGTGTCAAGGCTGCACCCAACCTTGGAACCACTTGGGCGTCAATGTCTTGCTAGAGCCAACACTTGGCAGCGTTGCGTCCTTTTTTTAAACATTCCTGCATGAGTGGTGAACAAGCCCCGCCCTTGTTACCACCTGATTTCTGAACATAGTCAACATCGCCGCTTCCATTCCCATTCCGGCCGTTGCAGGACGTACAATTGGGCCAAGAAATGCACCCTGTTATCGACTTCGGGGATTATATGACAAACGGTTATGGGGTCCGAAAGGGAGGGATTCGGTTTGCTGCAAGGACCTTCCCCCGCGCAACGTTGCTTCGCAGCCTTCTTCAGCCTTCCCCCGATCTGTGGGACAAGGCAACAACTGTCCCCAATCTTAATTACTGCCAATCATGTCACATGCCAGTGTAGCGCTCAACACTTTTACTGACGGGTATTTTTGGAAGCTCATGCGACTACCATGTTGTTTGATGGGATTGAGGTTCCACAGTGTAAGGAGTGCGTCTGCTGCAGTAGAAGATTGGACGCAGCGGCCACATACGAGCAACACGAGCCCCCATCTATCGACAATCGCATCTGCCCTCGGTCTGAATGCGATGGTAGGCTCCTTTGCAGGGTGTGCAGGCTTAAAATGGCGCGAAGCCTTCGTTCTGAACCGCCCTTCTACAAGTCTAGTTTTTTGCTGCTTACCGGCGGAATCTTTGCTTGCCTCAGCCTTGCCGTCGCATATCCCACATTTTTGATATTTCGTTCTCATGCACAACTCGTCATGTTCGGGTTGAATGCCACTGGCGAAAAGGGCCTGGCTGTCGCCATTTTGAACTCCTGCCTTGGTCTAGTAGCAGTCATAATCCGCATCATCTGCAAATTCTTGCAGAAGAACAGCTTCTACTTCGACGATCTTTGGATTGTCTTTGCGCTCATGGCAACTTTGACGGCCGAGGGCCTGGTGACATGGGGCAGTATCACGGGCGGAGGCGGCAAAGAGATGAAAGAGATACTCATGTCGGGGAGCAAGGACACCATGATTCAGCTTTCCAACTACCTCGAGGTGCGCATGCTCTAATCATGGGCTTTATAGTCATCTCACACTTCAAACAGAGCCTTCTCCTAGCGTGGACTCTCTACCTAGTTGCGTCCTTTGCCATAAAGATGTCCGTCTTGTTTCTCTACCGGAAACTCTTTGCCACCCCTGGCTATCGAAAAATAGGGCTTGGCCTCATGATCCTCTCCATCATGTGGGTCGTCGGCGCCCAGATTGGGAACTTCGTCATCTGCATACCTTTCGATTCTTTCTGGAACCGTCTAAAGCCCGGCCGGTGCCTTGATTTCAACGTCTACGCGCTCTGCATAGGAATCGTCGAGGTGTGCATTGACACTGCGATTCTAGCTTTACCTATCCGTGTGGTATCGTCTTTTCATCTTCCGACGCACAAAAAAGTTGGGCTGATGGGCATTTTCCTCCTGGGTGGATTGTGAGTCCTGTCAAAACTCCGTCCTGGAGGTCCACTTAGAGTGATGCTGACCCATGTAGCGTGCTCGTTACCGGCATCGTCAGGGTTAAACTGATGTACCAACCCAAGTCCATTTACGGTAATCCTAACCCAAACACGAAAACCTGTCTGCAATGTTGATCCTAACATGTCGCACAGTACGCTTTTCCGAAGCCTTCATCTGGTCCGGAGTACATCTTGCAACAGCAATCATCTGCGCCTCCCTTCCGGTATACAGACCACTCTGGAAGGCTATCTCACCATTCTTAATGCGATTTGTGAACTATTACCACCATAAGTTCGACCCAACGAGCCTTCTCCCTTCTTTTGTTCGGCCACAAGGCGCCGGAGACGAATCCGGATCTGCCCAATCATCGAAAAAGAAATTTCTCTCGCTCGGAGGCTTTCAGGTGAGCGCGTTTGGCACGTTGAGGCCTACTGAGAACGAGAAGAGCGAGAAATATGTGCTGTCTTCCGTCGCGACACTCCCGGAAGAGGAGAGTGTGAAGACGACTTGAACTTCGAGACTGCATGTGATATTGGTGGTGTCGGAAGAATTGTGAAGGAGTACTTCAAAAGCACGTCGAATACGCATTTGTCCTTGAACATGTAATGCCTGAACGGCTCTGGGAATACAGGTACGATAGGAATTGCATGGTATGGGAAATGTGGCTGTGAGATCAGTGCTAGCGGATGCATTACGTTGGGTACTGACGTTTCCTTTCTCTATCTCATGGAAGGTCATACTTATTATCGATCTTTGTGGCACTGCGGATTCACGGAATACATGATTAGAGGATACGATGTTACGAATAAATTCTTAATGTATCTATTAGAGCCATGACAAAATATTTCTACAATTGAGACTTTCACTGGTAGTTAATGTCTTTCCGAATTCAACGACAGACATGAATGCTCACGAGAATTTTAAACTGACAAGTTACGGATCCACAACATTGGTAATTTCTAATACAGCGGCGAGCGTACAGCATGACCACAGGACACTGAAAACGGTATATATGGAAAACATGCCTTCACTGGAAGTTCGCACAGGTCACAGTCTCGCCTGCGCGAACACACCCGATTCTAAGAATCACTATCCCCGGAAAGGCGAGTGTGACCGAAATATGTTTCAGAACTGAATACATGGATGCGGAGAACGAATTACGAACGAGTTCCCAACTAGCTGCAATGGGGCTGTCTACTGCTCTCCATTCGCGTCTACCTCATCCTCTGAGCAACGGTATGCAGGCAATCACATTCCTCAAACCGCACACGCCTGGCCTCAGCCACAACATCGTGCTCGCAGTCCAACGCTTCCGTCAACCGTTCTATCCCCTCTGCTGGAACATCCGTACCATCTAGACGATTGCGCAAAGTTCCGGCCAGAAACTTCGTTCCCTCCCTCTTGGTCCGGATACTCGACGCCCTACTTGCAGTCTCATAACAGATATGCGCCATCTTCTGTGCAATATAATTCTTAACGATTTGCTCATCGAAGGGAAGGTCGGAATCGAATTTATCACGTACGAGGCGAGCCGGAAGCGGAATAACCGCTACGAAATCAATCCGCGAGGCCACAGAGGTGTACTCGTCGTTCTTAGCCTCAAACCGATCGAGGAGAGCATTGCACTGTGCTTCGAGCGCTTCGACAGCTGCAATGGTAGTGCAACGCCCCATCTCCTTGTAAGCCTGCTCATAGGACGCATCAGTTGGTCGCGGTCGGAGTCGAACTCGTCTAAGAACTTGTACAAGTCTTCTAGCATCTCGACTGTGAAGTTGGCGGCCGCATCGACCTCTGCGAAGATGTCTTTGCATAAGATGGCATTTTGGCTTGCGATGAGGCGTCGGGTAAGGGCAAATGATGTGTGAGTGTTATGAAAGGTTGAGTGCTTTTTCAACCGGTTGAGTTTGGTTTGGGATGCGGCATGAGAAGTTAATTGGGGCTTATCTATGCGTAAATGGATGGGCGGGTTTATAATGAACCCGCGTGATTTCTGAGCATACAATGTCGCGGCGTTGCGGCGGTCTTTGTGGCTGATTTTATTCAGCATGTGAGTCCACAAGGACAGAGACATTCTGAACCTAGATTCGCATCTTCAGAAGATTGCGTTTGGAAGGGATGATAGAGACTATAAGAGTACGGTCATAGAGTTAGGCTCCAATGTTAAACCAATGAAAACATACATTGCATCCAGACGGTACGAGGCATAGCAAACACTCAAGTGCATGCAAATCGCGCAGTAATCCCTCATATTAAAAAAACTCGTCTGCAACAATGTGTGTCATCTGAATAAAAAAATCCAACTGCCTTACTTATGGGTTTCATACTGTACCAAGGTCATACCTAGGTATATTTTCTCGGTCCCAAAGCGCGGAGGGGTTTTTTTGAAATGCTATTGTAATAATCTTATATACTTAATATATAGTGGTCAGATATTATAAATAAATTATATTTTTATAATATTATTTAATTAATATAGTATTTTACTTTAAAATATAAATATATTAATATAGTTCTTATATTTTAATATATTTTAAACTAGACCTAATAAAACTCTAATAATATAAGTAGAATATATCTAAATAGTATTCTTAAAGAGTAAATTTTAGTACTATATTACTATACTACTTACTAGAAACTATAGGGAACTAGAAAAAGATAATAAAAATCTATTTTAGTGCATACAATTACTTAAAATTAAAAAAAGTAAACTATAAATTATAAAAAATAATCTTAATCTATAAATAATACTTAGGTGTACTTTTACCTTTATATATAAATATAATATATTTATAAAATATTTTATAGTCTTATAATATATTAAATATTAAAATATATTAAACTAAAAAAATATATTTATAAAAATAATTTTTAATAACGATTTCCTTATAAAATTATTATAAAAACTTAAAATTTTTTTTTTTTAAATATTGTATTAATACCCTTACAGCGGGGTAGCACAGTAGGTATATATCTAAAAATACTAAAATTTCTTAAATTTTTAAGGTCTTCTTACGTATTAGGAGTTTAATTTCTTTTTTTATTATAGCGTTCTTTAAACGCGCCCACTTTACTAGAAAAAAAAAAAATAAAGTTTTTAGAAGTACGGGGCACTACTAAGAAATTAATATAAGACTATAAGAAAGCTAAAATCCCTATTTAGAATATATTATATTCTTAGGTATCTTACTATCTAAAGTTAGATAAGATAAAAATCTATTCCTAAATAGGCTTAGCGTAGCGAACTAGGCCTAATTAGGTAATAGACTAGTAATTTAATATAACTTTATTTAGTAATATATATTAGTTTAGGAATTAAAAAGCTAGTTGTTAGTTTGCTTAGGAGATAAAGCACTTTCCTTAAATAGTTAGGTAGCCTTAATTAAAGGCTTATTTAAAAAAAAAAAAAAAAAAAAAAAAATATCCTTGCAACAGCATATCAAATTTACCCCTCGGCGCGCTATGGTCTAAAAGTTGCAATCCTCTTCTCTCAATTGGCATCTCGCTGCACGATATGCGGATGGGCATTCGTACACTTGGTAACACAAGGTTTTATCGCGCTGCACTAACAACATCGCTCAGTTGGGTATTGACCGGCCGAAAAGGGGCGATCAACGTATTTTCGATACCTCAACACGTTTTCATATCGAGCTATCCCATGGCTCTCAGAAGCGCGCGAGGCCGAATCAACTAACCCCAAAACCCCATCTGTTCTTTAGTCACGCCATTTTACAAATATATGGATGTGTTTTGTCTTGTCGAGACTACCTAGGTACCTATGGTAGGCGACTTGTGCGACTTGCCGAATCTTGTACGATGTAGCATCGTTTTATTGAAGATACATGCAAATATATCAATACCGAAGACATCGCTGTCCATTAGCAAGGCAGCTGCGATACAATGTCTCACGCAAAACGCATCACGTGCTTCTATGTCCTCCAGGGCTCTGAAAGCCCAAGGCAGCATCCTACACCTAGTGCCAAATCCACATCTATCCCCATGTCTAAATCAGCCACACTAGGCGGCTTGGCAACATGTACCGAGTAAGACAGCAAGTAATAGGTGGTGGTGAAGGAATGCGGCTGCAAGACAGGGGTAACGTCGGAGCTTCGCGTAACCGGACTCGCATCGCCCCACAACGGGTCCCTGGCTGCACGCACTCTGGACACACGACAACTCCCTTCGCCGCTTACCTCGACGACCACAAAAGACAGCTTTGCAATTCATTTGGCAGAGCCAATTGCTTAGCTCCTGTTTGTCCTCGCCATTGGCATCTTCCAATTTGTGCTCGGTAAGTGTGTCCGTGCCGAATGCGTACCCCACTACATCTCCCGAGCTGTTGTGAACACGGTAGCTCACAGCTTTCCGCGTAGCACAACCTCATCACCCGCCACCATGTCACTCCTCGAGGCGAAGGTCAAGAGCGTCCTCTCCGGCGACACGGTCGTCTTGCACAACATCAACAACCCTAAGCAGGAGCGCACCCTCAGCTTGGCTTTTGTTGCTGCACCGCGATTGAAGCGGGAAGGAGACGAGGTAGGACCCGTCTCATTATTACTCCTGCATATGAAACATGTCACATGTCACATGTCACATTGCAAGCGATGAGACACGTTGACTGCAATTGGACACTTGTCTGGTCTCATGCAGGAAGCCGTGGGACCAGCGGGAAGGGACATCGAAGGATCAGCGTTGCATCGTCTGGGCGCAGTGGAGGAGAAATCACGATGGAGCTAACCGTCCCAGCCGTTCGCCTTCGAGTCGCGCGACTTCCTCCGCCGCCAGCTTGTGGGCAAGGTGGTGCAGTTCAAAATACTGTACAAGATCCCCACGGGCGCCAACCGCGAGTATGGCACCATCTCCCTGGCGAACCGAACGAACTTTCCCGAGCTTGCCGTTGCCGAAGGATGGCTGAAACTTCGCGATGACGCCGGCCGCAAGGACGACTCGGAAGAAGCTACCATACTGCTCGAGAGGCTTCAGGTATTCGAGGCGCGGGCCAAGGCCGACTCAAAGGGCCTCTGGCAGGAGTCCGGCGGCAGAATCAGCTCGACCGAGTTGACTGGCCCCAAGCAATTCGTGGAAGATCACAAGGGCAAAGACCTGACTGGTGTGTATAGCGGCTGTCTTGGTCACGCATTTGATGGCTAACCGGAGTCAGCAATCGTGGAAAAGGTCCTCGCCGGTGACCGTCTCATCGTGCGCTTCCTCCTCTCGCCGACCGAGCATGTGCAGACCATGGTCCTCCTCGCAGGAATTCGAGCACCGGCTACCAAGCGAACAAATCCCTCAGACGGAAAGGAACAGCCAGCCGAGCCTTTCGGCGACGAGGCACACCAGTTCGTCGAGACGCGATTACTCCAACGGAACGTGGTCGTGAACGTGCTCGGAACCAGCCCGAACGGACAGATCGTGGCGACCATCAAGCACCCAACACAAGGCAACATTGCGCCGTTCTTGCTCAAGGCAGGTTTGGCAAAGTGCACCGATCACCACACCACGCTGCTGGGAGGGGAGATGGCTGCGCTCCGGCAAGCCGAAAAGAGCGCCAAGGACAGCAAGCAGGGCTTGTACCAAGGCCACGTCGCCCCGAAGGCCTCCACCGCTGGTCAGAATGAAGCCGTCGTGAGCAGAGTGCAGAGCGCCGACACTTTGTTTTTGAAGAACAAGGCAGGTGCAGAAAAGCGCATCAACCTGAGCAGTGTTCGCCAACCCAAGCCGACCGACCCCAAGCAGGCACCATGGGGACCGGAAGCAAAGGAGTTCCTCCGAAAGAAGCTGATCGGAAAGCATGTCCAGTTCCACATCGATGGAAAGCGCCCGGCCACCGAGGGGTACGACGAGCGCGAGATGGCTACCGTGGTGTTCCAAGGCAAGAACGTCGGTCTGATGCTCGTGGAGAACGGCCTTGCTTCCGTTATTCGCCACCGTCAGGATGACACTGACCGTAGCCCCATCTATGACGACCTCCTACTGGCCGAATCGGCCGCCCAAGAAGCGCAGAAGGGAATGTGGTCACCCAGGGCTCCGTCGGCGAAGCAATACATCGATTACTCGGAGTCGCTCGAGAAGGCGAAGCGCCAGCTTACCCTGCTCTCGCGGCAACGCAAGGTCCCCGCAATTGTGGATTTTGTAAAGTCGGGATCCCGATTTACCGTCCTTGTACCCCGTGAGAACGCAAAACTCACTTTTGTGCTCTCGGGTATCCGCGCGCCACGTTCTGCACGAAACCCCTCAGAGAAGGGCGAGCCTTTTGGCCGGGAAGCACATGACTTTGCAAACAAGCGATTAATGCAACGAGACGTTGAGATTGATGTGGAAGACTGTGACAAGGTCGGTGGCTTCATTGGCACCCTCTACATCAACCGCGAGAACTTCGCAAAGACACTCGTGGAGGAGGGTCTTGCAACGGTGCATGCATACTCTGCTGAGAAGTCAGGCAACGCAAACGAACTATTGGCCGCTGAGAAGAGAGCAAAGGACGCGCGAAAAGGACTGTGGCATGACTACGACCCTTCGCAAGACGAGGATGCGGAGCAGGCAGATGCGGCCGCTGATACCAACGGCCAAAACGGCGATGCCGCAGCGGAGCGCCGGAAGGACTACCGCGACGTAGTGGTCACGCACGTTACTGACGAAGGCCGACTGAAGCTGCAGCAAGTCGGAACAGGAACCGCCGCTCTGACTGAGCTTATGAACGCCTTCCGCAGCTTCCATCTCAACCCTACAAACAATCAGGGTCTGCCCGATGCCCCGAAGGCCGGTGAGCTCGTGGCCGCCAAGTTCACCGCGGACGACGAATGGTACCGAGCGCGCATCCGACGCAACGATCGGGAGGCAAAGAAGGCCGAAGTCGTCTACATTGACTACGGCAACTCGGAGACGATCCCGTGGTCGCGCCTCCGCCCACTCACGCAGCCCCAGTTCCTCCCCACAAAGCTAAAGCCCCAGGCCCAGGACGCACAGCTCTCGTTCATCCAACTACCCGGTAACCCGGAGTACCTCGCCGATGCCGTGAACTTTATTGCGCACGAAACGGCCGATCGCCAGCTTGTCGCCAACGTCGACCAAGTGGACAAGGACGGCACGCTGTGGGTGACGCTGTTCGACCCCAAGCAGAGCGACAAGGCCGACCAGAGCATCAACGCGGAAGTGATCAGCGAGGGTCTCGCCATGGTGCCGAAGAAGCTGCGGGCGTGGGAGCGCAGTGCAACCGATGTCCTGGCTGCCTTGAACAAGAGGCAGACGGCCGCCAAGGAGGAGAGGAGGGGTCAATGGGAGTACGGCGATCTTACCGAGGACTAGACGCGCGCGCGGGTCGTTATCAGAGGTGCGTGAGGCCGGTTCATGACAGGCGACGTATGCATGCGGGGTGGCATGCGTGTGCGCCCTGATACAAAGGTCGGCCGTTCAGAGATCAACGGTGCGAGGCTGCAGAGCGTGGTATCCTTTTGCGGCCATTTGCTTAGGCATACTTCTTGGGATTGCGTTGGATTGCATATCGGAAAAGGACAGGGAAGCAAAAGCATAGCCATCACAATGGAGATAGAACGATGTGAGTGAAATGCAGATCCGCAGCAGCTGTTCGACCGGTTCCGCCCGCGTGATGTCGGCACCGCCTCTAACGTTACCGTCGTGCATATATGTCTGTCTACTGGTTTAACGCGATTGGCTGGCCTCGCCTTAGTCGTGAGCTGCGGAGGTCCTCCTCGCACGCCCCTCACTATTTTACGCAGCACGTATAGATTCGTGACGCTTATCTTACCATACTATTCTTACCTACAACGCACGCCAAGCTATCGACCGGTGAACAACGTGACTTGTGCTGCCCACCCATCCCGTCCCGGGTCAGCCGTGCGCGCTCGCCGCGTAGCACGGCAGGTAAGTCGGTCGGTCAGCTAGCAATGGTGACGGCGACGCGCGACCCGGTGCGCGTTCGGCTCGATGGACCGGGTGACGAGAACAAGTCCGTCATCGCATCGCGAGCCCTCGTCTCCGCGCTAACGGCCGGCTCGTTCCGGCCTAGTGCGCACATGACGCCAACGTGTCGAGATGCTTCATCTCGCGAGGTGAGATGAGGTGTCGTGGCGAGCGCGTGCGTGCGTGCGCGGGAGGGAGCCAGCTCGTGCAGATCTTCGCGGGCAGCCGAGGCGGGCCGGGGCGAGCCATAAATAGCATGGGCGTGCCTCCGTGGCGAAGATCGCGGTGCGGAAAGAAAAAGGTGGGGGGAAGAGCAGCGCTGTGGGAAGGGAAATGTTCTAGAAGTCTAGTCGTGTGCAGGAGGAGCGATATGCTGGTGTGCGTCTACGTTGCCATGCTCTAGCGTACGACGATCCCAAGTCACAGCGTACGATCACGATCAATTGCGCACGCAGGAAAGGAACCTGATATTTTCTCGTGTACCAAGATGGCATACCTGTCCTATCTAGCCCAGCCATCCATCCAACCATCCAACCATCCGCCTTTTGTGCCCGCCATCCGCAGCCACCGTCGCTGCGTGCTAGCTGTTCCTCATAACTTCATAGCGCATCCGCTCCGTGCCTCATCAGCTGCATGTCAAAGAAACCCCCATCCACGATAAAAACCAGCACCAAAGACGAAAACGGGGTATTGAAATCCACCAAGCCAAGCGCGCGCTGCAATGCCTCCCGAGGGAGCAGGTATCCGCGAAACAAACGCTAATCATGTTCGAGAAGTGAAGAAGAAAACGTATTGCTGATGGTAGACGGAGAAGGCGGAACCAAGGACGATGCTCGACTCGCTCGCTCGCTCGCTCAAAAGCGCCACAGATGTGTAAATCGAATCGCGCAGTATGGAAAAAGCGACAGTCGTATCCGATCGTACAGTCTCGTTCAGTCGTGAGCCTGGGAAGCCCCCACGCATGCAAAACCAATGTGTTGCGCGTGAGCGTCCGTGTCTAGCAAACAATACCATATGTGACCCGCAGTGTCGCGGAAAGGGGGAATCGTGCGGGAAAAACAGAAACTCGCCCGGTGAACTTTCCAAGGCGCGGAAAGGAATGACTCCCAACTTTAGCCAAAAAAAGCTTTTGGTTTCACTCCGTTCCGCCCAATGAAAAAGCTGCAGGACAATAACAAACAGAAAGGTGATGTAAGGAGATAGTGAAAATACAGTAAGCAGGCCGAGATTTGTTGCGTCCAGTTCTGCTCCAACGACACACTCCAGTCGATTGACGGCCTAGGAGTTGTATCTGGTTTGAGTTTGCCGCCTGAGAGGTCGTCGCTCCACGTCACGGTCGCGTTCCCGTTCACGTCGGCTCACCACCTCTCGCTCCCTTCGACCCTGACTGCTGCGTCCGCTCTGGACTGAGACTTCTTCGGCTTCGCGTCTGGCTGAGCCCGCCATCATCGAATTCCTGTTGCCCCTGACGCTGCCTTTCTCGCTTCTGTAGACATCATCTTCTCCACGGTGGCCGCCGATAACGATATCGGCCATGCCGTCTTCCGCGGGATTGATTTGGAGGGTACGACCTTCCATGTCGCCATTGAAGGAGAGGCTGAGAGGGGCGGAGGCATCGACACGAAGGCGGATCTCACCATTGCTATTGCCGTTGGTCATCGTCGTTCGAGCAGACTGACTGATGCGGGTCTTCCGGTCAGGGTCCGAAGGTACACGTGATGCACGCTGCTTAGCAACCTTGTGGACCTGTTCACTCAGGGGTTCGTAGCTTCCGCGGGTGCGTTGTTGATATGCTTCGACGTCGTCGATGACCTTCTTCGTTGCATTCCCGACGGAGTACTGAGCGTGCTTGATAGAGGCATCTGTTCCTCGACGAGGCGGGCGTTCGGTGACAATAATGGCGTCGTCATCATCCCGATAGACCGTCGAACGTCGCCGTCGACGGCGCTCTTCTTTTGCTCGCTCTTCCTGCTCGCGACGGCGTGCTTCTCGTGTTCGAAGTTCCTCTTCCTCCTCTGAGTCATACTCGTCGTCATAGTCTTGGTCGTAGGCTCGTCCATAGGATCGCTCGTAGGCCTGGTAAGACTGGCGTCGGTTGGTCCTGGGATTCTCGACGACTACCCTAGCACGCGGCGTTTCATAAGCCGACTGGGTGACGCGTGGCTTAGGACGGCTGACCGACCTCGACCGCGAAGGAGGGGCAGTGCTGACACGAGAGGCTCTGTTGTCTTTCTCTTTGGGACGCTCTGGCAATGTCTGTGATTGGGACAGGGTTGGACGACGCTCACGACGCTCGTGGCGGTCGTTGTGCACCTGGGTGACCTGAGTAGTTTTGGCGTGACGCAAGACTGGCCTCGCCTCCTTCTTAGATTTGCTCTTGAGTTTTGGCGGTGGCATGAGCTGCTTCGGTGGAGGTGCGACGGGTAGCTCCTCCTCGGAAGAGGAATCGTACTCCTCGGAACTCTCCGAATCCTGATGCGGCGTCTGCATAAGCTGCTTCATCGGGGGGAAGTGCTCTTGCCTGGCGCTCTGGGGAGCATTGCCATAACGTGCAGAAGGCAATGGAGGCTGCTCAGGTTTGTTGTCGTAGGTCACCACGGTCGGTCCAAGCCCAGCCACGGGCCTGCGTGCCTGGTAGTAGGATGGGTTGCGAGCCGAAAGCGGTGGCCTCTGTTGTTCGTACGGAGGCGAGGTCTGAGACAGGTGCTGGGCCATTGGATGGCCGCCGTTATAGAATTGGGAAGGAGGTGTAGCCCCCATCATGTAAGGCGTCATTGGAGGATGATTCTGGTGTTGGGCCATGGAGAAGTGAGCGGACATGGAGGGTGGAGGGCCATAGTCTTGGGGCGGGCTAGGGTACGGTGCGGGCATACCCGTCACCCAGTAGTCTGGTGCAGGGTTCCCGTGGTAGCTGATGGGACGGCGAGTCGACGACGCCCGTGGACGAGACTGGGCGGGCTGCACCTTGGTAGAACCCTGCATGTAGGGGGCAGGCTGTCGGTTATAAGTCGGCGAGGGCGGAGAGGTGTAGGTCGGTGCGGGATCCGAGCGTTGCGAGCGCACATCGAAAGGGGGGTATGAGATGTCCAGGCCAGAATCCAGCGCGGTCGATTCGCGCCTGCCACGTCGAGCTGGAAGTGGAGCATTGGGCCCACACGTCTTGCAGTTGGGATCCCTGCACTCGTCTGTCTCGGTGACGGTCGGTCTCCGTACGCCAGCGGGTCGTTTGGCGGCCGTGGAATTGGCGCGCTGCAACGGCTTGCGCGGGCTCGGGCTGGCCTTCCTGCGGTCCTCGACGACGGTCGGGCGTCTCTTGGAGGGCGCCGGGCTGGGTGTGGGCACCGAGGCGGCGCTCGAGGGAGCAGTCGAGGTTTGCGACGTCTTCGCACTTGGGGCCGAATCAGCGCTGCTCATGGTCCCGGCGGTGTGGCTGGAATACCCAGAGTCGCTCCGGAGGTCGACAGGAACACCCCGCTGCTGGTCGGCGGGGGGCTTGTCTGCCCCCAGGTCAGACGGATGGGAGCGCTTTGCGGCCACATTGGCGGCCGGCGAGCGACGGAACGACTCGAGCACGGGGTACTCGCTCTGGTCAGAGTCGTAGTCCTCGACGGTCGGGTTGAGGTCGCGCTCGCTCGTCGAGGCGGCCATGGCGGCGGCGGCGGTGTCGCTGGCAGCGTCGGGCAGTGGGTGGTGGTGGTGCTGATTTATGAGGCAGGCGCGAGCCGGGGCTGGGACGGCGGGATATGGATTGCGGGTAAAGTGCGGCCGATCACTCGCGGCGTCGCGCGTGCGGAGAGAAGAGAGGAGAGAACAATGCGTGCGATCGACTCATAGCAGGTAGGATGGAGGGATATGGGGAAGGGCTGGCGGAGGCAGGCAACAGCGCGCGCTGGGGTTGGCGGGGTGAGGGAATGGAGGAGGGAAAGGCAGGCGAAAGGTGCTCCGGCTGGAATGACGACGGCGGACGGCGAGCGAGCAGGCGGGCCGCCGAATGTACGGAATTTTTCAGTACGGAGGCATTGGGCTGAGAGGACATGGGTGTGCATGAATCTAGTCGTGCTCCAACAGCAGAGGCCCAGCAGGCGTTGGGCACCACCGCGACGCAGTCAGCCCGCGAGCGAACGGACGGACGGCCGGCAGGGCGGTTCGCCCATTGCTCTTTCCAGCCGCATTCCTGAGGACGCAGCCATTGAGTGAGGCCGGATGCCAATATCGTATAACTGCCGGCCAGCGAGCATGGCCTGCAAAAGCCCATGGTGTGCCCTGGCTGCTTGTCGACGTGAGGACACCTTTTGCAACCCACCTACTCCGCTAAGGCTCCTCACAACCTACTTCGCTAATAAAATACTAACAAATATAAAATATTTTAATAAATTTTTATAAACTACTAGCTAGTTTAATTTTTTTTATAAGCCTATAATACTAATACTTATTTTAATTTTAGTTAAAAGTACTTATATACTAAATCTATATACTGTTAAAAATATTAATAAAAAATAAATAATATTATAATAATATTAATAAAGACTAACGTCTTTAAGAAATAATAAGATAAAATTTATAAAAATAAATTTTAATATTATAATACTATAACGCCGCTAACACTACTAAATTATATAATATATAAAAATTATTATTATACTTTAATTATTACTACTATTAAATAAACCTATTACTATATTAATAAAAGTAATAAGAAGAAGAACGTCTATAAAATTATATAAATTATAAAATACTTTTTTTAAAATAAAAATAAGCTAAATAAAATAGTTAATAATAATATTAGTAAATAATTCTTAAAGATAAAGGAGTATGTAATATATAGTATTATTAAAGAACTAATTAATTAATTCATCGTCCTTACATCCGTGCTTAAGAGCATTAGTTTAGACCCGACGCCCGCACAACGCCCGTGGCCCGCGTGGATGATCCCATCTTTGCAACTCCCTGGAGGCGATCTGGCTGCCCATGGCGATGCGCGTAATATTCGTCTGCCGCCCCAATTGGTGCGCCCCGCGCCTGTTTGCAGATGCGATGCAGCGATTCCAGTCGCCCATGGCCGTCTCGGGCGGAGGGGCGCTGGACGGTCCGTATGGCCCTCGACCGCGGCCATGGCAGCACCTGAAACCTCTGGCTGCTGTTCCGGGACTGCCCGCGCGCAGCGACGGAGCGTTGCTGCAAAAACGACGCTGCCCTCACCGCCTCTTGTTTTGGACGTCTTGCTCGCCAAGCCCAAGGCCCCAAATTAAGAGCCCACGGCAGCTAGCCCCAAGCGACGTGGTGCTGTCGTCGGCTGCCCCCGCAACACCACCACGACAACTGTTCCCGCGTCGCCTGCTAAACCGCTTCTCGCATGCCTCCCTCTGCTTGTACCGTGTGCTTGGGGGACGCCGACGTGCGCGCGTCGAGGCGCCTTGCTCCTTCCACCAAGCACGTGCACCTGCAGGAGGCAGGAACGGCCGGTTGGCCATTTGACAACGCATCTCCACGAATCCTCTCAATCTCCAATCCCATGTGTCGAAAAATCTGCCCTTGCCACCCAGCGACATCGAATATTGCTTGCACCATGCTGTACGTTGTCTTACTGGACCCCGCCTCGCAGCCCACCAGCCCTCCATCACCGCTGTCGCTTCGCTAGCGGGCCTACATCCGCCTGCAGTCCAACGATATATAGCCACCTGTATTCCGTGTAACCCGCCTCATCTTCGACCGCACCTCACTAGCCCGAGCCGTCCCTCCAGCTTCCGGTCAAATCCCAGTCGCCATATCATCCGCGGACCCCAAACCAAGAGACGCTGGTGGCGATCTGCACCTGCACCCCAGTGAGACGGCTATCATTCGGCGCCAGCCATTCTTTCCTACATCGTTCGCATGAAGTCTTGTTACGAGCCCAGCCTGTGACCGGGGCTCTAGCGACAGCCGAACTTGCGCGCTCTACAGCAGAGTTGGAAGAAGCACACAGCGTGCAACGTGAATGCAATCCACTTCCGCTTCAGGCGACGGGCATCTTCGACGGGCCTCCGAATTATCGTCACTTGCCACTTTCGACGGACGTAATAGCTTGGTACGAAAGCAGTGCCACGGTTGACGTAGATGGGCGTTGCTGGGCGCAGCAGTCGATTCTCCTCCAGTCTCCCTACACCCGCTATCCGAAATCGCCACACATCGCTCATTTGTACCGCCGTGGCTTTTCCGGGGTCTTCACAACCCTAAAATTTGACTACAGATCGTTTGCCTCAGTCTCGCGTACTACCCGAGCTTTCCAACAATCTGCTTCGAAAAAAGCAAACCCGAGCTCGGTCCTGTAACCCGGTTTTCACCCGGAAGGCACTACACACGAGGTATGGGTCTCGCAGTGGCAACAATGAGAACAGGGATAGGCAAGATCACCCTTAGGCACCAACTGATGTGCTATAGTGCCCGGCTGTAATTACTGATACCTTTCAGACCTTCCGAGCTTCGAATGGGTAGACACGCGCACCCATGTCTCACGTAGCCTCGGCCTTTCCATGCGGTAGATGATCTATGGCTTAAGCCACGATCAGAATTCTCCGCTGCCTCATGGCGGCGTCGGCATCGGCATCCCGTACCACAACGGGGATTCTCATCCCACTTGCTTTTCCAACGTAAGCTGAGCAGAGGCGTTTACGACTACTTGCCTTTTCTGGAATGCAGTACGTCTCGAAGTAGGACCCTGGCAGCACTGGTCCAGCTCGCAGCGTTGATGTTATCCTATGGTGGGAGTCTGTTTGACTCTGCTCGAGCGAGGTCGTGGAATCGGGCATTCGGCCGTCAGGTGACCCGGGCATACTGCGGGGGCAGAGCGATGGCACGAACGGGTGGGTCCTCTACACTCAAACACCGCTTCTATACTCCATGTGCACTTCTCTACCATCTCACTCCTTCGGACACGCTACCCAGTCCTCTCCTCTATTATGTACACACCGTATTATCAAATCAGCGTTGAACACTCCCTCTCTCATTGCTTCGTTGCGCCAACATGGCATCTCTGACTCATTTTTCACTTTTCTAGCATCCCTACCTCTGAACGCCTCCTCGCTGCCCGAACCACCATTGGGTTCCAATATTACGGGATGAGGCTCCATCGCTGCCCAGCGGGATCCACCCTCGTGCTTGTGCGCTGCACTCAGCCCAACGAGACCCACTCGGCGCCTATCTTGGGCGCGCTCCAACATCAACACCAGAAACAGCCATGACGCACTACGCACATTCGCTCGGGGGAACGTCCATAGATCCAACATCTCAAACATAGCCGTTCGATGTGCGCCCAAAATCCAGGCTGCCTACAGTGCACAGCTGAGGTTTCGGCGTACGCACGCGCGGCCGGGAATTAGACGGCCCTGGCGCGCCTTCGCACATGGCAAAACACGTGGCGGATGTTTGAGATATATGAATGCGGATTTGTGGGCACGCGGCCTTCCAGTAGGACGCAGGGCAGGCGTTTTCGCAACTCGGAAACATGGTTCATTCACGCTTGGCAATGTAGAGTGACCAACAGTGCGTCATTCGGTGTGTGCTACAGAGAGGGGCTTGTATGGACCGGGTCAGTTTGTTGCGGGACTACTCAAGGCACTAGTTCTATGGGCCGAGCTTGGGTGTTCCCCGGTGAAGTCTCTGTCTGCATGAACCATACGCGGGTGGAATAAAGTGGTGTATGATGCTGTAAGTGCGTTGTACGGCAGGTATTCTCACAGCACGTTCCAGATGCAGGTCGAAGGGGCCAGTGCAAACTTTACTTGGCCTCCCTAGGCACGCTACACATGCTAACTTCATCCTCGAATAGAAACATAACCATTACTCGAGACCGCTACCCGAACTCTCTATCGCGCCGTCATTTGAGCCTGTTTCGAAAAGGACTCTCCTCCGCCTCAATAGCCCAACCAACTCCAGCTACTTACAGCTCCGCTGTTTGTCGCTCCACCCCGACACGTCCAAGTACAATCACAAACCAACCTCCGCGCGAAGTTAAAACATACTAGATTAAACAAGGGTATAGAAGCGAAAACGCTGGAGCGATCCTCATCATTGCAGCTCATGTCTCTGATGCTCCTGGGTAGCCGCAAATTTGCCGGTGTCCCCGTTGTCGTTGCCTCCAATCTCCGCTGGCTCCGAGGGCGCCTCGACGACCCCCTCATGCGCATACTTGATCATACCAGACTCATTGTAATCCGGTGGTGGTCCGGTCTCCGATTTCCTCCGCCTGAAGAGAAACCACCCGAATGCGAGGCCGAGTAGGACCGCAACCGGGATGCCGACACCGATGCCGATTTTCGCACCGGTGCTGAGCCCTCCAGAGTTCGAAGGCTGTGCGGTGGGAGTTGACGTGTTGCTCGGTGAGCCCGACGTGTTCGACGGCCTGGAAGCAGCTCCAGATGTCTGCATGGCAGACGACGTTGTGGACGGGTTCGCGGTTGCGGATTTCAGGACGGACACGTCGGAGGACTGCCACATGACTATGACACCGTTTGCGAACGCGTGGGATGCACTGGGGTATATGCCTACATTATATCAGCCACCACTACCTTTGACCATCCCGCGTTTTGACACCCCAGGGAAAACTTACTGGGCGTCGGCTTCCCGATGTGCAACGTGCCCCCTATATCCGTCGAGGGAATCACATAATTCAGGCTCTGGCCGCTCGTTATCGTCGACGTACACACGTGCCCGTTGGTCGAATACTGGTAGTCCCTGCACGCCATCAGCACCCACATTCCACGCCGTCCACACATTCATCCAACTCACGAGGGACAGCACAGCACTGCCGTCGTATCGCTCCTCACCGCCATCGACGGCAGCTGCTCCCCGGCCGGCACCGCCGATGTGAACTTAGTCGCCGTGTCCCACCCGCCAGGGCACACCGCCGGGCTGTAGTAGTATAGGTCCCAAGAGGTCGAGGGGACAATGTCCTGCGGCTGCAGCGTGCCCATCGGGTAGCACGCCGTGTCGACGATGCCGGCTACGGCCCATCCGTAGTACATGTTGCCGTCAAAGGACATGGTGGCCGCGCAGGACGAGGGCGGCGCCCAGTAGGACGTGATGGGGCCGCGGTTGAGCGCTGAGATGGAGGCCGGGTTCGTGATGATCGAGGGCGCGGACGAGGTCGCGCTGGGGGAGTCGCTGTCCGACATCTTTGCTTTCCCCCTACTTTACTACGCGTCTTGCGTGCTGGCAAACTGCGAATCGAATCGCAAATGGTCTATCGTAGACGTCAACACAGGGAACTGTGTCAAAGGGAATAGAAGTCCCTTCCGCACACCACGGATGGAGCAAGACAAGTCGTGTCAGAGTCGCACGAGAGCAGCACGCAGAATAGGCAGGACAGGACGCACGCCGTTCAAAAGCAGGTCGAGACGGATGGTGCCGTGCAACGGGTCAGACTAGGGTATCACTTTTCTCGGCTGGAGCCCTGCCCGCGCGCAGGGGCTGAGCTTAGCCCGCCATGCTGTTTGCGTCGCGGGGCGTAACGGGGCGTAACGGGGCGGAAATCCTTCATGATCCTATCTCAATCTCAAATCTCCATCTCGTCGTCGTGAGCATCGCTGCGTTCTCACCGCAGTCCTACCTATGCTAAGCTCTTCCGATCACGACACTATCTGGATGCCGTGCTGGCGGGAAAGAGCGCATATCTGCTGTCCTGTACGGAGACGCATAAAGTCGATGTGTAGGCAGTGTGCGTGATCGGCGCCTAGGAGGGGGCTAGCGTATTCCAAGCGTGGTATGCCATGCGAGCGCTGGTTTGGACGTAGCGTGGCGATTTTGGCCCCCGAGCTTAGGTTTGTTCCGGGGTCGGGGGTTGGCTATTGGTCAGAGAGCACCTGGGCTTTAGGGTGCCCGTGCTTGGTGCCATTCTGGGGAGGGCGTTGCGTTGGCCGTCTGAGGTGGCGATTATGTGGTTGGAGGAGCCAATCTGGAAGTGAAGTGTACGGTTTAAACTAGACAGGAGAGGTATGGAGGTGACTACCGCATAATCTCTTGCAAAACACCTATACTACGCTCTAATAGACAGGTTAGTCCTCTAATAAAAATAGGCGAAGCTTTATTAAGGTAAAATTAAACAATTAGGTAGTAATAACTTAGTATTAAAAGTACTTAAACCTTTATAATAAGGCTAATAAATTAGTATTTTTTTTAGTATACTCTGTAAACGCTTTAAATTAAATATTATAATATAGTAAGATAGTATAGTAAAAATAATTAATTTTATATTTTTAGTTTTAGTTACTCTAGCTTAAGTTTTTATATTTTTAGCCCTAGCTATTTAAGCTTAAGCTCTTATATTTCTAGTCCTAATTATTTTAGTTTAAACTTTTATATATCTGGCCTTAGCTATAGTACTTTAGCCTATTTTATTTAATAAATAAAAGTTTAATATTTTTAAAAATACTTCTATTATAGCTATAGAGTTATATATAAAATAAATATACTTTAGTTTTTACTTTAGTATAAATTTTAGTAGTAATTATATAGTATTTTTTATTAAATTTTATTAAATATACTACTATTTTTACTCTTAAAAGAAAAAGCTAAGGGTAATTAACTATATTATAAACTATTTAAATTAAGTACTAAATTTCTAGCCTTATATTTATATTTAAGAAGACTTATAAGTAAAAAGTAACTATTACTTATTAATAAACGCTAAAATAGCTAAAATCTTTTATTTTTCTAAAATAGTAATTAAAGAATAGTAAATTGCTTTAATAAAACATTTTTAATTAAAAATAAGGAGTAAACGCGTAATTACTAACTAATTATATATATTTTAGCTAGTTTTAAAGGCTAGATTATATACTACTTATATAGTAAGGCATAGGGCTAAATATTTTATATTATATAATTAGTTTTACTAATTATTAAAAGCTTTATTTTAGAAGATTTATAGAACTAATTTAAAATTTAATTTTTTATATAGTTAGTTTTTAGCGTTTTAAAAAAATAAGATATATTTTATTATTATTTAATAAAATAAGCTTAAAAGCTATTAGTTAATTACTTTAGTATAGTTAACTTCTTTTTACGCTTTATAAAAAAAAATTTTAAAATATTATAAACTTTTACTATTATTTTTTTAATATTCTTTACTTTAATATATTTATATATTAATCGAACAAATAGTGTGGCTATAGTGGCTCAGGGCGACTAAAAGGGGTTTTAAAAAAGGAGGAGTATGTGTATACCTTTATTTACTTTAATAAAATACTTATTTTATTTAAATACTTAGACAGATATACTTATAACTTTACCCCTTTTCTAGGGTTATTACTGTAATATTACATAACTCTAGACTAGCTATTTAAACTTCTACTATATTACGTAATTAACTAACTCTTAATAAGCTTCTTACGTAGTAACTATAATAACTTTATACTATTACTAATAACCCGCGACCTTTTTAATAGTAATTAAAATATTAAAATAATACTATACTTTTTATAGGGTCCCTTAGTCCTTTTAAAATAACTATTAACTCTTCTAATAGTTTTATATAACTACCTTATAGTACTATAGTATACCCTTTTACTACTATTATTTATTTTAAAGCCCTACTTCTACGCGTATATATATCCTCGCGCCTAAATAATTTTAATTATTTTAATAAACTTTTTTTACTAAAATTTTACTTTTTTTACCGTTCTAAAAAAGTTTTTTTTTAATTATTAAGGTATTACTACTACTACTACTACCGCCGCCGTTCTCTATTTTAAATAAAAAAGTCTTACCCCTTTTATACTATTATACTATAAAGCCTACTATATTACTATATAACTAAAAGTAGACTGTAATATTTTTATAAATATTATTAAGGCTAAAAATTATATTTATTTTAACTAAAAAGAGGCGCGTTAGAATTAAACTAAAATTAAAAATATTAACTAAAAAATTTAACTTATTAAGTAAACTAGCCTATTATACTACGTAGAGATAGGAGTTAGAGTAGTTTTTAATATAATTTAACTAGTTATTACTATTAGCGAAAGCCTATACCGTACGCTAGAAGTTACTTAATAAATTAATTATTAAACGCTAAAATACTAATATTATAAATATAATAATAATAATAAAAAATTTCTAGATTTTAAGTATATAGTATTTATAAAAAGGAGAGAAAACTATTATAATTACTATTTTAAACGCCCTGTATATTAAACGCCCTATATATAGCCTATAATTCTACCTAAAATAATAATAACTTATAGATACTCTATTACTGTTTTATAGTTATTATCTCGCTATTATTATAACTACTACCTAATAAATTATTTATTAAGTTATTACTCTACTACTATAAAATTTAAAAAATCCTATATTTAATAGGCTCTAGTTATAGCGCCTCTATTTTTACCTACCTATATTAAGTAAGGACGTAGTGTACATAAAGTCGATACAGCTCTTATAGATAAATGTAAAAAAATACTTATAACTTTAAAAGTATTTATATTATTATTAAAAAATCTCTTTATAGTAAATAAAATAAATAATAAAATATTTTTATTTTATATATCTTTACTAATAGTATTTAATATTTATAATTAAAATTTATATTCTGTAGTACTGATTGTAATAAGATAATAATTAAAAATATAAAAAAAAAATTTTATTAATTTAATATAACTATAGAGTTTAACTAAAAGGCGTATAATAATAAAAAAAATTTATTAAGTAATTAGATAAAGTGTATTCTCCTATTTATATAACTAGGGCTAGAAATTATTTTAAAGTTTTTAATTAAGTAACTTTTTATTATACTCTAAAGGTACTAAAAATACTAAAAACTAAGTTTATAGTACTAGTAATTATTTTATTTAAATATATATTTCTTTTTAAGCTATTTAATACTACTATTAATAAAGTTTTAAAAACGCTACTAAAATAAATAAATAAATAATTTAGAGTTTAGAGGATCGTAAGCTTACTTAAAAATAAAAGAAAAATAAACGCTATTATAAAAATAAATATTAATAATAAATATTATAGTAGTAGTATAGTAAAAGTTTAATAAATAATTTATTATTAAGAGCTTTTAGGAGTACGGGATTTTAGTTAATATTAATAGTTTAAATAACTATTTATTTAAAATTAAAGACCTCTTATAAGCCTTATTTAATAAATAAAAAATATATAACTCTTATCTATTAAAGTAAAAATATAAAAAAAAAAAAGCTAAAATACCTATTAGTAGTATATAAGAAGAAGAGTAGGTAAAATACGTGTTTATTAATAAAATAACTTAATTATATAAAGAGAGGTAAAGTGTAGTACTAAGACACTAGTCTAAAAAAGGTATAGACTAAAAAAAGTTGTAAAATAACTTAATAAGATAGTATTTCCGGCTTTAGCTATTTAAATTTAAGCTTTTATATTTCTAGCTTTAGCTGCCCTAGTTTAATATACCGTTTTAGGCCTTTTTAGTTTTTTTAGGGCCGAAAATATAAGAGCTTAAATTTAGATAACTAAAGCCAGAAATATAAAAGCTTAAGCTTAGATAACTAAAACTAAAAATATAAAATTTATTAAGCTATAAAAAGTATTAAATATATTTAATATATTACTACTACTACTATTACTAAAACTAATAATTTAAACTATAAAAAGAGTTTAAAGCTCGGGCTTAACCGTAACGGTCGGGTTTAATAGGTTATAATAGTATTTATTAATAGGTTTTTTATAATAAAAAAGAAACTTTTTTATTTTTTTAATACTAATTATTTATTTTCTTTATACCTAAACTGTTATATATTATCGTAAGTTTATCTTACTTATACTTATAGGTATGTTATAATACTTCCATTTCTACTTTTTTATATATTATTACTATATTTATTATATTTGCCTATCGTGTTTGCTATTTAATATATAGCTTTTTTTATATTATTATTAATACTATAGTTACTACATTTCTTACGTTTTATAGCTATACTACTAGGGTAGCTATAATTATTACTACCTTATTCTTAAACTTAGCGTAGTTAGGGTTATTTTAGTTTTTTAGTATAGTTAAAAGCTACTATTTTTACTTATAAATATATTTTAGGTTATCTATAATAAGACTTTTAGGGTTTATTACCTTCGCGACTATATAAATTAGTAATAATAATTATTATTATAATTATAGCTATAGCTGTAGCCGTGCCGGTATAAGTATAAATATAAATATAGTATACGCTAAACCTGCTTTTTTTTTATAAAAACGTAGTCTATAGTTATTATAATTATAGTTTCTTTTATAGTATCTATAAGTTATTTATAAAAATTAAATTTTATTATTATACTCTAAAGTTTTATAAAAATAGTTAGTAGAAAAATTTTTACTAAAAGCTTTATTATTACTAGTATAATAATAAATTTAGTTATATAAAAATTATTATACATATTACTTTTATAAGGTTATTTATCTATATTATAATATCTATAGAGGAAGGTATAAGTAGCTACCTAGCGTAGTAGACTACTAATTATACTTTTTTATATTTTATATATATATAATAGCGGGGGGTGCCGGCGTATATTAATACTTTATAGTATATTAGTAACAGCGCGAGCTATTACTACTATTTTTTTTTTTTTTATAAATAGACGCTGCGTACTAGATTAAAAGATAATACTTACTTACGTATTACTATTTTAATTTATTATAATAATAAACTATTCTTAGTATAACGCGTTAATATATAATTATATACTATTTTTATCTCTTATTATTATATTTAGATTATTATAGAGTTGTTTTACAGGAACCCCTATAATAGTTAGTAAGTATATCTTTTAAAAATATAAGTACTATACTAAAACGGGCTCGACTGTAATAGCTAGGTCTAATAGGTTATAATAGTACTTATTAATAGGTTTATAATAAGATAGAGACTTTTTTATTTTTTTTTAATACTAACTATCTATTTTTTTTATACTTAAACTATTATATATTGTTTTACCTATACTTATAAGTATTTTATAATACTTTTCTTTCTTCTCTCTGTATATTATTGTTACGTTTATCTTTATATTTACCTATTATATTTGCTATCTTATATATAGCTCTTTTTATATTATTACTAATACTTTTCTTACTAGCTTATTCGCGTTTTATAGTTATTATACTAGAGTTATTATTATCGCGTATTACGCTATTTTATTTTTAAATTTAGCGTAGTTAGGGTTATCCTAATTATTTAGTATAGCTAAGAACTATTACTTTTATTTAAGGACGTATTTTAGATTAGTATTAGTAATATGGCCTTTGTCTACTATATAGATTAATAATAATTATTATTACTATAGCTGTAGCCGTAGCTATAGCTATATAGGTGTAGTATACGCTTACCTATTTTAATTATAAAATTATAGTCTAAAAGTATTACTTTTACTATTTATTCTATACTGTCTAGCTAATAAAGGCATATATATACTCCTTCTTTTTAAAACCCCTTTTGGTCGCCCTAAGCCACTACAGCCACACTATTTATTTGATTAATATACAAATATACTATCTAGCTATTTACTTAAATTAAGGCTTGCTGCGGTATACTAAAGCTTTTTAAAAATTACTAGTAAAAGGGTCTTCTTTAATACGCAGATATACTTAGTAAAGTACTAAATATTATATTTATTACTTTTATAAGGTTGTTTAGCTATTATAATATAATATATAGTATATAGTATATATAATATCTATAGAGGAATCTAATACAGCTACCTAGCGTAGTAAATTACCTTATTATACTTTTTTATTATCTTATATATATAGTAGCGGGGGTACTAATATATATTAATACTTTATAGTATACCGTAAATATATTACCTTTTTTTTTTCCTTTATAAATAGACGTCTAGTACTAGATTAGAAGAGGTTATACGTTAACTTATTATAGGTAATACTATTTTAACTTATTATAACTAAGTATAATAAATACGTCCTTAGCGTAACGCGTTAATATATAATTATATACTATTTTTATTTTCTATTATTATATTTAGAATATTATAGAGCTGTTTTATAGAAACCCCTATAATAGCTAGTAGTTATTTCTTTTAAAATAAAGGTACTACGCTAAAAGCGTAGCTTTAAAAAAAAAAAAAAAAAAAAAAAAAAAAAAAAAAAAAAAAAAAAAAAAAAAAATAAAAAAAAAAAAAAAAAAAAAAAAAATAAAAAAAAAAATAAAAAAAAAAAAAAAAAAAATTAAATATAATACTTATACCGGGCTTTACGCGACTATTATATATAAAAATTATATATATTATTTTAAAATACTATTAGGGTATAATACTTTATA
>JASEKS010000417.1:0-66591 GCA_030770415.1 Pleoardoris graminearum | reverse complement strand
TATATAACAATCAATGCAGGATAAAATAAATACTTATAACAACATAAACATCACATAATAATAATTAAATCAATAACCCATCCTACACAACTCTAAAAAACGTTAAATTAAAACATTTTAATATAAAAAGTTAAGTATAAATACTATATTCTCTTTTAAAAAAAAGATATATAGAGTACTACTTATATATATCTCCTCTCTCTTCTCTTATAGTTAATATAGTTAAACATTTAAAAAAAAATACTTACTAAATATTTTTTAAAATATTTTTTTAAGGTATAATTTCTTTTATTCTTATTTTAGTAGATACTATACTTATTTATATTAATTTTAACGTCGTAATTTTAAATATATAAACTATTTCCGCTATAATCTACTTAAACAGTAATATATAATAAATTCTTTTTAATACTGCTAAGTATTCTATATATAACGTAATTCTCTACTAGTTTTATAAAAGTACTATTTATTAATACTAAAAAATCCTAAATAATAAGACGTACAGTAATAAGATAGATAGTAATAAAATAAATAATAACTAAATAAATAAAATTATAATACTATTAATAGTAAAATCTATAGAGTTTTAAAATTTAGAGTAAGTAGTACTAGTTTATATAAAAGCGATAGTATTTATAAAAGTAAAAGTAAATAAAAAGATTAAAGTAAACGCGGTACTGTATTAGTTATAAAAAATAATAAAAAAAATAATACGTTAAGATTAATTTTATAATAAAGATACGTAGTCTAAAATATATAATATAGCTATATAAAATACTACTAAGAGTACTAGTAGTAAAAGTAAAGATATTCTAAACTTAGAACTTAAATCCTATAGAGTAATAGGTAATAGGTAAAAGATATAGAAATCCTAAAAGTAACTAAAGTTTAAAAGTATTAGGGAGGCCTATATATAGTTTGTTAGTTTCTTTAGTACGTAGGCTAGGCAGATAGGCTAGTAGGTATACGAGTACTTAGTATTATAGTAATTATTATAAGTAAAAAAGAAGATATAATTATAAATAAAAAATATTAATTATTATTAAATGCTAAACTACTTATATATATATAGGCGGAGTAAAAAGTAATAGAAATAAATATAACCTCTATTATATATAAAAATAAAGTTAAAAAAGTAACTAATAGATTATAATAGTAGTTATTAGTATAATCTTTTATTTAAAAAAAAAACAATAGTAGCGGCGACAGTAGTAGTAGTAATAATATCTTAATAAAAAAAATTATTTTTTTAAATAATAAAGAAAGTAGAGCTTTAGTAAAAAAAGTTTATTAAAATAATTAAAATTATTTATACGTAGAGACATACGTACGCGTAAAAGTAAAATAAATAATAAAAATAGAGTATACTATAGTACTATAAAATAGTTATATTAAACTATTAAAAGAGTTAATAATTATTTTAAGAGGACTAGAAGACCGTATAGAGAGTATAATATTATTTTAATATATAAATTACTATTAAAAAGGTTATAGAGTATTAGTACTAGTAGAAAAATTATTATAATTACTATATAAGAAGTTTACTAAGAGTTACTAAATTACGTAATCTAGTAAAAGTTTAAACAGCTAGGCTAAGATTATATAATATTATTATAATAACTCTAGGAGAGGGAAATAGGTTTTTTTTTTTTTTTTTAAATAAGCCTTTTAATTCAGGCTACCTAACTTTTTAAGGAAAGTGTTTTATCTCTTAAATAAACTAAAACCGGCTCTTTAATCTTTTAATTTTCTAAGTTATTATTTACTATATAATTATACTAAATTATTAATCTATTACCTAATTAGGACTAGTTCGCTACGCTAGGCCTATTTAGGTATAGATTTTTATCTTATCTAACTTTAGATAGTAAATTTAGCTTAAATACCTTGCCTATACCTTTAAATATTAGGAAATTTTAGTTTTTTCTATAGTTTTATATTAATTTCTTAGCGGTACCCCGCACTTTTAAAAATTTTATATTTTATTAGTAAAGTAGGCGCGTTTAAAAAATACTATAATAAAAAGAGAAATTAAACCTCTAATACGCAGAAGAGACCTTAAAAATTAAAAAATTTTAGTATTTTTAGGTATATACTTCTACTGTGCCACCCTGCCGGGGAATAGTTAATAATATATTAGTATTATTAGATAATATATACTTAAAATTTACCTAACCTAGTTAAGTAATAATAAAATATTAGCTATTTAGTATTTTATATAGGCTAAAATGTTAGATAAAAATAATTTAATTATTTTAACTATATAAAATGTTATTAGATTTTAAATTTATAAAAATTTAAAAAGTTTTTTAGTTATTACTAATATAATAGAGTAGTAAATTAAGTAACTAATTTATTTTTAAACTAGTTATATAGTTCTGCTGTTATTTAGTATTTTAAAATTTTAAAAATAAGTTAAATATATACTATTTTACATAACGTCTAAATTCTTTAAATTAAGGCTATATATTCTAAAGTTAAATCACGAAATATTTAGATAAGAAATAATTACCTAAAAGTTTTTAATAAATATTTTATAGTAATTATTAATATATATACCGTTTATAGCTAATTCTATAGGCTAGTTAAAAAGGTATAAATACGTAAAGTTAAGTAAAAAAAAGTCTAAAGTTTAGGACTATATAATAAAGGCTATAAATACGCTAAGCCTAAGTAGGCTTTATTATACTATATTATAAAACTTTTTTTATAAAGAGTCTTTGTTTTAAATTATAAAGTATAATATTTATATAGTTATTAAACCTTTAAAAACTAATTTTTTGGAATTACTTTTTTCTTATTGTACCTCACTATAGTACTATCTAATCTTTAAGTATATTATATTAGATTAATAAAATACTACGTTTATTTATAGATATATGTCGTAATATTAAGGCTTATATACCCTCTTTAATTATAGATTAATTACGTAACTAGGTTACCTAATTACTCGCCTATTATATATATATTTAATCTTAATTATTTTATCTTATAAATAGTATTAATTTACCTTTTACTCTAAAAATAAATATTATCTAGTTTACTATAGTTATAAGCCTAATATTTTAAAACTATAGGACGATTCTTTCTACGCAACTTAATACTAGTAAATACTTATTTTTATATACTCTAATTATTTTTTGCTATTATACTAATATATTTAATTATTAAACTAAGCCTATTCCCCCTCTTTTTCTTAATTATCTACTAATTAGTTTATTACAATAATTAACTCGATTCTAATAGGGCTCTATTAGCTAATAAGCTACTTAAGCTAGCCTAATTACTATATATAATTCTAATTTTTTACTATATACAAAGGAATCTAAAAAAAATTAACTTTATTAAAAAAAATATTATTTTTATAGAAGATTATTAACTATAGTACTCTTTACTTCTAGTTTAACTAGTCCTTTTAGATACTAATAATCCTATAATTAGGAAATAATACAAAAAGGATTTTAAGGAATATAAAATATAAGTAAAATAGTACTCTATATAAATAGTAGAATATAAAGTACTATTTACTAATTAGTTTATAAAAAATAATTATTTTAGGAATTTTAGAAACTAGATAAATAAGACTATATACCCTAATATTTTAGGGCTAATAATAATTAAAATTTTTAATTACTAAAAGCTAACGCTTTAAAAGATAATATATATATTTACAGCTAATCTTATACTAATTAATACTAATATATAAAATTTAGTACGAGTATAGTACTATACTTATTTAAAAAAGGCTAAGTATAAAAGGTAGGATCCTAAGTAATAATATAATAAATAAAAGCTCCTTTATAGAAAGGCGCGTATATATAAAATATTTAATATAAAAAGAGAAATAACTATTTATAATTTTCTAATTATATAAAAGTAAAGAATTATTTTTAATTAGGTATAATTAATAAAGCGTAATATTACGCATAATTTAATATTTAGATAATCCCTTTTAATTTTAAATAAAATTAGAAATATTATTTTATAATACTTTAGTAATAGTCTTTACGTACTAATTATAAAAAGGGATTAGTAGTATTTATAATACTTAATAGACGCGGATCTAATACTAACTTAAATATTAATAAAAATTAAAATAAGCGTTAAATTAAGCGTAAGCCTACTTATTTATATTTAAAATCTATTTACTACTACTAAAAGCTAATTTATTACTATAGGCTTAAGACCGTAGTTATAAAAAAAATTTATAAAAATTATTACTAATTATACTTTCTAGCGCTAATAAGAAAAAAATTTTTAATTACTTATAGTAGACTAAATATACAAATCTATAAATAAAAATTAAAAAGGAAGACTTTAAAAATTAAAAAGTAAATACTAATACTAAAATAGTATATTTAAAAAAGATTATAATTATTATTATAGATTTTTTAATGCTTATATTAAATAAAAAAAGTATAGGAATCTATAGTACTATAATATTTAGTATATACTTTCTCTTAAAAAGTATTATTTTAAATAGCAGTACTATTATATATCTTATTAATAATATCTTAACACTTATTTCTAGAACGTTTAAAAAAATAACTTAAATTAAAAGTATTAAAACTAAAATATAAGTATTAGTAATTATTAAAATAGGTAACTAAATTTTAAAGTAAGTTTTATATAGGATAAATAGCCCTCGTATAAAAAATTTAATATTTAAAAATATTATAGTAGTAAAAGGCTTTTATATTAATATTATCCTTAAAGCTTATTTAGGGAAAATTAGTATTTAGTACTTAAGTTTTAATTATACTTTACGTATAGGTACGTTAAAGTAAAATATTATTTTAATAGAGCTATAATATAAGTATAATTTTATATTTATTAAATATAAGCTAATTACCTTTTACTCTATAATTAATACTATAATAGATAATTATAAAACTTAAAAATTATAGATTAATTATCTCCGTATTAATAGCGAGTAAATATAGTATTAGTAATTAGGGTATTTAAAAAAAGTAGTATTATAAGTATTAGTATAGTATATTTAAAATATAAAAAATTAATAATATAATTTATTTAAAGTATATATACTATTTTACTACTTATATAACGTAAGTAATTTTTAAAAAACTAAAAGAACGATTACTGCGACTATTTTTTTAAATATTATAGGACTTCTTTAATATACTAATAGGTAGATTAGGCGAGTAATAAAGTATAATTCTAAAAAATAACTTTAGTAGAAAGATCTCTAATTATTACTTTTACTTAAAAGGCTTAGAATTAATTATAGAAATTTTTAAGAACTTTACTAAACTATTTTTTATATAATATAATTTTAAGATTTATATATTTATTTAAGATAATAATACTACTATCGAAAAGTAAAAGTACGCCTAGACCTCGATCTAGGAGTACGAAAATAATACTACTATAGTACTATAGTATAGTTAATTATAATTTAGGGAATAAGTAGCTAATTAGAGAATTAAGCTTATTACGACTCTATTATATACTTATAAGCTAAATAGTAGCGCTAAGAGGGTAGGCTAAAAAATAATTTTAAAGGTAATTAAGATATAATTAAATACTAATCTACTTACTAAATTTTAGCTTAAGATAATAAATACTGCGATATAATTATATAGAATAAATTTATTATTATTTTATAAAATATAATTACTATATAAAGTACTTAATAGCTAGTTTAATTAGTATTTTAGATAATAGGAGCCTATAATTATAAAAAATATAATAATAGATTTACGCTCTAATTAGAGTAGAATTTATGTATATAGTTATTATATTTGTCTTTTAAATAAGGAGCGCTTAGTAGGCCGTAATAAATATAGATTTAAAATAAATCTATAGGACTATATTAAGTATTTAGTAAGCTATTATACTTCTAATATTTATAGAATATAAGTCCTAGTACTTAATTAGGTAATTATAACTTAAAACGTTATTTTTAATAAAAAGCTCTTTTATAAGGGGATATCTAATTATAGAATACCTAAAGAAGAAGTAGTTTTAGTTATTAAAGTATTTTATAAAAATAAATTTATAGACTTAGGCGTAGTATTTAATAATATATACTTATTAAGCTAGTTAAATAAATAAATAAAAAATAATAAATATCTAAATTTTATTTATACACCCGGGGGTGCCGATTATAGTTAGTATAAAAAAGTAGTAGGCTAGGCCTTTTTTAGTATTACTAAGAATTTAGTAGTTTTATAAAATAATTATTTAGTTAGTAATTATCTAAAAATCTGTATAATATTAGAGTAATAATTAAAATTTATAATTTTAAAAGCGACGCTAGCGCTAAATACTATTTAAAATAATCTTATAAAAAATTAAAAAGTACTTAATAGCTACTAGAGGATATATAAAGCTGAAAAAGCTAGTTTATTAAATTCTAGAGATAATTTTTAAAATTTAGAGTATAATTACTCTACGGCTACCTTTTATATTATAAATAATACTTTTACTATTATAAGTAAAATAAGAATACTACTAGTTTAATATTACTAAAGGCGCGATTAAAGTTAAATAACGTAATTAAATAAAAGGCTGTAGTAGTAAAAACCTAAAATTAAATATATAAATTTACTTCTCTATAAAAGGTAACCTAAGAATAATAATTTAGGCGATTAGCTAGGAGGTAGGATAAACTTTATAGGTACTTATATAGTAATTATAGATCCATAAAATAATAATTTTTAAATTAATTTTATATATATATATTTTTTTAGCGCTATAGAGGTATACACTAAATCGTAGATATATATATATTAGTATACTAATCGAACAAATAGTGTGGCTGTAGTGACTCGGGGCGACTATAAGGGGTTTTAAAAAAGGAGGAATATGTGTATACCTTTATAGTCGTAGATATATATTACTTTTAATATTATAGTAATAGCTATAATACTTAAAAGAATATTTAAAGTATTATTTTTTAATTACTCTACCCGCCGCGATCTATATTATATATATAAAAATAATTTTCTTTTACTATCTATATTATAAAAGTAATTCGCTTTATATTCTTTTAGTAATAGATTTAAATAAGCCTTATATATTAGGATTATTACGCTTCTAAAAAAAGGAATTTAAAAAAAGATTATAAAAGTAAAAGTAAATAGTTAATTTTTACTATTAAAATAGATCTAGACCTATAAATTTAATTAAAATAAATACTTTATTAAGTATAAAACTTATATTATTATAAGGGGCGATCTCTAAAAAAGTAATTTTATATAATTAATATATACTGCTACGCTTATAGTAAAATTATTTTACACTATAATAGTGCTTATAGTAGAATTTAATCTAGAAATTTTATAGTATAATATTATTAGAGTATTCTTTAATACTCTAATATTAACAAGGAATCCAGTAATATATAAATTACCTAATAAATTTAAAAAGTAAAATATATACGTTAGGCTTAATTAAGTATTATATAGCCTACACGACTTACTTTACCTTTAATATAAAAAGTCTTTAAGCTTACTACGTGCTATTAGACTTATAGTATTAAAAGAAAAGTTTTATTTTTTTTATTATAAGAAGACGGTCTTTATTTTATTTTATATAGATAATATTTAACTACTATATTATAAAAATTATAAAGTAATAGTAAAATAGCTTTAAAACTAAATTACTTTAAACTATAAAATTAAAATAAAGGGATTTATTTAATATTTTTTTAGAGTTAGAGTAAGCTATAATTATAAAAATAAAATAATTATACTTGTCTATAATATATATATTAATAAGATTATAAAGAAATTTAGTTTTAATAAAAGTAATAGCTTCTCTAATACGCCTTTTTTTTAGAGAAGCTTATTAAGTTTACTAAAAAAGCTTTTAAGTAGAATATTAAGTTATATTAGAAACGTATAGGATTAGTTTTATATATAGTAATTATACTTTAACTAGATATTATATTTACGATTTTAAAGCTATTATAGTTTTTAATAAATTTAAGCCTATAGTACTTTACTATTATTAATAGAGTAATTATTTATCTATACTATACCCGCTAGCAGGTAATTTAATATAGATAATAAAATAGACTTAATTTTATAATTTATAAAGACGTATTATTTACTAATAATTTTAAGATAAGAAGATTATCCTACAGCTATATTATAATAATATTTAGAGGTGCGATATTCTAGAAAGTAGTTAAATAAACTATTATTATTACTTTAATAATAGAAGCTAAGCTAATTATTTTAAAATATATAAATAAAAAGTAATAGCTTTAAAGTGCTTCTTTTATAAAATTATACTTTATTTATAATTTATTTAGAAAATCTACTACGATAATTAATAGATAATTAAACTTATAGTTAGAGCTAATAAAAGAATTATAACTTAATTATATTATATTAATATTTAGAATATATAGCTGCGTTAAGAATATATAAAAGAATTATTTAAGGTAATCTATTTATAAACTAAAAAATATACCTACTAATAGATTAATAAATGCGCTTACGTAATAATAATTTATATACTTTAAAGAGCTACTTAATCTATAAAATATATAATTACTAATTATTAAGTAAGTAGAAAGTAGAGAAAAGAGGGCCTATTTAATTTTATCTATTCTAAATAAAAGAAATCTAAATAAAAAAAATCTAAAATAAAGGAAATTAATTATAGGAAAAGTAGATAATTATAACTATAGTATAGCTAAAGTTTTATTAAGTAGTTTATATAGCTAATTATACTAATACTTTTAAGTCTTACTTAAATAGAAACGCCCGCTTAAAGTTTTTAGTAAATAAAAATAGCTTAGAGTCTAAGGTAGATAAAAGTAGTTAGAAGTTTGAAAAGAAGAACTTTAGCTCTAGGGGTATAACTTGCTTTTTATCTTCTAATACTTTAATAAATAATTATAATTATAATATTACTATTTTAATTTTATATATATATTATAGCTTTTTAAAAACAGATTAGACTGCTCTTAATTTAAACTTAAAATAGATTTATTTAAGCGGCTAGTAAAATCCTCTTTTAGATTAATATTCTAGCCTATTACTTAAGTAGTATTATTAGCTATCTATTACTTAGACGGACGATAGCGGAGTATTAAATAAAAATTAATAATAGCTAGAATACGCCTAAAAGGATATTTATAAGCTGAATTATTATAGTCCTAGCTACTAAAAATAAAACTTAAATATTAGTTCTAATTAGAAGAGTCTAATAGATTTTAATTACTTAATAATACTATATTAGTATTTAGTACTAAAGAAGCCTAGTACTACTTAAGAATTTTATAAATAGTTTTAAAAGTAGATATAATTTTATTATTAAACTATAAAGTATTAGTATAATCTATAAACTAAAATTTAAAATATAATTACTTATTTTAGGGTTTATAGTATTATACTTAATTATAAGCTTAATAAAGGTTATATAGATAGTATAAATACTAATAGGACTATAATAATTAGTAATATATAATAGATATATAATTAGTAATATATATAGTAGATTATATATATAAATTATAAAATAATAGTAGCGCGTGCCTATAGAATTAAAATTTTTAAAATAGGCTTTTATTAAATTACTAGATAGAGCGCTGCGTATATAAGTTTTATAGTTTAAAATAAGCTACTTACTAGGTTTAGAAGATAGCTTTTTTTTTATTTTTATTAATTATCTAACTACTACTACTCTGCTTTTCTCTATTATTATCTAAGGCTAAAGGATTATTATTATTATTATTATCTAATTTAAAAGGATTAGGAGGAGAAGTAGCTATTATAGGTTAATTATTATAATTATTATAACTATTATAATTGCAGCCGCTACGTTACTACTAGTTTAAAATAAAAAAATAAATACTAAAATATATAAAAGTACTCTATAATTAGTTAGTAATACTTAAATAAGTAAAATAAAGTAATAATAGTAGCGTTATCTACTATAGTAAAAATTATTACGAAATAAAGAAAAAAAGAGAAGAATAATTTAAATAGCTATTATACTAAACTAGTATAGTAGAGTCGCTTTTATTTATATAACTTACTACCTATCTACTACGCCTATAACTTTACCTATTTACTAAATATAAAAGGCACAATTAGTTAAAATAAAAAATAATAACTAATTATAAAATAATATAGGAAATAAGTCTTACTTAGAGTAAACTAATAAAATAAGTCGCTATAGGTAATTAGTTAAATAGATTACCTAGAGCTGTAAATTTACTATAAAAATAGATAGTATCTAAATCTATAAAGGAAAAATTTAATAAAAAAAATTAAGTACGCTGTAATCTTTGTAGTAAAATATTATAAGACTAGAATTTACTTTAGGTAATTTTAAAATAGGCTTACTACTTAAATTTAGCTTACCTAGAGGGTATATTATAATATTAAGGCTTATATACTCTTTTTAATTACGGGTTAATTACGTAACTAGGTTACTTAATTACTCGCCTATTATATATATATTTAATCTTAATTGTCTTATCTTATAGATAGTATTAATTTACTTTTTACTTTAAAAATAAGTATTATCTAGTTTACTATAATATAGTAACTACTTACTATTATTTTATATATTTAAAGTATAAAGATATAGAAGTGTAATATAACAAATCTTAATTAGAAAAGCTTTATTATTAAAAAAAATTATATAATATTTTAATTATAAAATTTAAGAACACGACAATAGTACTATTAAAAAAAAATTAAAAAATCTTATTTATATTATTAGTAATTTATTACTACTCTCGTAAAGATTAAAATAAAATAGTAAATAAAAAAAATATTAATATTATACTCTAGACTAGTGTAGCTTATTAAAAATATAAAATTAGTTTATTTTTATATATATTAAAATAATTTCTATATTATACTATTTTATAAATTTTTTATATTTTATAGTGGGGTAACAGTAAAAAAGATATATAAAAAAAATACCTTTTTTAAAATAATATAACTTTTAGTCTTAAGACCTACCTAAAGATTCTAGAATTATAATAAAATAATTTATATATAATATTTTATTTTACTTATTTATACAATAAACTATTTATTTATATTTTTTTAATACTAAATATCTATTATTCTCCCTTTTAAAAATATATTTTTCTTTTCTATAAATATTTTTTATAGTATTAAGCTATCGTATTTCTCTATATACTAGTAACTTTTATTTAATTTTACTTTACTTATATTTATATACGCCTTTTATATTTTAAATTATTTTCTATAACTCCTCTATTTATTTATTAAAATACTATACTCTCTTTATATTTTACTATCTTACACTTACTAGTATTAGTATTAGTATTAGTATTAGTATTAGTATTAGTATTAGTATTAGTATTAGTATTAGTATTAGTATTAGTATTAGTATTAGTATTAGTATTAGTATTAGTATTAGTATTAGTATTAGTATTAGTATTACTAGCTCTATAGTTATTATTAACTTATTTTTATAATTAAATTTTACTAATTAACTGCCTTATATAGTAGTATAAGTAGAGTAATTTTAATATTTTTTTACTTTAATAGTATTTATAAATAGTAAGTTTTTAGTTTACTATTTATTTACTAATAAAACTTTTCTTTTACTAGATTTAGTAATTTTATATCTATAAATATAGTATTATTTTATACTAGTATTAAATTTTATAGATTGTTAATAAAGATAAATAGTAGTATACTAGCTATATTAAATATATTTACTATTTTTTATTGCTTATTTATTTCGTTTAATTAAAAACCTTAATAAAGGTATATATATACTCCTTATTTTTTAAAATCTCTTTTAGTCGCCCGAAGCTACTACAGCTACACTTTTTATGCGATTAATATATAAATATATAAATTTTAAAACTAATAGAGTTATTAGGCGGCTACTTAGTATCTATAATAAAATATATAGCCTGTAAAGCTAGTAAGTGTAGTTATTTTATACTTTATACTATATTATTACTTACTTAAAGTACTCTACTATATTATATTTTAATAGATCTTTTTTATATTTAAATATATATTTATATACTAATCGAACAAATAGTGTGGCTGTAGTGGCTTAGGGCCACTAAAAGGGGTTTTAAAAAAGGAGGAGTATATATATACCTTATACTTAATGTGTCGAAAAAGTATTTTATATTTAAAATATATATATATTTATATATTAATTAAATAAAAGAGTGCGGCTGTAGTAGCTATATTGGTGACTAAAAGGGGTTTTAAAAAAGAAGAAGTATATGTATACCTTTATACTTAATGTGTCGAAAAAGTTAAGTTTTAAAATATATATTCCTATACTAATGTTAGCTCTATTAGTATCTATTATAGTAATTACTTCTAGTAGTACTAATACTTTAAGTTAAAATAAAGTTTAAGATTAACTAGATCTATATATTTATATACTACTTATTAATAAGATTTCTACTAACCTATACGTACGCGAACTTTTTATAAAAATTTCTTTTTTAAGTATATTATTTTTCTTTACTTTATAAATCGTTTTAGTATACTATTTTATATAAATAAATCCTAGACTACTAAAATAAAAATAATATAAAAGTAAGTAGTTAATAAAAAAAACTAGAAGATCTAGTATTATTAATAAATATTAAAATAAATATAAGGTAATTATAATTCTAGGTTTAAACTACTAAAATAAAGTAAATATATTAGTATGCTTATAATATCTAATATAAAATAATAAGGACTTAAGTATTATAAACTCGAGAATAATTTACTAGGACGCGTAGATTAAGTAAGTATACACTTTTATTTTTATTTAGTAGGTATTACTAATTAGGTAGTAAGTATTAATTTTTTTTAGGTATAGGTGTCGTAAGTACTAATAATAATATATATATATATTTATATACTAATTAAATAAATAGTGTGGCTGTAGTCACTCGGGGCACCTAAAAGGGGTTTTAATAAAAGAGGAGTATATATATATATTTATACTTAATATCTCGAAAAAGTACTAATAATAATAAATATAATCTTCTTAATATATTAACTGTAAAGGTATATATATATATCTCCTTTTATAAAACCTCTTTTAGTTGCCCTAAGCTACTATAGTTATACTATTTATTTAATTAATATATAAATAAATAATATAATAACTATAGCTTTCTTTATATAGGACTACTAGATAAGTTAAAAATATACGTAACTTATTTTAGGCAGGCCTTTATAGTATTATTATTTTAGTAGAAAGTGTAATAGATTATATAAAAACTTACGTAGAATTAAATAAAAAAATATTTCTCTAAAGTATATAATAAGTCTAAAATAATATTATTAGTTTATAATATTAGTATATAGTGTATGACGCGATAAATGTAAAATATAAAAGAATAAATAAGTCTTTTATACTTATACTTTATAGTAACTTAGTGTTATATTATTATAAGTAAAATAAAAAAAATATAGTATTATAAATAAACATATTAATTACTATTATATAATATACGGCCTATATATATAGGTAAAAAGAAAAGTAATAGAAATAAATAAAATCTGTATTATATAAAAATAAATTTAAAAAAGTTACTAATACGTTAGAATTATAGTTATTAATATTATAATATTATAATTATTAAAATAGAGCTTAAATAAATAGTAGTTAATAATAACTAAGTTTTTAAAATTGTTACGTAGCTATTATTTTATTACTTTATTTAATTTCTTTAATTAGAAATAATTATAATTAGCTATTATAAATTTAGGGTAATATTCTAAATTTAGGTTTAATAAGTTAAAATATACTTTTTTATAACTCTACTAAAGGTACTGAAGTTTAATTTATATAAAATATATAGTTTATATTAATTACTTTAATTTTTTTAATATTAAATTATATTTTATTAATTACAACTAGCGACTTAAAGAATAATTAGTTAATTTTATATTTATATATAAAAGGTATACTAATATATAATTATATATTAATCGAATAAAAAGTATGGCTGTGGTTGCTTAGGGCGACTAAATAGGGTTTTAAAACAGAAGAAGTATATATATGCCTTTATACTTAATATATTAAAAAAGTTAGGTAAGGCTAGATTAAAAAAGAGGTATACTAATATTATTATAATAATATATAAAATAGTAATATTATTAAATATAAATACTTAATTATATTATATAGCGATTACTTATAATACTATTAATAATAATAATATACTTACTTACACTATTTAAAAAAAGTTAGCTAATAATAATACTTCTTACCGCTTATAATAGAAGATAATATATATATAGCTTATATTATTATTTTATTATTATATATATTACTTAGTACTTTAAGTTAGTAGTATTACCCTACGTAAAAAATATAAAAAAATTATAAAAATAATATATTTAAAAGATAAAGGTATATATATATAAATAAAGGTATATATATATAAATAAAGGTATATATATATAAATAAAGGTATATATATACTTCTCTTTTTTTAAAACCCCTTCTAGTCGCCCTGAGCCACTATACCCATACTCTTTATTTAATTAATATATAAATATAAAAAGTGTATATATCTGTTCTAAACTCTTTTTATAAAATATATATAATAAATGTATACACATACTCCTCCTTTTTAAAATCCCTTTTAGTCGCCCTGAGCCACCACAGCCACACTATTTGTTCGATTAGTATACAAATATATATATAATAATTATAAAATAGTAAATAGTTATAAATCGTAGTAGGTATATAAAAATATATTTCTTTAACTAATTTTAGTTATAAATAATCTATATTCTCTACTAGTTATATAAGTTAATATAAAATATATTCTAAATATTATTAAAAATATTATATTTATATACTAATCGAACAAATAGTAAGGCTATGGTAATTTAGAGCGACTAAAAGGGATTTTAAAAAAAAAGAAGTATGTGTATACCTTTATATTAAAAATATTATTAATAATTAGAGGTATTAACTTTCTATTTATATTATTTAATAAATTATAATTCTATCTAATATAATATTTATAAAATAAAAAGTTAAACTAGCCTATAAACTATAATAATAGGTATAAAAGAATATAATACCTATTATACTAAAGTTAATAATATACTAAATCCTTTAGTTCCTCAGATATTAATTAAAAAAATATATAAAAAATATATATAGTATAAATATAAATTTAATAAAAAGTACTAAATACTATAAAAATATATTATTACTACTACTATAAATACGTTAACAGTTTAGTTACTAGTATATATACTATACTTAATACGTTTTATTATTTATTTTTTTATAACTATATTTACTAATCTATAGTAATATACTATATATTATATAATAATATTTATATAAAAAATTTTATGTTTATATACTAATCGAATAAATAGTGTGGCTGTGGTAGCTTAGGGCGACTAAAAGGGGTTTGAAAAAAGGAGGAGTATATGTATACCTTTATTATAAAAAATTCTAATTATTTTAATATAACTCTAATTTTTAGTTTATATAATTTTAAACTAATTCTAATTTATAGTTTATATAATTTTAATTTAACCCTAAGTTAATACTAAATAATACTAATCTACTTACTAGTATATATATAGTCTAATACTCACTGTATTAAAAAAAAGTATTATATTTAATTTTAAAAATTATAATACTATATTAGTACTAATATAATTAAAACTTTTAAAAATATATTATACTAAATTACTACACTCATAATACTATATTTAAAACTATATATAAATAATAATTTATATATTTTTTATATTTTTATAGTAAATAGTTAATCTTAATATTAGTTAAATAAATTAATATTTAGAAAAATATATATTTAAAATTTTTATTATTATTATTACTTTTATTATAATTTAGTATTTTAATTTTTAATTTAGCCTTACCTAACTTTTTTAATATATTATATATAAAGGTATATATATACTCCTTCTTTTTTAAAATTCCTTTTAGTTGCCGTAAGTTACTATAGCCACACTTTTTATTCGATTAGTATATATATATATTTAGTATTTTATTTATTTACATTAATTTTATTATTATATTTATTTTAAATATATAAGTTAATTTTACTATATTTTACTATAAAAGTAGGATTATTATTAATATAATATTTTTTCTACTACTACTTAGATATTTATATAAAATATAAATATAACCGATAACCGCTGTTATAACCTGTTAGTTACTTTTTTAACTTTATTTTTAT
This sequence comes from Pleoardoris graminearum, assembly GCA_030770415.1. Lineage (NCBI taxonomy): Eukaryota > Fungi > Ascomycota > Dothideomycetes > Pleosporales > Didymosphaeriaceae > Pleoardoris > Pleoardoris graminearum. The sequence goes on along the minus strand of JASEKS010000417.1, from coordinate 50,417 downwards.
ATAATAAAATAAAGGTTATATTTATTCTTATTGCTTTTTGCTTTGCCTATATATATATAGATAGTATAGCATTTAATAATAGTTAAGATTTTTATTTATAATTGCAAATCCTTTCTTACTTATAAAGATAACTATAAAACTAAGTACGCCTATCTACCTGCCTAGCCTACGCACCGAATATACCTATATATATAGGCCCCCCTAATACTTTTAAATATTAATTACCCCTAGTATTTCTACCCGCTAAAGGCTTTACTATTTTTTACTTATTACTTATTACCCTATAGGCTCTAAGCTTTAAGCTTAGAACGTTTTTACTTTTACTGCTAGCACCCCTAGTAGTATTTTATATAGCTATATTATAAACTCTAGACTACGTATTTCTATTATAAAACTAATATTAATATATTATTTTTTTTTATAACTAGTATAGTACTATATCTACTTTAGCCTTTTTATTTATTAATACTATTACTTTTACTAATACTATTACTTTTATATTAGCTAGCGTAACTAACTTTAGGTTTTAAAATTCTATTACTTTTACTATTAACAGCGTTACTACGCCGTTCTTCTTATTATACTAATTATCTAATATTACGTAAAATCGACGAATAGTACTTTTATAAAACTAGTAAATAATTATTTTATATATAGAATACTTAAAACCTAACTTTTTTAACACATTAAGTATAAAAGTATACATATACTCCTCCTTTTTTAAAACCCCTTTTAGTCGCCTACACAGCCACCACAGCTACACCCTTTTATTTAATTAATATACAAATATATAGAATACTTAGCGGCATTATTAAGGACTTTTTATTATATATTACTATTTAGGTAGGATACGGCAGAGATAGCTTATATATTTAAAATTATAATATTAAAATTAACCCGTACTAGTACGGTATTAGCTAAGAAAAGAATATAAATAAAAGTAGAAGTAGGATTTTTAAAAAACTATATTTTAGTAAGTATTTTTTTTTAATTAATAAACGTTTAACTCTGTTAACTATAAGAGAGATAGAGGATAGATATATAGGTAGTAGTAGTAGCTACTATCTATATATATATCTTTTAAAGGAGAATATAGTGTCCGTACTAGAGTTTATTAATTTAATATTTTTTTAGGGGGGCGCGCTAAGTGTCTAGCGCGGCGCTATACTTTTTTTAATTTAGCCTTACTTAAATTTTTCGATATATTAAGTATAAAGGTATATATATACTCCCCCTTTTTTAAAACCCCTTTTAGTCGCCCTAAGCTACTATAACTATACTATTTATTTAATTAATATATAAATATAATATATAAATCTTTTAAAAAGTAATAAGTATATTTAAGTTATGATTTAGAATTACAAAAGTAGTAAAAAAATTTTATAAACTAGTAATATATATACGTAATAATAATATAATAATTTTATTTACTAGTACTATAGTACTATCTAGTCTAAATATAAAAATAAAAATAATTATAGCCCTACTAAACTTTAGTACGCTAAGCTATTTATAAAGTTATATATTAAATAATATTATTTAATATACTTTATAAGCTTTATAACGCCATCGCACAATATATAATAAAAATTTAATAAATACTAAATAGCTTATAATTATATATAAGCAGTATACATTTTAAACTATTAAAAATTATACTTTATTCTTTTAGTAAGGGCCACGGTTACTATATTAAATATAGTAATATACTTATACTTTAATCTATATCTATAAATTAGTAACTACTTATAATTATATATAAGGTAGTTACTTAATCTAGGAGTTACTAGACGTATAAACTTTAGAACTAATAAAGTTATTAGGCGGTTACCTAAAGCCTATATAATTAAATATTTAGTCTTTATATAGGTTTGGCTATCTGTCCTATACTCTATACTATATTATTACTTCCTTAAAGTATTTTATTATATTATATCTTTATAGGTCTTTTTTATTTTTAAAATATTTATTACTATATTAATTTTAAATAGATTACCGACTTACCGTCTATTATACTAATAACTTTTAAAAGTAGCTACACTCTACGCTAGTATAAAATTTAATATTAACTAAAACTATTTACTTATATATAGCTTATTAATAAATTTTATATTAATCTACGCGTACGTACACTTTTAGTAAAAAATAATTTATTTAAGTGTATTATCTTTAGCTACTTAAACGCCTTTTTTAGTTTATAAAAACTTTATACTAATAAAATAAAAGCTTTCTAAAAATAGGTAGTTAAGAGAAAAAGACTAAAAGACCTAGTATAATTAATTAAGCTAGAAGTAATAAAGTAATCTAAGAAGTAGGCTAATAAAATAAAATAAATTTATTAATACGCTCGTAAGATCTAGAATAAAAAAAATAAATATTATAAACGCTAAAAAGTCGTACTAGGGCGCGGAAGTTAAGTAAGTATATTTCTTTACGTTTATCTTTAGAAGCTATATTAACTTAGTGTACGCTACGTCCTTACTTAATATAAAAATAAGTAAAAATAGAGGCGCCATAACCTAGGACCTATTAAATATAGAATTTTTTAAATTTTATAGCTAGTAGAATAATAACTTAATAATAAATAACTTATTATACGGTAGCTATAATAACGGTAAAGTAATAACTATAAAATAATAATAAAGTATATATAAATTATTATTTTAAATAGAGTAGAACTATAAACCGTATATAGCGCATTTAAAATAGTAAATATTATAGCTTTCTCTCCTTTTTATAAATTCTATATACTTAAACTCTAAAAATCTTTTATTATTATTATATTTATAATACTAGTATTCTAGCGTTAAATAATTAAGCCGGGTAACCTCTAGTATATAGTATAGGCTTTTACTAATAGTAATAACTGACTAGATTATATTAAAGACTACTTTAATTTTTATTTTTATATAGTATAGCAGGCTAGCCTATTTAATAAACTATATTTTTTAGTTAATATTTTTAATTCTAATTTAATTCTAACGCGCCTCTTCTTACTTAAGTAAAATATAATTCTTAATTTTAATAATACCTATAAATACTATAAAGTTTATATATATTTATATACTAATTAAATAAATAGTGTGGCTGTAGTAGCTCGGGGCGACTAAAAGGGGTTTTAAAAAATTAGGAGTATATATATACCGTTATAACTATAAAGTTTAATTTTATCTATATAAGAATATAGTAAAATTTATAAATAAAATTGTAAAAAAAGGGTTATACTCTCTTATTTAAGGTAAAAAATAGTAATAATAATAATAGTAGTAGTAGCGGTAGTAGTAATAATAGTAGTAATAATATCTTAATAAAAAAAAAATTTTTTTAAAGTAGTAAAGGAAGCGAAGCTCTAGTAGAAAAAGCTTATTAAGATAATTAAAATTATTTAGGCGTAAGAATATACGTACGCGTATAAGTAGAACTTTAAAATAAGTAGTAAAAAGAAAATACGCTATAATACTATTAAGTAATTATAAAAGCTTATTATTAAGAGAGTTAGTAATTATTTTAAGAGGACTAAAGGACTATATAGAGGAGATATTATTTTAATACTTTAATTACTATTAAATAGGTTATAGGTTATTAGTAATAGTAAAAAGTTATTATAATTACTACGTAAGAAGCTTATTAAAATAAGTTTATATTAATTACGTAATATAGTAAAAGTTTAAATAGCTAGTCTATAGTTACGTAATATTATAGTAATAACTCTAGAAGATTAAGTAAGTATATACTTTTATTCTTATTTAGTAGGTATTACTAACTAAATAATAAATACTATAAATAATATAGGTACTAATAATAGTAAATATAACTATTTTTATTTTATAAGACTACTAGATAAGTAAAGTATATACGTAACTTAGTTTAGTAAATTTTAATAGTATTATTATTTTAGTAAAAAGTTTAATAGGTACTATAAAAAATTAGCATAAAATTAAAGAAAATAAATATTACTCTAAATTACGTAATAAGGTTATAATAATATTATTAGTTTATAGTAGTAGTAAACGGGGTAAAACGTAATAAATATAAAATATAAAAACATAAATAAGTCTTTTATACTCTTACTCTAGAGTATATTAAATAATATAATACATTATATGTTAAACTAAATATAAAAACTATAGATTTTAATTATATATAATAGAATAATTTTTCTAAGATTATACTTCTCTTAAATTAGTACTTAATATTATAATTTACCCCTTTTTATATTATAATTGTTTAATACTATAAAAGTAATATTTACTACTATTTAGTAATTATATATATTTGTATATTAATTAAATAAAAAGTGTGGCTGTAGTGGCTGTGTAGGCGACCAAAAGGGTTTTTAAAAAAGGAGGAGTATGTGTATGCCTTTATGATTTAGTAATTATAAATAACTATTAGTATATAATAAAATAATTAATATATTAACTTTTTTAATATTAAAAGTATTAATATTTAAATATATATAATTAGGAATCCTATTTTATGTAAAAATAATAATTATAAAAATAAATAATAATAATATTATATAAAGGTATATATATACTCCTCCTTTTTTGAAACTCCTTTTAGTCGCCTTAAGCCACTATATCCACACCCTTTTGTTCGATTAATATATAAATATATAGTAACTTATAAAGATATAATTACTACTAAATTTATAATTATTATATATAATTTATTATATCTAGATTAACTACATAATATTTTTTTAATATATAAATAATAATAGTAAAGATATTATATAAATAATAATAAAATAAAGGTATACATATACTCCTCTTTTTTAAAACTCCTTTTAGTCGCCTCGAGCCACTATAGCCACACTATTTGTTCGATTAGTATATAAATATATAATAATAATAGTATAAGTTACTTATATATAGTATTATATATTTAAATATTAATAGAATTAATATATATTAAATATATAAACCAACTATTAAAATACGTATATATAATAATATACGATTTTTATAAAGAAAAAGAATTTATAATTTAATATAAAAATATTCTATAGGGATAACATAAAAAAAGCCTAATTAAAAAAGTTACCGTTTTTATAATTATATAACTTTCTTATTAATAATTCTAAAAATGCAAAAATAATATCCTATTAAAGAGAAAATAATTATTTTTTTTATTACGTTTATCCGTAGGAGTTGTATTAACTTAGTATTCGCTACGTTGTTATATAATATAAAAGTATTTAATAATTAAAAGTACTATAATTAGGACCTATTAAATATAGAATTTTTTAAATATTATCGCTAGTAAAATAATAACTTAAACTAATAAACTTATTATATTATAATACTAATATCGATAGAGTAATAACTATAAAATAATAATAAAATATCTATAAGTTATTATTTTAGAAAAAAGTAAACTATAAATTATATACTGCACGTTTAAATAGTAAGCGTAGTATCTTTCTCTTTTGTCTACTATATTTTCTAAAATAACTTCTTCTTTAAATTATTATAGCTAAGAGGACTTTAAGGCCTACTTATAGGTAACTAATAATTATAACTACTAATCCTAGTTAGAAATTAATAGTAATATTAACCTTTACTAAGAAATTAAATAATTAGTAAAGCTATATTAAGAACTACCTAAAATATTATTAAAACGCTTATAGAAAAGGCTAATCTAGAACTACTTTTTTTCTTAGTATTTTTAGTTCTAAGTTAGTTATATTATAGCTCTTTATACTTAAATATAATATAATCTTTAATCTTTTTCGACACATTAAGTATAAAGGTATATATATACTCCTCCTTTTTTAAAATCCCTTTTGGTCGCCCCGAGCCACCACAGCCACACTATTTGTTCGATTAGTATACAAATATATATAATCTTTAATGTTTACGACTTATTATATAATAATATAATAAAGCTAGTAAAATAGTGGCTTAAGAGCACTAAAGACTTATTAAATAAAATAGAGAGTAAGATAGAGGATAATATATACTTAAAAAATATAAAAAAACAGTTTTTTAGAGCGGTATAAAGAAAATAGACAATGTTTTAAAAGGTTAAACGTTTAAACATAGTTAAAATAATTTATATAGGGGGGTAACATTAGGAAAAGTATACTATAAAAAGTTACTATTTTTAAAAATTAATATAAAATTATTTACTAAGCCTAAAAATACTTAAATTATACCGTTTTAAAGAGACTGTTATATAAAATTTTATAAGAGTTTTTATTACTACTTAGTTAATATACGTAATAAATTAAAAGTACCTAAATATAATAATTTTTTTAGTCTATTTTTTAGATCCCTATAACTTTTTAGTTAGTAAATATATTTAACTAAAATTTAATTTTACTATTCTAGGACTAGTGTAGGTCACGTAATCTAATATTTAATAAGAATTTATTATATAATAGTTAATTTATAAAATTAGTAAAAATTTAGTTCTTATTTATATAATTAGTAATTACGTAATATAGTATTAATATTATAGTATATTATAATATCTTTTAAGTTTTATAAATATAAACTCCTATTCTTTTAAAATAGTACCAAATCTTTTAAATCTTAAATATAAAATTAATTTACTTTTAACAGTAAATATTTTTATATTAATAATTATTTCTACTTTAAAAATACCTAAACAGACTATTTATAGTACTATATAATATAATAAAAATAAATAAACAGGTTAAAAAATATAAAAAAAATTATTATTATCGCGGAAAAATATCTTAAAGCTTATATTACTAGCTTATAAAACTCTTTGGAACGGAGGATTTATTTCTTTTTTATATATATATAATATAACTCTTTAGCGCTTTCTTTTATTAAAATAGTCCTAATCCTTTAATCTTAAATTCTAGTAATTTTTAGATTAATTTTTTTTATCGTTATAAGTCTAGCGTTTTAAAAATAAAAAAAAAATCTTCTTACGTACTTAATTATAGAAAATTCTATTTATTAAAACTCTAATTAATTTTTTAATTTTTATTTTAAAGCTTATAGTTCTATAGACTTAGTAAGTATTACTTTATTTATATACTAATAATAATTTATATCTTTAGCTATTAAACGCTTAGTAATTCTTATAACTAATAATTTTTTAAGCGTTATAATAACTAAAGTTACTTTATTTTTTTTTATTCACAATATCCGTCTTACCGATTCGGCGAGCTAGCTAACTTAGTATATATAATTTATAGTATAGTATATACTTCGTAGTATTTAAAATCTTATTATTTTTAATTTTAAGAATATTAAAAATCTTAAAAATTTACTTTTAATACTAGAGTTTTTACGTATTAAAAAAGCGCCTAAAACTAAAATTATAAAAATTTATTATTACTATACTACTAAGATAGCTATATACTAAGCCTACTTAATTAAATATATTATTAAAGTAAACTAAGTAATAAGTATTTTAAACTAAATTATTATAATAGTAGCTTTAAAGATTATAAGTATTACTTAAATACACTATTCTATTAAGGAGAGCCGGCACTTATTTATTTAGTTACTATTATTCTTCTTATTAAACTATCCCTTTATTATTAGTAAGATAGTTATATAACTATTAGAAGCTTAGCTTTAGTAGTTATTTAATAGTAACTTTTAAGGTTATAAAAATATAACTACCTACACTGCCTACCGGTTAATATATAATACTCTAAATATTACTTACTTATTACCTATTACTCTTTATTTTTTATAAGTTTTTATATTCCTAATTATACTAACTCTATATAACTACACCTTTTATTACTCTTTACCCTTTACCCTTCGCGCTCTATTACTTTTTACTTTTTATTTTTTACCCTTTACGCTCTACGCTCTGCACTTAGCGTTTACAATAAAATATTTAAAAGAATCTTATTATCTTTATCTATATAATAACCTTTATAACTTTTTAGATTCTAGTAAAAGTTTTTTTTATTAGTTATTATCTATAGTATTTAGTCTTAATTATTTTTTATCTACTTATTATTTTAGTACTAATTAGCGGTATTATAAAAGCCTTACTTTACTAAATTTTACCCTTTAATATATCTATTTTACTTAGCCTCTAGGTCTAGTTCTACTATTTTTTAAAATACTAATAGTTTTAACGCTTTTAGAACTCCTATATAAATAATATCTATATTATAGTATACCTTAACGATAATAATAGTTTAATTAATAACTTAATTACTTCTTAGCTACTAAATACTTAACTACTAAATAATTTTCTATTAAATTTATATATTAATTAAACAAATAGTGTGGCTGTAGTAACTCGGGGCGACTAAAAGGGGTTTCAAAAAAGGAGAAGTATGTATATATCTTTATTCTATTAAATATTAGTTACGGTTTTTACAGTTATTATAATATTTATTTATATATAAGATAAATCTTTATATATAATATCTAAAATATAAGCTTTAATAAATCTAGCCTATATATAATATATTATAAAGGTATATATATACTCCTCCTTTTTTAAAACCCCTTTTAGTCGCCCCGAGCTACTACAGCTACACTATTTGTTTAATTAGTATATAAATATAAATATATATAATATATTATAGTATATATTAGCTACTAAACTACTATAATAATAAAGTAACTTATAATAGTAAGGTTTATTATAAAATAATATTATATAAGATAGCTGTAACCTATTTTATAGTATATTTTTAATATAGTATTATTACTAAACTTTATTTTTTCTTTTATTAAAACTTTTTTAATAGAAGCGTACGTGCTACTATTAGCTATAATATAGCTAGTAGCTTATTAGTCTTAGTATAGCGCCTTTATTATCTTCCCTTTTATACACCTTCTCCTACCCGTATATATAGTAAAAGTATATATATTTTATACTATACTACTTTACTTGTAGACTAGCCTATATTCTTTTTATCTTACTTTTAATAATTGTTACTATTAAGGAGAATATCTTAACTTACTTTATTATTTATTTTTCTAAATAAAAGCTTTTAACTACTTACGTAATAGCTAAGAATATTATATAATAATAATACTATACTTATTTCAAAAAAAGTATAGTATAAGAAAATAGTTCTTAAGTTATAATATTATAAATAAAAAGCTCTCTATATAAAAGTAAAGGTATATATATTAAGTAATATTTAAAGTAAGCTAGCTATTACTAACTTTCTTATTACTATTAGTAAAAAATTAGTACCTAATTTCGTAGAGTAGAGATATATAATTTAAATCTAAAAATTAATATTTAAAAATAAAAAACCTTTTTTATAGAAGTAAGAAGAATTATTTAAATAGTATTATAAAATAAAATTATTAATATACTTTTTACAAGCTCCGGCGTTTTTATAATATTTAGTAAATAAAACTTCTTTTTTTAATTAGATAGCTCGTAGCTAAAAAATAAGAATAAATTATACTAATACCTTTATTAACCTAAAAAGTACTATTAAAAACCTACTAACTACTATTACTTATAGTTAGTATTAATAAATATTTATACTAGTTATACTGCGCTGCTCTTTAAATAAAAAATAAAAAAAAGCTTTTTAAGTACCTTAAATTTAATAAATTAATAGCTCTTCGTAATATACTTAAATAAAAAAATAGTTTAAAAAAAATACCCTATAGAGTAAAAAGGCTAATAAATTAGAATTTTTTAACTTTTTTATATATATAGTTATTAATCCTTTGCTTATTATAAATAGTAATTTAAAATAAAGTTATAGTATATATTTTATATAAAACTATAATACGTATATACTTTTTAAAAGTATTATTTTAAAAAACAGTACTATTTTATATTTAGTAAATTATAAATTACTGCTTATTTTAGAATTTTTTAAAAAAGCTAAAAGTATCTATACTATTAAAACTAAAATATACGCTTTTCTAGTTTCTAGTATAAAAATCTAAGTAATTAAAAACGCTTTAAACAGGCTAAGTAGAAATTTTATAAAAGATTTTATATTAAAAAATATAGTTATTATAGAAGAATTTTACTTAAATATAGTATCTAAAACTTATCTATATATTATAAAACTTTAAAATATAGACTTAGATAATATACTACGTATAGAATTTTTAAAATAGAGTTTTATACTTATAATACTTATTTATAAGTATAATTTTATATTTATTAAATATAAGTCTGTATTCTTTAATTCTTTAATATAAAGTGTAATACTAATATATTAAAAGCTTTATTTATAGTTAATATATAGTATTAAAAAGCGGGATATTTAAATTAAAAAGTTTTATATACTCTAGTCTAAAAAGTATAAAATATTTATATTTTAAATACTAACTATATATATTATAAGTAATATTCTCTTTTATACGCGGCTTAGGTAATCTCTAAAAAATTAAAAAATAATATTATTTTAACTATACTAGCGTATTTTATAGGATCTCTTTAATATACCTAAAGAACGGCTTAAAAAGTAGTAAATATTATTAGTTTAAAATAATTAAAATAGAAAAGTTTATATATAGAGCTTATAGATAAAAGTACTTTTAAAACTTATAAAAATATTTTTAAGATTTACTACGTAGATATATACTTAGTATTAATATAATATTATAAAGATTTTTTAAAATAATAATATCGCTACTTAACCATAGTATCGAAGATTATACTTTAAAAAATTAATAAAAAAGCTTAATATAAGTATTAAAATACTACTTTTATATATATATAAGCTAAACGGCAGCGCTAAACATACTAACTAAAAAATTCTTAATAAGACTATTACTATAAAACTTAGTACAAACCTATTAGAAAAGTTGTTATAAAAAGTTATAAAAATAACAATAGTATTTTATAATATTAGTTTAGTAGCTTTTAAGAGTATATAATTTTTAAATAAGATTGTTTATAGCTAGTTTAGATAGTATTTATATAATTATAAAATTATACTTATAAAGCACTAAACGGCAGATTTACGCTTAAATTAAAATAATATATATATTTATAGTTATTATATATATATACTCTATATTTATATATTAATTAAATAAAAAGTGTAACTATCGTGGCTCGGGGCGACCAAAAGGGATTTTAAAAAAGAAGGAGTATATATATACTTTTATATTTAATGTATTGAAAAAGTATATTTACTAAATATAAATTACGTCGCTAAGTATAATAGGTATTGATTTAAAGTATATTTATATACTTATATTTGATATTTAGTTAATTATATAGCATTTATTATTTATAGAATATAGGTATTATTACTTAATTAAAATAGTATAACGCGTAATATTACAATTAATAAACCTCTTTTTTATAAAAAAAAAAGAACATTAGTCTATTCTATAAAAAAAGGCTATAAAGTTTTTATATATTTTATATACTATTAAGATTATAAATATAGGTAAAGTATTTAATAAAATATTTAATATATAAGCCTATAACTTTAGTAAATAAAAATTAGTAAAAATATAGCATAATATAAGTAATAGCTTAAGAGGACTTTAGCGTAGGTCTTATATTATTCTTTTAGCTAGTTAGTTAAGTAAAGCTTTATATAAGTAATATATATATAAGCTATTAGTATAACTAGCTAATAGCTGTAAATCTATATATTATATAATATAAATATTAGTTTAATCTCTTCTTAGCCTATTTTAGAGCTTATAAAACTTAAAAGTATAAATTTTAAAAAAAGTAAATACTCTAGTATTTCTGATAACATATATTTTAGTAAAAAAGTAAAAAACTTTAAAATAAAAAGTCTATATAATTCTTAAATAATAAGTAAAAGCTTATTTAATACTATTACTTAAATTAGTAATATAGAACTCCTTTTATTAAGTATAATAGTTAGTACCTATACTTATAAAATATAAAAATTTATAAGAAACTATAACCTAGCTATTTAATAAAGCTAAAGGTAATATAAATACGATTTTAAAAATTCTAATAAATTAAAGTTTAGAAATAAAAATCTACTTAGTATTTATATACTATTATACCTTAATCTAAAAAGTAAACTATTACGTAATATAAAGCTTATAAGTATTTTACTTAATAGTATATATTTATATATTAATCGAACAAATGGTATGGCTGTAGTGGCTCGGGGCGACTAAAAGGGGTTTTAAAAAAGGAGGAGTATGTGTATACCTTTATATTTAATAGTATAAATAGCTCCTACTAGTATAACTTTATAAATATATATATTTATATACTAATCGTGGCCGATAACTGCTGTTATATCCTATTAGTTACTTTTTTTTAACTTTATTTTTATATAAAATAGAGGTTATATTTATTTCTATTACTTTTCGCTCTGTCTATATATACAGGTAGTATAGCGTTTAATAATAGTTAATATTTTTATTTATAATTATAAATCCTTTCTTACTTACAAAAATAACTGTAAAACTAAGTATATCTATTTACTAGCCTACCTACTTAGCCTACGCACCGAATACACCTATATATATAGGCCCCTCTAATACTTTTAAATATTAATTACTCTAGTATTTCTATTTACTAAAGGCTTTATTATTTATTACCTTTGCTATTACTGCTACTTTTACTTTTACTTTTATTACCTTCGCCTTCGCCTTTACTATATTTTTTATACTAAAGAGCACTTACCGTATCTATAAGATACTTACCTTACTTATTAATTTTACTATAAACTATATATTGTATTTCTCTACTTCTTTTACTTTTATAGTAACCTTTATATTCCTACCTATTAAAGTCGCCGCCGCTAATACTACTAATTTAATATTTATTATTTTAACTATTTTTTTAATTAATAGGGCTACTATCTCGTCTGTAAGACTATGCTTATAGTTAAATATAGTTATAATTTTAAAATTTACTTTTTCTCTATTAGCTACCTCTAAATAGATAAGGTACTTATACTTATAAGCGTCCGCTAGAGTCGTATCTCTATTACCTATAAAGTAATAGAATACTATAAAAAAAGTTTAAATAATAGTACTAAATACTATTTTAGATACTTTAAGATTAATTATTAAATATATTTTATTATTATTAATATTAATAAAAGGAGGACTATACTATATAAAAACTAGGTATTTAAAAAATAATAATATTTTAGTAAGTATTTTTTTTTTTAATAAATATTTAACTGTGTTAACTGTAAGAGAGATAGAAAAGAGATATATAGGTAGTAACTATTACTACTACCTATATATTTCTAAAAAACACAGTAGTTTATACTAAACTTTTTTAACCTAATATTTTTTAGAGAAGTATACTAAGCGCGCTAGTACGCTAGCGTAAGGCGCTATACCTTTTTTAATCTAGCCTTACCTAACTTTTTTAATATATTAAATATAAAGGTATATATATACTTCTTTTTTTTTTTAAACTCCTTTTAGTTACTCTAAACTACTACAGTTATACTATTTATTTAATTAGTATATAAATATATACTAATCGAATAAATAGTATAGCTATAGTAGCTTAGAATAACTAAAAGGGATTATAAAAAAGGAGAAGTATATATATATCTTTATGCTTAATATAGTGGCGTTTTTACGGCTTTATTTACTATAAATAATAGTTATTACCTTATATCTAAGTATTAAGTTAATTTTTTTCTAGGTAATATAGATAGTATTAAAGAGTTATTATTTATTTATACGTAGTATAGTTCTCTAAATTCTTTATCCTTATTAATATATAAATGCCTACTAATATTTAGGCGTATATATATACGCTTATATAACTTAATATACCTACTTATTTCTTTCTTCTCTTAATACGTAGTAGCGGCTATACCTATTTTACACTTTACTACCCGCTGCCGCCGCTAGCAGTAATAAGTTATTTAATATAATTTAGTAGCTACTACTACGTTAAGTATTTACTATAACTATACTCTATTTATTATTTTTAGTATAAAGTTTATTTTTTATTTTTTTACTATTTTTTTTTCTTCCCTATAAGCTGTTGTAGCTTATTACTTTATAGTATAACTAGACTATAGTAATCTATAATATATTATATCTAAACGTATTATACTAATAAGTATAATTTAATACCTTTCTATATTATTATTATTATATACTTATTTTTTTTTCTCTTTTTTAGCTTCGGCGAGTACGCGGTACGTAGTATTATAATATTTTTTTTTTTAGTATATTAAAAGTATTTATAGTATTAACTTTAGCGTTAATTTTATTAGTATTAATTTAATTAGCGTTAACTTTATCGGCGGATACTTATATACGTAATAAGTATTTTATAACTACCTTTACTACTTATATATATAGATTATTATCGGGTATATCTTTATAAATAGGTATATAAGGCTTAGCTTTACTTATAGTTATAATTCTATCTTTAAGGGTAATTTTAATATATAAAATTGCTATTAGTATACCTATAATAGATATTAGCTAACTATATTCTATAAGCTACTAAAAATAAACACTGCGCCGATATTTATATTAATATACTAAATACTATTTTATAATAACTTTAATAATAATAATAATATAGTAAAATAGGCGTATTATAGTATAGTAATACTATAGCAGTCTAGCCCGAAGAAAAAAAAAGAAGTAGAGGTAATAGTACCCTTAGTATACTATACTTAAGTATACTAAGCTATATACTATAGCTATAAATTTACTAACTAAAATAAAATTTTTTTTTTATAATTTTTATATATACTTATTTTTTACCTGTATCTGGGGAAATAACTTTTTTAGCCTATACCTTTTTTAGACTAGTGTCTCTAACACTATACTTTACCTCTCTTTATATAATACTTAATATATTAAAAAAGTTAGATATAGCTAAATTAAAAAAGAAATAGTAATATACTAGTACTAGTACAATTAGCGCGCCCCCTAAAAAAATATTAAATTAAAAAACTCTAATATAAAAAGTCTAGTCCTAATACTATATTTTTTTAAAAAAGAGATACGTAGAGTACCGCCTATATATTTCTTCTTTATTTTTTTTATAGTTAATACAGCTAAACTTAAATAAAGGAAAATATTTACTAAAATATTTTTTATAAAGGTTCTAATACTACTATATTATTTTTTTTAAAGGTCCTAATACTACTTCTTCTCTTATTAACGCTAACGACGACAAAATACGCTTAATAATTAATTTTAAAATATCTAATATAGTGTCTAGTATAGTTAGCTAAGCTCTTTCTACTAAATTATTCTACTTAATAATAGGTAATAAAGATATAACTGTAGTAAACACTTACTAGTATAAGTACTTTATTTATCTAGAAGTAGCTAATAGAGAAGAGGTAGATTTTAAAGTTATAGCTATATTTAACTATAAGTACAGCCCTATAGATAAAATAGTAGCTTTATTAATTAAAAAAGTAGTTAAAGTATTAATTATTAGGTTAGTAGTATTAGTAGCTATAAAAAATATTATTAATAGAGGCGTATAGGGATATAGTAAAAATAAAAACGGTAAAAAAATATAATATATAGTTTATAGTAAAATTAATAAATAAAATAAGTATATTATAAATATAGTAGGTGCTCCTCAGTATAAAGAATATAAAAGTAAAAATAAATATATTAGTAAAAGTAAAGACAGTAGTAAAAGTAGATATAATAGTAAAAACGTTTTAAATTTAAAACTTAAAACCCGTAAAGTAATAAGTAATAAGTAAAGAATGTAGAAATACTAGAGTAATTAATATTTAAAAGTAATAGGGGGGGCCTATATATAGTTTCTTTAGTACGTAGGCTAGACAGATAGGCTAGTAGGTATATAAATACTTAGTATTATAACTACAGTTATATTTATAGTTAAAAAAGAATTTATAATTATAAATAAAAAAAATTATTAACTATTATTAAACGCTATACTACCTATATATATAGGCGGAGCAAAAAGTAATAAAAACTAATATAACCTTTATTTTATATAAAAATAAAGTTAAAAAAGTAACCGACAGGTTATAATAGCAGTTATCGGCCTTTATAAATATATTTATTTTTAATATAAATCTTATATAAAAAGAGCGTAAAGAGTTTATAATTATTAATAGTATAATTTAAGTTACTATATATAATAGGGTCTTAAAAAATAATATTTTAAAATAAATCTTATATATACCGTAATAAGCTTCTAAAAAAGCTAGTAATATAAAAAGTAATCTCTTTATATCTACTTAGTCTACTCTTTTACTAGACTATATATAAAGAATAAAATATACTCTTTAAAAATAAATTTAGTAGAGAGTCGTACGCTCTAAAAATACTAAATAATTATTTTTATTTAAGCAGATATTTACCTATAAGTTTAATTAGGATAATTACTTTATAGGGTATAAAGCTTACCTTATTATTAAAGGTAACCTCTAATTTAAAACTATACTTTTATTAATATATACTAAAATACTCGCAGCACACTTCTTTTATATAACTATAATAATTATAGTAGAATTTAATTTAAAGATTTTATAGATTAATATACTTAGTACGTTTTATAATATACTAATTAATTTTTTAAATCTAGTATAGTATACACTACTTAATAGCTATAAATAAAAAAGTAAATCTATAAAGCTTAATTAAGTCTTATATAGCCTACGCGACTTATTTATACTATTCTTACCTAACTTTTTTAACACATTAAGTATAAAAGTATACATATACTCCTCCTTTTTTAAAACCCCTTTTAGTCGCCCTAAGCTACTACAGCCACACTACTTTGTTTAAATAATATATAAATATATATATATACTATAATATAAAATTTCTTTTCGTACTCTAGCTAAGCTTAGCCTTATCTACTTAAAAACAAAGTTTTATTTATTTTTTATTATAGATTATAAAATCTTTATACTTTTTTATATAAATAATATTCTACTTCTATATTATAAAATTTATTAGTAAAAGGCTTTTAAACTGCGTAATAAACTTTAAAAAATATATATAATAAAAGTACCGAAAGCCATAAAATAGTATTTTAGAATATAAATAATTAGAAATTAAGAAAATTAAATAAGTACGCTACTCTATAATTTATATATTAAATAAATTATAAAAAAAATTTAAAGTAATTAATTTAGTACTTTTTTTACTAACGCCTTTACTATTAAAAGAGCTAGTTAAAAATAAAGAAAAAGTAATAAAAGTTAAAATAAAAATATATTAGAAGTATATTAGATCTGTGTTTTATACTACTATTATAATATAATTAGATATAGTATATACTATTTTAAAACTCTCTTAGTTTTTAATTAATTTACGTAAAAGCACTTTACTATAATAAACCGTATAATTATATTCTGTTATAAATTTTACTTTTAAGTAATTTAATATAGTGTATATAAGGGCTTAAAACTTATAATTTATTTAAATACTTTATTTATAGATAATCTAAAAAGAAAATAATTTTTATATAGCTATATTATTATATTATTTAGTAAAGTAATTGTTTACACAGCTATAAAATAGGCTATTATTATAATATTAACTACTAAGGCAGAGTTTCTCGTGCTTAAATATATAAGTAAAAAAATAATAGCTCTAAAGCGGTTCTTTAAAAAACTTATTTTAAAGTTTAGAATTACATAGCGTATATTCTATAATAAGTAGTAAATAATTAGGCTAGTTATAGGTAAAAATAAGTATATAACTAACTATTTACGCTATATAAATATATAAAATATATAATTACGGTAAAAGTATTTAAAAGAAAATTTTAAAATTAAATATCTTTAGACAAGTAATATGCTAACTAATAGATTAATAAAAGTTCTTTTAGCTTAGTAATTTTAAAGATTTAGAGAGTAACTAAATGTTAAGAATATAAAAAAAAAAAATTACTAAACTAAATTCGATATATAGAGTATAAAGGCATGCACATACTCCTCCTTTTTTAAAACCCCTTTTGGTCGCCCCGAGCCACCACAGCCACACTATTTGTTCGATTAATATACAAATATAAATATATATACTAAACTAAAATTTTAAAAAAGTTATATAATAATAAAGCGTAATACGTATTAAATTAAATATAAAGAGCTCTTAAACTATTATTTATAATAATAATTTAAAACCGTACTACTTAGAAAAATTGTATAATAAAAGAGTAAAACAAATTATAAAAGAATAAAAATTATATAACAACTTAATAGATATCCTTAATAGATTAATAACTTAACTAACTTACTAAACTTTTAAATAGTTTAAGCGTAGCGTAAAATAATTTTATTAAATATATTATTTATAAAATTACTGTCAAAATTCTTATTTATTTTAATTTTTTACCTAAGAGTTATTTATAATTTATTAAGCTTTATATTCTATAAAGTCTATATTAGTAAAAGATAAAAGAAGCAGATTAGAATTATACTTTTTTATAAGTAAGCTCTTTCTACTTCTTGCTATAGAGCAGCTTATAAAAAGTTAAAAAGTATTTATTAATCTTTTAAACTTAAATAGGACTATAATAATAAGTATATAATTTTTTTTAATTTGTAAAATTAAAATATTAGTACGTATATTAGTTTATAGCTATATTTACTCTTATACGTCTAATAATAGGAGTTTAACTTTTTAGTATTATAATAGCTACTATTACTCTTATTAAATAAAGTACTACCTAAATAATAAAAATAAAATATTAGACGTTTTAATCCTATAATTAATTAGTAATATTAAGCTATATAAACGCTGTTTAATAGTTTTAAAACTCTTTTAATTCTAAAATAAAAAAATAGATAAAATATTAAAAAACTATAAACTATAAAATTTAACATATTTTTTATTAATATTATTTTAATTTTTACAGCGTAATAGAGTCTATAAAATAAATAATTTACTATATTTACTTTTTTAAGTTTTGTAAATTTACTTTTAGTTATTACAGAGCGCGGCCTATTTTTTAAATCTAATTTAGTAGAGCTTAAAATAGCTAGATTAAAAAAGACGTAAATAGCGCCCTACGTCTAAAAAGACTAGATAGGGGAAATAGGCTAAATAAAATTAATAATGTTAAATACCTACTAAATTTTTTTTATATTAAGCTCTCTATATAATATTTAGGTACTTAAGGGCTAGCTAATAGATAGTAATTATAAAGTATAATATAGGTATAAAACTAATAGATTTATTACAATTACTCTTTAATTATATAAAAAAAATATTTTTTAAAAAATAAAAAACTTATAAATCTTAATAAGTTATAAAAATATAGACTAAAAGATTAGATAAATTTTTATAAAAGAAAGACTTAGATAGATTTTCTTAAATTTATAATAATAAAAAGATAATATCTTTTGAAAATTAAGGGAGTTATAAATATCTTAATTAGAAAATATAAGTAAATTTACTTATAGTAAAAACGTAGGACGTTCTTCTTTAGTTTATAATAATAATACATTATTTTATAAAAAAGCGGGAAAGCTTTTAGATATTATAATATAAAAGTTTCTAGCTAAGTTATAAAAATTTCTAATTAAGACTAAATAGTGTTTTAGTTTTACTAAACTATTTATTATTCATACGCTATATAATACTTATTTTAATTTTTTTAACCTACTTCTTATAAAGCGTAATTATAGGCTAAAGGATAGTACTAAGTAAAAAGCTAAAAGTTAAAAAGACTAGGCCCTATTAGCTTCTCACTAACTTTAGTATACTTAAAATACTTAATATACTATTTACTTTTAATTATATTTAGATTATTAACTAATATATTATAATAGGGATTAATAACCGTTACTTCTATTTATTAAATAAATATCAGTACAGCTTTTAATAGAAAAAATTAAAGTTTAAAAATCTAAAAAATTCTAAAAAATTAAAATTAAAAATAGTATTAGAGCTTACTATAACGATAGTAATAGTAATTTAAATAGTTAATTTATAATATTTATAATAATTAGAAAGCTTAAGGAACTGTTAAAAGAAATAAAATAAAATAAAAGAGTTTAAATACGATACAAACGGTATAAAAAAGTATAAAAATAATAATATATAGTAAAAAAAAATTAAGTATTATTTTAAAAAAGTTAGTAAAAAAATTATATAAATATTATTTATATTACTAAACGCTAGCGCGCTTACTGTATTTAGTTTTCTATTTTAAAACTTTATTATCTAGTAACGCTACCCGCTAAAATTTTACTTAAAAAGTTTTTTTTAAAAATAATTCTATAGCTGCTGTAAGTTTAAAAACTATTAATTTTAAATTATTAAAATAGTTAACCTGTTTCTGCCAGCTTAACTAGTAAATATATTATAAAAATATATTTTAAAGCTTATATTACTAGTTTATAAAGCTTTTTAAAATAAAAAATTTATTTCTTTTTTATATATATATAATACGACTCTTTAGCACTTTTTTTTATAAAAGTAGTCCTAATTCTTTAATCTTAGAATTTAGTAATTTCTAGCTTATTTTTTCTCTATAATTATAATATAAAAAAAGTTTATATAGGAGGTATAAAATAGTTATTAATACAGACTTAACTAGAAGGCCTAAAAAGAAAAATAAAAGAGTGCTATTAAAAAATAATCTAAATATTATAAAAAAATAATTATAAAGGGTTTTAAAAGTGGAGAATTATATAATATATATAAGTAAAAAAAAACTAATAATAAATAAAAAAGCGCGAAAAAAAGATTAAAATACGCTAAAGAGACTATAATAAATATTAAAAATATAAATTTAAATAAAATATTATTCTCTAATAAGTCAGTAATATAAAGGGGATAAAAAAATAAATAAAATTATAGAAAAAAAAGTAATAATAGAGTTAAAAAAGAACTAGCTGTTAGCTAATTACAAAGTAAGTTATTTTAATTTTTTAAAATATTAAAATATATAATTTTATATCTATTTTTAAGTTATAGGTTTAGTTTTGTAATATTAATTATATTAATTATTTTATAGGCCGAGACCTTACTCTATAAGTTTAGGATGTAATTTAGATAAATAAAAAAAGTAATTTAATATTTATTAAAATACTTAATAATAATATTTCTTTCCCTAGTAAGGATTATATAAATATAGTTCTTAATCCTATAGTTAAACTAAATATAAAAAGGAGTAAGTTATATAAAAAATTTTTACCTCTATTTTTATTAATATAATACTATATATATATATATTATTATATTATATTATATTATAATTATAACCTTTATATTAGTATTTTTTAGTTTAGGAATTTTAATAAAATAACGCCCCTATTTATAAAATAATAAACGTTTTAAACTGGTTTAAAAATAGTAAAATTATACTTTTTCCTTACCTAGCCTATAGTCTAGATTTAAATCCTATTAAAAATATATAGGATTTGTTAAAATCTAGACTAAATAAAAGATATAAAGGTAATTTAGGTGTAGAATTATGTTTAGATAATATAGAGACCTTTAAAAGAGCTATTATAAAAAAGTAAAATAATATACTATAAGAAGTTATTAATAATTATATTTTATCCCTTCCAAACCGTTATAATATAGTTATAGTAATAAAGGCATGCACATACTCCTCCTTTTTTGAAACCCCTTTTGGTCGCCCCGAGCCACCACAGCCACACTATTTGTTCGATTAATATACAAATATATAGTTATAGTAGCTAAAGGGTACTATAATAAATACTCGTAATTTATTATTATTAGTTTATTATTAAAAATTAAAATAAGTAACTTATATATAAAATTATATAAATAATATATAAATATATAAAAATATATAAAAATATTTTATATATATATATTAGAAGTACTATTATACTATATATAAAAAAAAGCAAATTTTATACCTTACAGGGGGGTAACAAAAAAAAAGATAAAAGAAAAAAAATATCTTTTTTAAAATAATATAACTTTTTAACTAGTAGTCCTGAAAATATAAAAAAATAATAATATAAAAAGATAGACTACTAAATTCTATTTACCTTATTAGGGGCTGCTTACTAAGGGGATTAGAAGTAAAAAAAAGTTAGTAAATATAAAAAATTTTTAGAACCCTACTTTAAGTTAATATAACTTTTTATTTAACGTATAAAATTAGCTTATTCTTATATATATAATAATAGATACTAAGTTTTATTAGTATACTAAATATATTTATATTTTTATATATTATTTATATACTTATATATAAAAGTCACTTTTTTATATTTTTAATAATAAACTAGTAAATAATAAATAACTAATACTTAGTATAGTAGTCTTTAGTTTTTATAACTACCTTATAATAGTTAGGAAAAAATAAAATATAGTTATTAATAACTTCTTATAGTATATTCTACTACTCTTTATTAATAACTCTTTTAAAGGCCTCTATATTTTATATACTAGATCCTATACCTAAACTAGCCTCTTTATTAATATTTAGTCCTTATTTTAAATAACTCTATATATTTTTTATAGGGGCTAAATCAGGACTATAGGCTAGGTAAGAAAATAGTTTAATTTTATTATTTTTAAACTAGTTTAAAATATCCTTTATTTTATAAATAGCGACGTTATCTTATTAAAATTACTAACCTAAATTAATATTAATATAAAAATTATAATTATAATATAATATAATAATATATATATATATATATATATATTATTATATTAAAAAACGAACGAAAAAATCTATTAAGTTACTTACCCCTTTTTATAAAGGATTTAACTTTAGGTATAAAAACTTTATTTATATAGTCCTTACTAGTAAAAGAAGTAAAAGTATTAAGTATTTTAGTAAATACTAAATTACTTTTACCTTTTATCTATATTATACCCTAAACTTATAGTTTTAGGTCTTATCCTATAAAATAATTAATATAATTAATATTAAAAAACTAAAACTATAACTTAAAAATATATAAAAAGTTATATATTTTAATATTTTAAAAAGTTAAAATAACTTACTTTATAATTAGCTAATAGCTAGTTCTTTTTTAATTTTATTATTACTCCTTTTTTTATAATATTATTTATTTTATTATCCCCTTTATATTGCGAACTTAGTAGAAAATATTATTTTTTTTAAATTTATATTTTTAATATTTTTTATATTATCTTTAGTATATTTTAATCTTTTTTTAGTATTTTCTTTATTAATTATTAGTTTTTTTATACTTATATTAATAGAGTAGTCCTCTTCTTTTAAAATCTTTTATAAGGATCTTTTTAAGATATTTAGACTATTATCTATTTATATACTTTTAATTTATTTTTTTAGGGCTTTTAATTAAGTTTATATTAATAACTCTTTTTTCTTTCTTAGTTACCTTAGAGACTCTACCCCTTTTAATTTTATTTATATTATTATTATATTTATTATTATTTTTAATACGTTATATAGTATTATAAATACTATTAAAAGTTCTTTTTAAAGTATAAATAATTATTAAAATAGGAGTATTTACTTATAAAAGAAGATTAATTTTAGATTTAAGTTTTATTAAATTTAGCACTATTTTTAAGGAAATACGAGTCTAGATTTATAAAATTAAAAAGATATTACTATATATTATAACATTTATAATATATTACGTAATTAGTAATTATATAAGCCTTAGTATAATTTTTATAATTAATATAATTTTATTATTAGATTACTAATACACTTCGAAAATCTAGTTACGTAATCTAAACTAGGCCTAAAATTATATAGTAAAAATTTTAATTTAATATATTTACTAACTAAAAAGTTATAGAAACTTAAAAAAGGGATTAAAAAAATTGCTAAGTTTAGATAATTTTAGTTATTTACTTTTACTTAGTAAGTAATTACTAAAATGGTAATTAAAATCTTCTTAATTTCCTCTTTAAAACGGTATTATTTACGTATTTTTAAAACTATTAGTTAGTTTTATATATATTTTTAAAAAAGGTATCTTTTTTAATTTATTTTTTTTGTCACTCCCCTGTAAATAAACAGTTATAATAGTCTAAAATAGGACTTTAAAAATTTTCTATATCTAGTAAATAATTTTTACCCCTTAGGGGCTTACTAAGTAGTCGCTAATAGGGTAAATAGAATAAGCTAGACTCTTTTTTAAAATACTATTTTTTTTTATATTTTTAGGCCTTATAATAAAAAAGTTATATTATTTTAAAAAAGGTAACTTTTTAGAGTATACTTTTCCTAATATTCCCCCCCTATATATATACGTAGGACCAGGATAGGTAATAGGTAGTAAAACAAAGAATACGCTATAGTAGTATAAGGTAATTATATAGGAGCTTACTATTAGAAGAGTTAATAGTTATTTTAAAAGGACTAATGGGCCCTATAGGGGAGGCGTTATTTTAATACTTTAATTACTATTAAAAAGACTATAGGTTATTAATAATAGTAAATATTGCTAATAGTTACTACGTAAATAGCTTATTAAAATAAGTCTACGTTAATTACGTAATATAGTAAAAGTTTAAATACCCAGCCTAGAGTTATGTAATATTATAATAATAACCCCAGAAGAGTTAATAAATAAATAATTTTAATTTTAATTAATATTTTAGTTACTATTTACTAAGTATAGGTAATGAATTAAAATTACCTATATATAACTATTTTTTAACCCCTTATTAAGGTCTCTATAACTTTTTAGGTAGTAAATATCTTTAACTAAAATTTTAAGTATATTCTTTTAGGACTAGTATAGGTTACGTAGTATAAATTTTACTTACAATTTATTATATAATATATTTATATAAAGAATAATTTAGCCTATACTTATATAATTACTATTTACGTATTATATTATTAATATTATAGTATATTATAATATTAATTAACTTTTATAAACGTAAACTAGTATTATCTTAAATTAGAGTTAAATTTTTTAAAACTTAAATATATTAAAAAGTAATAAGTACGCCAAGACGACGATCTAGGAGTACAAACGCAGTTAGGGAAAACTTAAATATATAATTAATATACTTTTAAAAGTAAATAATTTACTCTCTTTAATTACTACTATATTAAATAAATTTCTAAATACTATTTATAACGCTATAAGACGTATTAAGGATAAAAATAATAAATAAGATAATAATAATAATAATATAAATTAGATTAAAAGAGACGGAGTTCCTAAGGTTACTTAAAGAGAAAAAAGAGTTATTAATAGAAACTAAATTAAAAGTTTAAAAAATAAAGACTATTATTAGAAAATAGTCTAAATATTATAAATAGATCCTAATAAAAAATTTTAAACGAGAATACTTACTCTATTACTATATAAAAAAAAATCTATAATAAATAAAGTAAACGCTAAAGAAAGATAAAAATACGCTAAAGATAATATAAAGATTATTAAAAATATAAATATAAAAAAAATATAATTTTCTAATAAAGTAATAATATTAATTAACGTACTTCGTAAGTTTTATAAAGCCGCGGTATAACGTAATAATAAGAACTTAATAAATACTAAATAGCTTATATAATACTAACGAAGTTATATATGAGTAGTATAAATTTTAAACTCTTAAAAGTTATACTTCTTTTTTTTAGTAAGAGTTATAGTACTCTACTAAATATAGTAATATTTTACTTATACTCTAATCTATATCTATAGATTAAAAACTACTTATAATTATTTTAAAGGTTATTAGTAATTACTACTTATAATTATATATAAAGTAATTAGGTATTACTAGACGTATAAACTTTAGGACCGATAGAGTTATTAGGCGGTTATCTAGTACCTATAATAAAATATTTAGCCTTTAAAGCTAGTAAGTCTAATTATTTATTTACTTCTATACTATATTATTTTTTACTTCTTAAAATTCTACTAAATATCTATTTATTTTTTTTTAAATTATTTTATACTATTACCGCTACTACTGTTATATTTTAAGCTACTAATAAAAATCTATTACCTATTTTTATTATAGATGCGCCCTTTATTAATAAAATTACGTAAAAACTATATAGTAATACTATAATCTAAGTCCTAAAAGCAGTCTATAGTATTCTAATAATTAATAAATTTTTTTATAAGTAACTTATTAAAACAGTGCCTAAAATAGCTACTATCTAAACTAAAAAGTAAAGGTCTATTATTTTTTATAAATTTAACTATATACTTAGCGTATACTACTAAAAGGACTAAAGTATAAAAAAAAGCTTTTTTACTTAGGTAAAGACTATAACGTATATATAAAAAATAAAAAAAAGTAAATAGTATAAGGAACTTATAGTAAACTTTAAATAATATTAAAACTAAATAAATAAAATAATACGCGTTTAGGAGTACGTGCTTAAAATCTAAAATATTTTTAATTAAATAACGTATTACTATAGGGCTAGGTAATACTAAATATACTTTTATTCTTAACTAGCGAGCGTTACTAACTAAGTAGTAGGTATTTTTTTCTTTTTACCTATAGGCGGCGTAGGTGCTAAGAATAATAGGTATAGTTTTTTTTTCTTATTTTATAAAACTACTAGATAAGCTAGGTGTATACGTAACTTACTTTAGCAGACCTTTATAATATTATTATTTTAGTAGGAAGTTTAATAGGTAATATAGAGGCTTACGTAAAATTAAATAAAAATATATTACTTTAAATTATATAATAAGTCTATAATAATATTATTAGTTTATAATATTAGTAGGCGGGATAAAACGCGATAAAAATAAAATATAAAAGAATAAATAAGCCTTTTATACTTTTACTCGGGAGTGAAGGTAATAATATAAATAAATAGAATTTAAAAGAAGTATTATAAAAAAAAGAAGTAATAATAAAATTAAAAACGAATAAACTCTTAGCTAATTATAAAGTAAGTTATGTTTAATTTTTTAAATATTAAAATATTATATATTATATAAAAAGTAGTAAAGTATATCCTTAAGACACTAGTCTAAAAAAGTTATAAGCTAAAAATAGTTATTTCCCTAGATATAGGTATAAAAATAATCATATATAAAAATTATAAAAAATATTTTTATTTTAGTTAGTAAACGTATAGCCACGGCGTATAACTTAGTATATAACTTAGTATAATAAAGTATTAATATATACTACTTTTTATTTAAATATATAATACAATTTTATTTAATTTTTAATATTAATTACATTAATTATTTTATAGCGTATTATATAATACTTTAAGTTTAGCCTACTCTTTAGTTAGGAGGTAGAAATAATTTAGTATTTATTAAAACAGCTAATTTTTTTATTTCTTATACTAGTAAGGACTATATATATAAAGTTCCTATACCCTAAGTTAAATTAAATATAATAAGGAGTAAGTTATACTAAGCTTTTTTATCCCTTTTCCTATTAATATAATAATAATATATGTATAAACATATATTACAGGGGGGTGACATTGGGAAAAGTGCACTCTAAAAAGTTACTAGTTTTAAAAATTAATATAAAATTAATTACTAAGCCTAAAAATACGTGAATTATATCGTTTTAAAGAGAAAATAATAGAGATTTATATTACAATTTTAGTTACGTTATATATTTTACCTGTAATAAATTAAAATTACCTAAACATAATTAATTTTTTAACCCCTTTTTTAGATTCCTAGAACTTTTTAGTTAGTGAATATATTTAACTAAAATTTTAACTATACTGTTTTAGGCCTAGTATAGGTCACGTGACTACATTTTCGAAGTATATTAGTAATCTAATAATAAAATTATATTAATTATAAAAATAGTGCCAAGACTTATATAATAACTAATCACATAATATATTACTAATATTATAGTATATTATAATATCTTTTTACTTTTATAAACTTAAACTCCTATTTCCTTAAAATAGAGCCAAAATTCTTAAAACTCGAATCTAAAGTTAAACTTCTTTTAAAAGCAAATACTCCTATTTCTATAATTATTTCTACTTTAGAAAAGCCTAATAGGACTATTTATAGTGCTATACAACGTATTAAAAAGAAAGAAAAAAATATAGAAAATACTTATAATATAAAAAAAGTTTATACAGGAGGTATAAAAAAATTAACAAAAAGAGATAAAAGAGTTATTAATAGAGACTTAACTAGAAGTCCTAAAAAAGATAATAAAAGACTATTAATAGAAAATAGTCTTAATATTACAAAAAGACAGTTACAAAGGACTTTAAAAGAGGAGGGTTACTCTATTAATATAAGTAAAAAAAAACCAATAATAAACAAAGAAAACGCTAAAAAAAAAGTAAAATACGCTAAAGATAATATAAAAAATATAAAAAATATAAATTTAAAGAAGATTATATTTTCTAATGAGTCAGCAATACAAAGGGGCAAGGCTAGAAAGAAGTATTATAGAAAAAGGGGTAATAATAGAGCTGGAAGAGAACTGGCTGTTAGCTAATTACAAAGTAAGTTATTTTAACTTTTTAAAATATTAAATTATATAACTTTTTATCTATTTTTAAGCTATGGTTTTAGTTTTTTAATATTATTAATATTAATTATTTTATAGGCCGAGACCTTACCCTACAAGTTTGGGGTGCAATTTGGATAAGAGGTAGAAGTAATTTAGTATTTATTAAAACACCTAATTCTTTTACTTCTTATACTAGTAAGGACTATATAAACAAAGTCCTTATACCTGAGGTTAAACCCTATATAAAAAGGGGTAAGTTTTATAATACTTTTTTACCCCTGTTTTTAATAATATAATAATATATATATATATATATTATTATATTATATTATAATTATAATCATTATAATAATATTAATATAGGTTGGCAATTTTAACAAGATAACGTCCCTATTTATAAAACTAGAGACGTTTTAACTTAGTTTAAAAATAACAAAATTAAACTATTTCCTTACCCAGCCTATAGTCCTGATTTAGCCCCTATAGAAAATATATAGGGGATATTAAAATTAGGGCTAATTAAAAATAAAAAGGCTAATTTAGGTGTAGGAAATAGTTTAAAAAGTATAGAGGCCTTTAAAAGAGTTATTAATAAAGAGTGGTGAAATATACTATAAGAAGTTATTAATAACTGTATTTTATCTCTTTCTAACCGTTATAAGGCGGTTATAGAAGCTAAAGGCTACTATACTAAGTACTAGTAATTTATTATTACTAGTTTATTATTAAAAATTTGAAAAACTGACTTTTATATATAATTATATTAATAATATATAAATATATAAAAATATTTTATATACTTATATATTATAAGTACTATTATAATATATATAAAAATAAGCTAATTTTACACCTTAAATAAAAAGTTATAATAGTCTAAAATTTTGTTTTAAAACTATTTTAATTTCACTAATTTTTAATTACCCCTAAACCCCTTAGTAAGCAGCCTGTGAGTAGGTTAATAGACTAAGCTAGACTTTCTCTTTAATATCGTATTTATTTCGTATTTTTAGGCCTTATAACTAAAAAGTTATATTATTTTAAAAAAGGTAACTTTTTGGAGTGCACTTTTCCCAATGTCACCCCCCTGTATATTATATTATAATTATAATCTTTATATTAACATTAGTTTAGAGTAGTAATTCTAATAAAATAAAACTTTTATTTATAGAATAATAAATACTTTATATTAGTTTAAAAATAATAAAATTATATCTTTTTCTTACCTAACCTACAGCCATAATTTAGTACTTATAAATAATATATAGGGTTATTTAAAATCTAGACTATATAAAAATGAAAAGGTTAATTTAGGTATAGGATTAAGTTAGGGGTGTATATAGTCTTTAAAAAGTGTAATTATAAAAAAGTAAAATAATATACTTTAAAAAGTTATTAATAATTATATTTTATTACTCCCTAACGGTTATAAGGTAATTATAAAAACTAAAGACTACTCTACTAAATACGAGTAATATATTATTTACTAGTTTATTATTAAAATTTTAAAACTTTAGCTTTCACTAATAATTATATAATTAATATATAAATATATAATATTTATATCTATATATATATTAATCGAATAAAAGAGTGTGGCTGTAGTGGCTATATAGGCGACTAAAAGGGGGTTTAAAAAAGGAAGAGTATATATATGCCTTTATAATAAATATGTAAATTTATTCTATATACTTATATATTATAGGTACTAATATAATACATATAATAATTACGTAATTTTATACTTTAAATAATAAGTTATAATAGTCTAAAGTAGAATACTAAAAATTATCTAGGTATACTATTTTTTTATACCCTTTAAGGGCTGACTAAGTAGCCCCTAATAGAGTAAGTAGAACGCGCGAGTTTTTTTTTTTAAAAATAGTATTATTTTTGTATTTTTAGGCTTATCAATTAAAAAGTTATATAATTTTAAAAATAATAACTTTTTTAATTATACGTTTTTTATATTACTCCCCTATAATAATTATTAAATATTATATCTAGAGTAAATAAAGAAAAATATATTAAAAGTAAATATAATATCTATTATATATAAAGAGAGCGGAAAAAGTAATAAATAACTCCCTATAGTAGTTGCCGACTATATACTATATATATATAACTATAATATAATAGTTATTAAAATAACTATACTCTACTTATACGGAGTAATAGTTGTCTATAATATTATAATAAATAGGAAATAGTATAAAATAATAAATAATAATAGTTATATTTTAATATATATTCACCTTCTTCTTTACTATTTATATAATAGCTAGATAGGGGTTCTATATACTAGTATAAATTATATAATTATATAACTATAGTTATATAATCTATACGCTCTATATTACTAGTAAATTTATTTAGGTTAACTACTCTATATATACTAATAACTTTTTTTTATAGTAATACTATATTAATACTCTATTCTTCTATATCTCTTTTTATATATAAATAATTAGTTTTTCTTTCTATATAAGTATCCCTTTATTTTAATATAATTTTATATAACTAAATTGTGGTCTGTTATTCGCGTATTATATAATAATAAAAAGTAAAATAGTATAGTATACTACTACTTATTAATTAAAATTATAGTAAACTAAAATAAAAAGTTAATAACTTTATATATTACGTAAAAGTAAAAAGTAAAATTATAAAAAATAGAAGTAAGAAGTTATTATATAATTATTAAGAAGGGCCGGTCTAAAGCTATATAGAATAATAGTATAAAAAAAAAACTTTTTCCTTCCTATAATATTTTTTTTTTTAGTTTTTATTTATTATTATTTCCGTACGTAGTTTTAAATATTATTTTTTTTTCTTAATTTTTTAGCTGTCTTCTTTTATATAGAGTTAATTTCTAATAAAATTTTTAAAATAGCTCTAGTTCTATATAGATAGTAATAGTAATAATTATAGTAAATTATAATTATACTTAGCTTTACTCTTATATAAGCTTTTATATTTAGTAGTTAAATTTAAATTACTATCTTTACTAAAACAGCTACTAATAGAATATTTTTATTAGCTTTTTATATTAATATATATATATATCTCTATATAATTCTTTCCGTATAGTAATATTTTATATGATAATAAATATATAGTATACTAGTTACCCTTATATAATATAAATATTATTTTATTTAATAATACTAATTTAACTCTTTTTACTATAAAAATTTTTTACTATAAAGGCTATTTCTGTATACTTCTAATATAGTTATATAAAGTACTTAAGCCGCAGCCGTATATATAAAGGTATAATAGTAATACTAGATTTTTACCTTTTATAAAATATTATACTTTAGTAGTATTTTAGGGTAATATATATAAATTTTATATATAATAGTTACGCAGGGCTTAGTATAAGTATTATACTTAAAGTATATAGGTATTTTTTTTATTTTTTTTTATTTTTCCTTTATTAATATAAAGGAGGATTAGGGATATATAGAAAAAGTAAAGAATTGTCTTTTATTTTTTTTTTTTTTCTTTAGGTATAATATTTTAAAAGTTTTCCTTTTAACCTTCGTACGATAAAGTAAAAGAATATAATATATAAAAAAAAATATACGAAAAAATAATTTATATAATAGGGGATATCTAATTTAAAATATAAAAAATATATAAAATACTTTATTAGGCTGTTTGTACGGGCTCTAGCCTATTAATTAAAGCTTTAATACTATAAGAAAGGGTATTAAAAAATATTAATTATATAAAAGAACTATTTAGTTTATTCTTTATAAAAGTATTTATAAAATTATTCTTTTCTACTATTTATTATACTTTAGAGATCTCACGGTTCTCGTATAATTAGTAAAAAGATATAATATTTATTATAAGTCTTCTATTATTTATTATACTAAGTTTAATAAAATAATTATATAAAGATCTAGAATCTATATAAACTACTATAAGAGCTAGTAGAAGATTAATTATATAAAAGATCTTATTAATAGTAGTACTAAAAGTAATAGTTATATTAAAGCCTATAACTATTTTATATAACTTATTAATAAAAATACTTTACGTAACTTATTTATATTTAATTAAGTTATAATAAATAATATTACTATATATAGTAAACTTAATATCTATATAATTCTAAATTTTAAAAATAATAAAGTATCTAAGCTATAAGCTAAGATCTTAGTTATTTATAAAAGATTTATTTATAAAGATAAAAAGTTTCGTATATTAAAAGTCTAGTAAAATATATAAGACTTTTCTTTTTACGTTTTTAATTTACTATTTAATTCTCTTATTTAGTGTCTTTACTTCTAATATAGTAGACTTTCTTATTTATATAGCTATAGAAAGGTTAAATATAGCTTTTAGTTAATAGATAAAAGTAATATATATACTTTTTATATACTATTTAATATATTGCTATTAAGCTTCTAAATTAGTTAAATCTATTATATAAAGGCCTTTACTTTGTTCTTTTTAAGTTATAGTAATTATTCTATCTTTTTTTAAAATAATTTTTATTTTATTAAACTCTAGAGGTTTATATATAAAAAAAAAATAACTTATTCTTTATACAGAACTCTATAGCTTATAGTTTATTTTTTTTCTCTATTAAAAAAAATAAACAAAATAATACTTAAAGTATTATCTACCTATATACCTATTAGACTAAAAATCTTTATATTTTTTTTTATTATAAGTACGTATAGATTGTACGTAGAGGGAAATATTTTTAGTTTTTTAGTATAGTAGTTATAGTATATTTTAAACTAATATAAACCTAATTTAGTTGTACTATATAGAGGGCGTATAACTTAAAAAATTATACTAAAGGAAAAAAAGTAGTCTATTTTTTTAAGGGTTTTATATATACTATATAGAGTAATAAATCCTTAAATTATATATAAGCCTAAGTAATATTTTTTAATTTACACTTTATATTATATAATTTAAAAAGTATTACGCCTAAAACTAAAATAAGTCTTTAGCTTATTCTCTAGATAGTTAGTAACTATATAAAAATAAACTATTTATTATTATTAAAGTAGCTAGTAAGTATATAGCAAAATTTTTTATATAAAACTATATTTTTATTTTTAACCTCCTATACTATCCTAAAATTAAATATACGGCCTATATAAATAGCAGAATCGTATATAATAGGTTTAAAAATATTATTTATAATAAAAAAATTAATTTCTATATAATTAAATTCCTTAAATAGGGCTCTAAATATTATAATAATATTATTTTAGCACAGTTTTATTACTAGTATAAAATTAAGCTTTTCTTTTTAAATTATAAAGGCTTTTACTATATAGTTCTTTCTTAGGCGACTTTACTTTTTTAGTTTTTTTGATTTAGGTTATACAGTTATATCCTCCTCTTTTATAACTAAAAAGTTATTATATAAAGAAGATTTATAGTAGTATAGTTTTATATATATCTATTATATAGTTAGTAGGCTATTTTTTAAATTTATAATAATATCTAGTCTATTAATTAACTATAATACGTACAAACCTATTTATTTTTTCTTTTTTCTTTAAATTAAAACCTTTAATTTAATAAAAATAATAAAGTCTTTCGCGGATATAGTCTATTATATATATTAATTATATAATTTAGCGTAAGCTTTATATAATTAGCTTATAAGTCCTTTAAAGCTTTATAGATAGTATTAGCCTATATAATAATATTTAGTAATAGTAGAGATATTATATTAATCTTTAAATAGGTGCTAAAAATAAAAAATATTAGTATAAGACTATCTAGGCCTATAATATTATTTAGTACTTTTATAACTATTTAAAAAATATTTTTATTACTCGTATAATATTTAATTTTATTTTTTAAAATATTAAAGACTCGCTGTAATAGTCTGTATACTCTCTTAATCTTACTAACTACTTAGTAGGCTTTTACTAGTATTTAATAATACTTTACTTTTATAATTTATATACTATTTTTAAACTCTTTTAAAGCAAAGTTAGTGCCTAGATTATATATAATAAAATTTACAAAACTTTAGTAGGTATTAATCTAATATTATATAAGAGCTGCCTATACCTCTTATATAAATATTAAATTAATAAAAGTAGTAGCCTAAAATAATATTTTTAAGTTAATAATATAAAGGATATCGCGGTTACTAATTTATATAATATTAATAATAATTTTATAGTTAAAATAGATATTATTTTTAATAGAAAATTTAAATCTATATAGAGCTACTTTATATATTTAGTATTAATAATATAGCTTCTAAATCTACTCTAATATAGTAGAGTTAACCTTATAATCTATATTATAAAGTAGCCTATAAAATTATTTTATACGTAGGTATTTAAAGCATTTATAAAGTCTATAAAGTTCTCTTTTAGTAAAGAATAAAGCAGTTTTTATATAACTTATATTAAAAAATAAATATTTTTATTTACGTATAACTAGAACTATTATACTATTCTTATATATAATAACGTCTAATATATTATTAAAGTATACTCTTATATAATTAGTATTTACTAAAAATAGTAAAAAGAGTATTAAAATATCTAAAATATAGTAAATTATTATACTAATTAGGTTTTTAATCTATATAGTACTAAAAATATATATTAGTATATTACCTCTAAAGCTAATAGTAGTTTTTTTTAAAATTTAATTAATCTTTATACAAAAATTCTTATAAATATACGCTTTAAGCTAGTCTGTACTAGCTATTAAAAATTTAGCTATACTTATATTTTAAAATTCGTCTTAGGACTACGTATAATACTTTCCTTTAAAAGTAAATTATTTAGCTATCTTTCTTTTATGTATAGAGAATATATCTTCTACTATTATATAATAGAGGAATAAAGTAATAGTAAGGTATTAAACTACTTTTTCCCCTTTTTAAGGACTAACATTAAATATAATTTTATTTTTTAATTCCTTTATATTATCGTATAAAGATCCTTTAAAGTTATAAATATAAAGGGTAATATTACTTTAAAAAAGTATTTCCTTATAAAAGTTTTTATATATTATAATATACTAGTTACGTACTTAGACCTTATTTTATATAAAATAATTTAATAACTAGTATTCTTCCTTATAGTAGATAAAGTACTTTTTCTTTTTTATTACTAAAATTATATTTTTAAATCTCTAAAAGGGTTATTGCGTATAAAAATAGAATTATTAATACTAAAGGGGTTTATTTTTATTATTAATATATTTTTAGTCTATATAAAAAGTCTTGTATAATACCTATAATTAAATATAATATATATATTAGCAATTTATATTAATCTATAATATAGATTTTAAATTACTTAATAGTCTTTTATACGTAGACTTTATTAAAAATATAACCTATTTAAGTTTTAGTTAACTTTTATATACTTATATAATTACTATATAGAACGGTACTTCTTTTTTAAATTAAAAGCTTAAAGCTCTTTATACTAAAATTAATTTATTAATTATTTCCTCTAAGGCTTTATACGGAGTTTTATTAAAAATTTTTTACTTAAATTATATAAAGGTAATAGTAGTCTAGTTAGTTTAATACTAGTTATAGTTAATATATATATTAAAATAATAATTTAATTTATTATATAACTATTTCTACGAGTATCTTAGACTAATATTATATAAGTAGAACTAGCCTATATAATCCTCTAATATATCTAGAAAAATAATAGTATACTATAACTTTTAAATATTAATTCTTTAGTAAAGCTTAATAAAGATATAAGCCTTATTAGTTAAAATATTATATAGGTAGCTAGTATAATTATTTACCTTCTTTAATATCTTTTAAAATATAATTATCTTTTATAAATTAAGTTTCTTTAGTAGTATATCCCGTATAAATAAAAGTTAAAATATTAGATTTTAGTAAGCAGCGTATAAAAATTAAAAAATTAATAAATAATTAGTTATTAATATTTTATAACTAGTTCCTAAGACATATAGTAAGATTTTAAAATTATATAATAATAAGTATATTAAGTATTATAGTCTACTATTATATATACCTAGAGGCAGTACTAGGATATATAAATTATATAAAATTTAGGGTTATTTAGATTTATATAGTCTATATCTATACTTATATAATATAGGCCTAAAATTTTCTAAATAATACTAGTATAATAGTATTAATTACTCGTATAATATATATTATAATAGTTACTTTCCTTACTATATAAAAGGTGTAACTAATATATAGAAAATATTTAGCTATTAGCTAAAAATTTAAAAGTTTAAATTTAATAGCTTCCGTGCAGGTTATTTTATAATAATAATTAAGCTTTTTATTAAACTTTTTAATCTTATATAGGGATTTTTAACTTCTTAATATCCTTCTATAATCTAAAAAAGAGTTCTTATAGTATTTTATAGTATTTTTCCTTATTTATTTACTAGAGGTTATACGCCCTTATCTTATAAAATTTCTAGTAGTTCTTTTTAAAATACTTATTTTAGTAATATAAAGTAAGAATAGTTTTACCTATTAAATAAATTACAGTATAAAATAATTAAATTTTAGTTATTTTTTTACTCTATATAAAGTTTTATAATAATATACCTAACGTACGTATTAAGTTATTTAATAAATAAGTTATTTAAAATATCTAAATTCTTTATTTAGTATTATAACTTAGTTTAGTTTTTAAGTACTCGTATAAAAATATTATATTTTTAAATATATTTCTTTTATAATAAATCTAGATCTGTCTTTATTATACGCTCCTTACTTTTCCTTATAGAAAAAACTTTTTTTAGTACTATTATATTATCTAGTTTATATAATTAATTATATAGTTTTAGCTTACTATATTAGCGCGTTTATACGGAGCGGTTTAGCTTTAAAAAAAATTATTCTTATCTTTTATACGGATAAGGTTTTAATAAAATATATAATTTAATATACGTCCCTTTATCTATAGATATAAAAAAGAGTCGCGTAATATATAAAATTATTTCTATATAATATAAATTTAATAATAACTTAACCTCTCTATACGCCCTTACTAATTTATAGTATATAAAAAAATCTAATAAACTACTAGTAATAGAGTAATTAAATAAATTAATTAACTAACTACTAATTAGTATTAGGATAACTATATTTTACTTATATAAAGTAATAGTTGTCTGTAATATTATAGTAAATAGAAAATAGTATAAAATAATAAATAATAATAATTATATTTTAATATATATTCTCATTCCTCTCTACTATTTATATAATAGTTAGATAGGGGTTCTGCACGCTAGTACAGATTATACAATTATATAACTACAGCCACATAATCTATACGCTCCGTATTGCTAGCGAATCTATCTAGGTTAACTACTCTACATACAATAGTACATTTTAATAGAATAAGAGTATACAAATTAGAGGTATACGGAATAATATATAAGCGCTTAGTAGCAAAAGCCCTAGTTGTTAGGCCGTCGGTAATGGGCTGGTCTCCCACTCCTATTACTTCTTACTGCTTTTTCAGCCAGATCAACTTACTCTGATAGTCTGCCTGTTCCCATTTTATGTTGATCCCGCCGTTCATATACGTCGCCCCACTATAGGTCCCGTTATCGAGATCGTTAAAGTATCTCGCCTTGGGATCAAGACCTTGCAATCTGACAGGTGATGCGGCAGGCTTCACTGTGTATTTCTGCTGGAAGGCAAATACAATGCTCTCGCTCCCATCTGCGGAAACAAACTGCGTTGCAGGCCAAGGCGTGTTATCGGGTAGGGCCAAGCGGTAAAATTCGCCAGAGATCACGATCGGATTGACCTTCTTGGCTTCAGCCATTATGGACGGTATGGCCGCCGCTTCGTATTCAGTGAGCTCTGCAGGGTTGAGTTCGAGCCCGAAGCTTCCGCACATCATTGCTACATGCCCGCGAAACTGGATGCTAATATTGCGCTGATTGAACCCGTTGGGGGCTTTGGAGACATGGCAGCCCATTGCTGAAGGCGGATATACCAGTGAGGTGCCTAACTGAATCGTCAGACGGTCGCTTGCGTCGGTATTGTCCGATGTCCAGTGCTGAGGCCAAAAATAGAGTAGCCCAGCATCGAATCGACCGCCACCAGAGGCACATCCTTCCCACAAAACATCAGGATAGCGGGTCGTAAGGTTGTCAATGACGCGGTAGAGACCGAGGATGTAGTTGTATGCGTCCGAAGGGTGTGACAATTCATGCATAGCGCGATTGTTGTCCCATTTAACATATTGAATATTGGCTGAATCTAGAATCCCCGAGACTGTGTTGATGATGAAATCTTGCACTTCCGGTAAGCCCACGTTGAGAACGAGCTGGTTTCTAGTAAG
Source organism: Pleoardoris graminearum (assembly GCA_030770415.1). Lineage (NCBI taxonomy): Eukaryota > Fungi > Ascomycota > Dothideomycetes > Pleosporales > Didymosphaeriaceae > Pleoardoris > Pleoardoris graminearum. The sequence continues at coordinate 11,830 of JASEKS010000417.1, read as the reverse complement.
TGATCTAGGATGATTGCGCGCGTGCAGGACCCAGTCAGGGTGTTCGTGATAAAGAGTACTATTCGGATTTACCATCTCAGGTTCGACCCAAATACCGAACTGAAGGTGTTCTGACGAGTTGAGAACAGTGAAGTTGTTAACTTGCTCAACATATGGACCGAGACCATCAGGGAAGTACTCCGGATTCGGTATCCAGTCTCCAAGCCCCAACGTGTCGTTCTTACGTGGGTACTTAGAGCCAAACCAGCCGTCATCGTTCACGAAGAGCTGAACGCCGAGTTCTTCAGCTTCGCCAGCTAGCTTGACTAGGGACGTCTCATTGATGTTGAAGCCAAGGCCTTCCCATGAGTTCAGGAGGATAGGGCGTGTCTGATGGGTGTATTTCGACCGGGAGAGGTGGTTCCTGTAAAGGTCATGGAAAGAACGCGACATGCCTCCTATACCTTCAGTAGAATACACTGCTACTGACTCGGGCGATTGAAATGCTTCTCCCGGTTGAACTCTGATGCTGCCATGCAGGGAATTGAGTCCAAGAAGTACGCGAACGAACCCATTGGAAAATCTTTGGGCTGTAGCCTCAAAACTTCCGGTCCAGACCAAGTTGAAGCCCCATACTTCGCCAGAACTTTCGGTAGTGCTAGGAGACGTCAATGCAATGAAAGGATTGGAAATATGAGAGGAATATCCCTCGCTGCTCCGAATCGTACTCTCGCCATACTCGACTTTTCTTCTGACTCTGTTGAACTCGTGTGACCAATCGCCCTGAACCTCGATCATGTCTAAATCCAGATTTGGAAAGTCGGTGCTGAAGCTGGCTGCTCTGTTGATTATGATGTCGCCCGATCCATTGTTCGTGATGCTGAAGCTTCTAGCAATGGCATTGTACTTAGGAAATATCGAATAGGAAAGTACGGCCGAAACGTCTGATACATTGTCGTGCAGTCGTACCGTCAGAGTCGACACATCGCTATCGTTTCCGTACGTAGCAGGCAAGCCGGGCAACGCAGGTTTACCTGCGGTGATTTCGTGCGATTGATAGAGTAAAGCAGATACCGTGTCTCCGTCCGCATGCTGGATGTGAATTGCAGGCAACCGGGGATCACTCCGGCCGATATCAGGAAATTCTCTCCGCACAGTTGCTAGATTGTCGTTCCATCCCTGTGCCGATACGTATGCCGGCGCAGTGAAGTCGTCAACCGGTCCTCCCCAATGGTCGGAAATCAATTCACCAGATTGCGCATCGACATGGAAAAGGTAAGACACACTTTCACCGGCTAGCGTGAAATTGGTTCCATCAGCCGATATAGCTGTGCTGAGTTAGCCGAAAACACAATAATCGGGATCGTGCAGCGACTTACGATATTGACCAACGGACACTGCGGCTAGCAATGTCGACAAGATGACCGCGCGAGCAACACTCATCCTCAGTTGTGACTATAGAAGGAAGCATCATGGACTATGGCTGGGGTGCCGCACATATATGTCATAACACGCGGCTCAACTGCGGTGCAAGATCAAGCCGATCGTGAGGGGTACAAACGGCAGGTTCCACAGTCTGTGGGGAAGATGCATGAACAAGAACAGCAAAGCGCGCATGTCTCCTTCCTTTTTAGGCTAGCGGTTTAATAAGATGGACAAGAACAGCTCTAGCGAACATCTTTTTTAAGATATTCCGGATCTCCCGAACCTACTATAGTATTAACCTTTAGCCGGTGGACCGCCTTACGATTTCTGAAATACGTTAAGCGTTAAATCTATATTATAAAAGTATTTTTTATACGATGCACTATACCTGATTTAAATAATAATTTATTAATATTGTAATATAAAAAAAGATATTTTAGTATTTTAATATAGTATTTTAAATATAGATTATTACTAACTATTAAATATTATAATAATTTATAAATTATTATATTTATTAGTTTATTTATTATTCTTATTATTTTATTACTTCTATATATAAGTATTTATTTATATATTATTTAAATAAAGTAGTGTGGCTATAGTGGCTTAGGATAATTAAAAGGGGTTTTAATAAAAGAGAAATATATATATACCTTTATACTTAATATATTAAAAGAGTATATAAGTATAAAAGCTTATTAATTTATTTATATTTTATTTAATCTATTACTATTTTAAACTAATAATATTATTATATATTATTATATAATTTAAAATATTATTTTATATTTAATTTTTTACTAAGTATTTTAAAATCTATAAAAATTTTTATTAAAATAATAATACTATTTAAAGGCCTTTTAGAATAATAAGTTATATATATATTTAGTTTATAAGTAGTCTTATATTATAATAAAAATTTATTTACTACTTTTAGTATTTACGCGATTTATTTATAAATATTTATTTTTTAGTAACTAATACTTACTAAAAATAAATAAAAATAAGTATATATTTATCTAATATTTTATATATTACTAGGTAGTCCTACAGTTTATACTTAGATTTTTTATTTATTTTAAATCTTATAAGTGTATTAATAAGTTTATTTTATTTTATTAGGTTACTCTTTAGATTATATTATTATTTTTTACTCTATTAACTATATTAAAACTCTTATTTTTTTATTAACTACTTTCTTTTATAATACCTTTATTATATTAATCTAAAATCTATATATATAAAATAGTGGTATAGTATATAGAGCTTTTAAATAGCTAAAAATAATATATTTAAAAAGCCTAATCTTTATTATAAAGTCGCGTACGGATAAAGTAGTATAGGATTTATTAATAAGATATATATAAGTAAAAGAAATATATATAAGTAAATAATATCTTTACGGCTTCGTCTACCGTAAACAATAGTTATTACCTTATATTTAACTATTAAGTTAATTTTTTTTTAGGTATTATAGATAGTATTAAAGAGCTACTATTTATCTATATATAGTATAGTTCTTTAAATCCTCCGCCTACCCTATTAATATATAAACGCCTACAAATACTTAGGTATATATATTTATATAACTTAAATATATATTTATTTATCTTTTTTTTATTAACGCGTAGTAACTACTATTCCTATTTTAGTAGCTATTATTATATTAAGTATCTTTTATAATTATACCCTATCTATTATTTTTAATATAAAGTCTATTTTTTATTTTCTTACTATTTCTTTTTTATATAACTTTACTATAAGCTATTATAGCTTAGTATCTTATAGTATAACTAGACTAATATTATAATTATTATTTATAGCGTACCGTATCTTAACGTACTATACTAATAAATATAGTTTAATACTTTCTTTTATTATTAGTATTATATACCTATCTTTTTTAGCTCTAGCAAGTAGATAGTATATAGTATTATAGTATTTTCTTTTTAGTATATTAAGGCCTTCTCTATACGCTAGTATATAGAATAAATACTTTATAGCTACCTCTATTACTTATATGTAAAGATTATTATTAAATATACTTTTATAAATAGGTATATAAGACTCGAGTATATAAGATATAGATATATTAAACTTAACTATTATAGTTTTATATTTAAGATTAATCGTAATACGTAAAGTCGCTATTAGTATATCTATAAATATTAGCTAACTATACTCTATATATATTTATATATTAATCGAATAAATAGTATAACTATAGTAGCTTAAGGCGACTAAATAGAGTTTTAAAAAAGGAGGAGTATATATATGCCTTTATACTTAGTATTAAAAAAGTCAGGTAAGGCTAGATTAAAAAAGGTATAGCGCCTCGCGCTAGCGTACTAGCGCGCTTAGCGTGCCCCCCCCCCCCCTAAGAACTATACTCTATAAGCTACTAAAAACAAACGCTACCCTAGCATTTATAATATATTAAATCCTATTTTATATAACTTTAATAATAATATTAATATAGTAAAGTAGATATATTATAGTATAATAGTACTATAGCAGCCTAGTCCGAAAAAAAAAAGTAGAAGTAATAGTAGCCCTAGTATATTAAACTTAAATATACTAAACTATATACTAGACTATACGCTAAACTATACGTTAAGCTATATACTAAGATTATAAGTTTAAGTACTACACTAACCTAAGATAAAAATATTTTTTATAATTATTATATACGCTTATTTTTATAACTATATTTAAAAAAATAACTCTTTTTAGTTTATACCTTTTTTAAACTAGTGTCTCGGCACTATACTTTACCTCTCTTTATATAATATAAGTAAAAGAAATATATATAAGTAAAAGAAATATATTTTAGTTAATTTAAAATTTTATATTAATTTAAAGTATTATTATAACTTAAAGCAATTAGAATAATAGGTGTCTATTTAAAGTTAATATAGTAATATATATAGTAAAATATAAATAACTTTTAAAAAATATAATATAAAAAAATAACTATAAAAAGTAAAAGTTAATAATATAGTATAACGTATAGAATAAATAACTAAACTTATTTAAAAGTTAAATATTTAGTTTTATAGACTAAAGGTAAGCACTATATAATATAATTAATTTTAAAATTATATACTTAGTAATACTTTATTAATTTATATATAATTATAAGTAAGTAAATACTAATTTATAAATAAAAATAAAAATATAAGCTTTTTATTATATTTAGTGCAGTACTCTAATTATTATTAAAAATAATAAAATATAATTTTTAATATATAAATTATTTATATAAAATTTTTATTACAATACTTAACGAGTTTTATAAAGCCGCGATTTAATATAATTATAAAACTTAATAAATATTAAATAGCTTATATAATTATATATATATTTATATATTAATTGAAGAAATAGTGTGGCTGTGGTGGCTCAGGGCGACTAAAAGGGGTTTTAAACAAGGAGGAGTATATGTATACCTTTATACTCAATGTGTCGAAAAATTCAGGTAAGACTAGATTGAAAAATATATATAATTATATATAAGTACTATAAATATTAAACTTTTAAATATTATATATTATTTATTTAGTAAGGGTTATAGTACTATACTAAATATAATAATACGTTACTTATACTTTAATTATATATTTATTAATTAGTACCTACTTGTAATTATTTTTAAGTTATTAGTAATTACTACTTATAATTATATATAAGGCGATTATTTAATCTAGTTACTAGCCGAGTAAACTTTAGAATTAATAAAGTTTTTAAGTAGTTATCTAGTACCTATAATAAAATATTTAGTTTTTAAAATAAGTCTAGTCGTTTTATACTTTATACTCTATTATTATTTACTTAAAGTACTCTACCGTAATATATTTTTATAGATTTTTTTTTATTTTTAAAATACTTTTTACTATACTAATTCTAACTAAGCGCTTATTATATTAATTACTTTTAGTACTACTAATACTTAAAGCGAAAATAAAATTTAAAATTAACTAGAAATAGTTATTTATATAATATTTATTAATAAGTTCTATACTAATATACGCGTATAAAAACTTTTAATATAAAATAATTTTTATTATCTTATATTTTAGTATCTGGTAATATATAACTCTATATATTTACGACGTAATATATATTACAGATTTTAATACTAGTCTAGTTATATAATATAGAAATTAATAAAGTTAATACTAGCCCCTTATACAGTCGCGCTTAGAGACCTAGTATATAAAATAGTATATTATCGCCAAATACCTTATTTATATAGTCTATATATAATAACTTCTTATAGTTAAGTATTTTATCGTTTTTAATTTTTTTTTAAAGTACTTTTATAGCGTCTATTTCCCGCTTTTAGTAACCCTATAAAGAATATTCTACTAAATAGGGTTAGCGCTATTTATATATATAGTATTAAAAGGCGTATCTTCCTTAGCGTAGATAATAATATAATAAATAATTATATTAAAAAGCTAGACTTAATACTATATTAATTTATACTTTTTATACTTTTTTTTACGCGCCTAAACCGAGTTATAAGTATATTTATTAAAATTATTTCTAAACTTTTTAATCTTACTATATATATTAATTTTATAATTAGTATTACCGTAGTTACGTATATAGTATACCTAAAAATAACTAATTTTTTAAATACTATTCTCCTAAATTATAATTAAGATATAAGACTTTTAAACTATAACGTATTAGCGCTAGCTATAGCTATTACTTTATTATTTACTTTAAATTCTATATTACGTTATTTATATATATCTTCTTTATAGTACGTGTAGTATTATTAATAAAAAAATTTATACTTATAGTAGATAGTTTAATTAAAAAAAAAAAGTTATAAAGTCTATTTTACTATATAGGCGGCTAGTATACGACTTAGTACTAAACTTTAACAACAATAATAGTAGTAAGGAGGATATATAAATTATAAGTAATTATACGCTTAATAATAAAAGTTTTACTTTAGACTGCTAGTAAGGCACCGCACTTTAATAAAGGAGAAAGAGTTATAGAGTCTATTTTACGCGGCTAGTATATAACTTAGTACTAAACTTTAATAATAATAATAGTAGTAAGGAGAATATGTAAACTATAGGCGATCGTGCGCTTAATAATAAAAGCCCCACCTTAGATTGCCGGTAAGGCACTGGACGTAATAATTTTTATAGGCGTATTATTCTTTTTTATTTTATAAACCTCTTTAGTATTCTATTTTATATAGATAAATTTTAAACTAATAAAATAATAATTATATAAGATTAAATAGTTAATAGAAAAGGGTTAAGGGACTTCGTGTTATTAATTAACCTAAAAGTAAATTTAAAATAATTACGATTTTAGTCTTAAACTGATAAAATAATATAGATTAATTAATACGCTTATAAGATTTAAAATAAAAAATAGAAGATAAAGGCATACACATACTCCTCCTTTTTTAAAACTCCTTTTAGTCGCCTACACAGCTACTATAACTACACCCTTTTATTTAATTAATATATAAATATAAAACAAATAGAAGATCTAAATATTATAAATATTAAAGTAATCTACTAGAGTGCGTAGATTAGATAAGTATACACTTTTATTTTTATTTAGTAGATATTACTAATTAGGTAGTAGTTAATATTTATATTTATAGGCGGCATAAGTACTAATAATAATAAATATAGCTTCTTTTCTATTCTATAAGGCTAAGTAGAGTATATATATATAACTTATAAAGGTATACACGTACTCCTTCTATTTTAAAACTCCTTTTAGTCGCTCTAAGCCACTACAGCCACACCCTTTTATTTAATTAATATATAAATAAATTATTTAGTAATAAGTTTAATAGGTAGTATAAAAATTTATATAAAATTAAATAATAAAATATTACTTTATATTATAATAAAAGTGTTTAATAACGTTATTAGTTTAAAATATTAGTAGGCGATATAAAACATAATAATAGGAAAATATAAAAGAATAAATAAGTCTTTTATACTTATACTTAGGAGTGGTATATGTAATCTTATTATATTTAAGATATAAAGCCATACATATACTCCTTCTTTTTTAAAACCCCTTTTAGTCGCCCCGAGCCACTACAGCCACACTATTTATTCGATTAATATATAAATATTTATATATATATTTAAGTAATTTAGTATATTATATATTAATATATTAATTAAATAAATAGTATAACTATATTTACTATATCCATAAGTAAAAGAGGCTTTAAAAATAAAAAAAATATTTATTACAGGGGGGTGACAGAAAAAAAAAAATATTTTTTTTAAATAATATAACTTTTTAACTAGTACTTCTAAAAATATAAAAAAATATTAATATAAAGAGAAAGACTAGTAGATTTTATTTACTTTATTAGGGGCTGCTTACTAAGAGGTTTAGATATAAAAAAAAGTTAGTAAATATAGAAAATTTTTAGAACCCTACTTTAAATTAATATAACTTTTTATTTAACGTATAAAATTAGCTTATTCTTATATATATAATAATAGATATTAAGTTTTATTAGTATACTAAATATTTTTATATTTTTATATATTATTTATATACTTATATATAAAAGTCACTTTTGTACATTTTTAATAATAAACTAGTAAATAATAAATTACTAATATTTAGTATAGTAGCCTTTTATTTTTATAACTACCTTATAATAATTAGGAAGAGATAACATATAGTTATTAATAACTTCTTATAGTATATTTTACTACTTTTTATTAATAACTTTTTTAAAGGCCTCTATACTTTATATACTAAATCCTATACCTAAACTAGCCTCTTTATTATTATTTAGTTCTTATTTTAAATAATTTTATATATTTTCTATAGCGGCTAAATTAGGACTATAGGCTAGATAAGAAAATAGTTTAATTTTATTATTTTTAAACTAGTTTAAAACGTCCTTTATTTCATAAATAGGGACGTTATCTTGTTAAAATTACTAACCTAAATTAATATTAATATAAAAATTATAATTATAATATAATATAATAATATATATATATATATATATATTACTATATTAAAAAAAGGACTAAAAAACCTATTAAGTTACTTACCCCTTTTTATAGAGAGTTTAACCTTAGGTATAAAAATTTTATTTATATAGTCCTTACTAGTAAAAAAAGTAAAAAAATTAGGTATTTTAGTAAATACTAAATTACTTTTACCTTTTATCTAAATTACACCATAAATTTATAGTTTAAGGTCTTATCCTATAAAATAATTAATATAATTAATATTAAAAAACTAAAACTATAACTTAAGAATATATAAAAAGTTATATATTTTAATATTTTAAGAAATTAAAATAACTTATTTTATAATTAGCTAATAGCTAGTTCTTTTTTAACTCTATAATTACCTTTTTTTCTATAATATTATCTATTTTATTGTCCCCTTTATATTACTAACTTATCAGAAAATATTATTTTTTTTAAATTTATATTTTTAATATTTTTTATATTATCTTTAGCGTATTTTAATCTTTTTTTAGCGTTTTCTTTGTTAATTATTAGTTTTTTTTATTTATATTAATAGAGTAGTTCTCTTTTTTTAAAACTTTTTATAACATTTTTTTTTTAGATATTTAGCCTATTATCTATTAATATACTTTTATTTTCTTTTTTAGGACTTTTAATTAAGTCTCTATTAATAACTTTTTTTTCTCTCTTAGTTACCTTAGAGACTCTACCCCTTTTAATTTTATTTATATTATTATTATATTTATTATTATTTTTATTACATTATATAGTATTATAAATACTATTAAGAGTTTTTTTTAAAGTAGAAATAATTATTAAAATAAAAGTATTTACTTATAAAAAAAGATTAACTTTAAATTTAAGTTTTATTAAATTTAGCGCTATATTTAAGGAAATAGAAGTCTAGATTTATAAAATTAAAAAGATATTACTATATACTATAATATTAATAATATATTACGTAATTAGTAATTATATAAGCTTTAGTATAAGTTTTATAATTAATATAATTTTATTATTAGATTATTAATACACTTCGAACATCTAGTTACGTAATCTAGACTAGGCCTAAAATAGTATAATAAAAATTTTAGTTAAATATATTTACTAACTAAAAAGTTATAGAAACTTAAAAAAGGGGTTAAAAAAATTACTAGATTTAGGTAATTTTAGTTATTTACTTCTACTTAGTAAGCAATTACTAAAATAGTAATTAAAATCTCCTTAATTTTCTCTTTAAAACGGTATTATTTACGTATTTTTAACACTATTATTTAATTTTATATAAATTTTTAAAAAAGGTACCTTTTTTAATTTATCTTTTTTTTCGTTACCCCCCCTATATTATATTATATCGCGACTGTATAAAGCTTATAAAGTATTTTAATTAATTATATGCTTATACTTATATAGCTATAAGATTGTTTATATAGTAAAATTACTATTACTAATTATTTAATAAGTATAAATAATAATATATATACTAAAAGAATATAATAAAAAAGTCTAAATAAAATAATTATACTAAAAACAATAGAATTTTTTAAGTACTAAGTAAAAATATATAATAAATATACTATTTTAAATATAAAAGTATAATAATATTAATTATTGCGTACACGGTTTAGTACTTAACAGAGTTCTCTTACTGCGTTTGTACCCCTAGATCGTTGTCTAGGCGTACTTATTACTTTTTAATAATAATATTAATATATTTATTAATAAATACTAAGTATTTATATTTAAAAAATAATTATTATTAAGTTTAATAAACTTTTATAAATCTGTTTTAGGTATTTACAGATTTATATTTAAAAATATAAAACTAGTTTATATTTATATAGTTAAATATTAACTATATAAAAAGTATACCTATAGTGGCTATATAGACAACTAAAAAAGGTTTTAAAAATCGAGGCGTATATATATACGTTTATACTTAATATGTCGAAAAAGTCTATATATATCTTTTTTAACACATTAAATATAAAGGCATATATATACTTCTTCTTTTTTAAAATCCCTTTTAGTCGTTCTAAGCCATTATAGGTACAATTTTTATTTGATTAATATATAAATATATATATATATATATTATAATCGTAGATATAATCTACCATAGGAAGGTAATATTAAAAGAGATATATTAAAATATATATCTTATTAAAATTAATATAAGTCTATTAATTTTTAAGCTAAAAATATAAAAAATATAACTCTAAAAAGAAGGTGTAGGCAAACTATATAAATATATTCGTAAGTGCTTAGTAAGCCTATAGGCAAGATTAAAAATTAGTAACAATAGAGCTTTTTAAGATCCTAATTTAGAGTCTTATACCTTTTTATTTAAAATATAAATTTTTCTTAACTTTATACGTATTATAGTAGTAGATATAATATATTACTATTATATAAAAAGAGGTAGAGTATAGCGTAGAGACACTAGTCAATTAACGATATAAATAAAAAAAGTTATACTTTTAAATATAGTTAAAAAATAGGCGTATAAAAAAATTATAAAAAATATTATTACTATTATTAGTAATATTAGTGTATAAATATTCTTTATATATTAATATATTAAATGCATTATTATTTAGAGAACTAACTCTTCTTTAAAATATTATTAATAAATTAATAAAAATCTAGTATTACTATTAACTATAATATTTCTTAATTTTAATTACTACTTAAAAATAGTTTTAATATAATAAAATATAATATATAATATTTTTAAATTATATATTATAGTATTTTTTGAAAAGAATATAGGTAAAGATATTTATATTTTTTATATTTAATTTAATTTTTATATAGCATTTATATATTAAATTTAGTCTAGTTACTAATTATTATTATATATTTTCTATTAAAAAGTAAGTTAAGACTCTAGCTGATAGAGAATTAATATTATATTTTATTTATTTTAAAATTTATTAAAACGTAATTAATTATATAAATAGAAGTGTTATTTTCTTAAAAGTTATAAAATATATATTTAACTATATATAAAATATAATTATATATATATTATATTATATTATACTATATTATATTATATTATATTATATTATATTATATTATATTATATTATATTATATTATATCTTATTCGATATATTAAGTATAAAGGTAAATATATACTCCTACTTTTTTAAAGCCCCTTTTAGTTGCCCTGAGCCACTACAGCCACACTATTTATTTAATTAATTATATTTGTATATTAATAACATAAAAGGGTGTGGCTATAGTGGCTGTGTAGGCGACTAAAAGGGGTTTTAAAAAAGGAGGAGTATGTGTATACCTTTATTTATTCGATTAATATATATATATATATATAATATAATATAATATAATATAATATAATATAATATAATATAATATAATATAATATAATATAATATAATATAATATAATATAATA
>JASEKS010000416.1:0-66874 GCA_030770415.1 Pleoardoris graminearum | reverse complement strand
TGTGTTATAATGTTAAAAAATAATTTTAATTATTTTTTTATTTTTTTAAATTTTTTTAATTTTTTTTTTTTATATCTTTTATATATTTATTTTTTTTGTTTTTATTTAAAAATTTTTAATTTAAAATTTTGTAGAACAGTTTTTAAAGAAACCCTAAAATATTTTAAAAGTTTTTTTTTTAAAAAAAAAAATAAAAAAAAAAAAAAGTAAATTTTTTTAAAAAAAAAAAAAAAAAAAAAAAAAAAAAAAAAAAGTATAGCTATAGTAGTTTTAGTATTATTTTTTTATTTAGTAATATTTTTATAGAGTAGATTTTTAGCTTTTTTATTAAATATTATAGTTTCTCTTTATATATAGTTATAAAGGTATATATATACTCCTCCTTTTTTAAAACTCCTTTTAGTCGCCCCGAGCCACCACAGTTATACTTTTTATTTAATTAATATATAAATATTTATATATAGTTAAATCTACGCCTATATTAATAAAATTATTTTACTTAAGTATAGACTTTTATAAATTACTTATAAAATTAGTTAGTAGTATAATAGTCATATTAAATATATTTATAATAAAGGTATATATATACTCCTCCTTTTTTAAAAACTCTTTTAATCGCCCCGAGCCACTATAGCTATACTATTTATTTAATTAATATATAAATATAAATATATTTATATTTATATACTAAGTAAATAAATAGTGTGGCTATAATAGCTCAGGGTAACTAAAAGAGGTTTTAAAAAAGGAGGAGTATATATATACTTTTATACTTAATGTGTCGAAAACGTTAGGTATATTAAAAAAGTTAAGTAAATACTATTTTATATTTTTTATTTATTTAGTTTAATTTAAAAGCTTAGAATATATATTATACTTTATAGTATAGGCGAAAGTAAGTTTAGTATATATATTTTACTAAAATTTTATATTTTAATATACTAAGAGCGCATATTTTAGTTATAAAGTAATAGTATACTATTATTAATAAATAGTACTTTAAACGCTATAACGTATACTATAGTTATAATATATTTATATTTTTTATATATACCTATTTAGTATTAGTTTATAATAGTAGATATATAAGTATAAGCTACTATATAATATAATAAATTATATTAAGCTATTATTTACTATACTTTATAAGCTTTATAAAGCTGTAGTATAAGATATAAAAAAAACTTAATAAATACTAAATAGCTTATAATTATATATAAGTAGTATAAATTTTAAACTCTTTAAAGTATTATTATTAATTGTTAAAAGTAAGTTAAAAAGGATATAGGCTAGCCTAAAAGTAAAGTAACAGTATAAGGATATGTGTGCTTTTACTATATACACGGGTACGAGGAGGCATATAAAAGGGAAAACAATAAAGGCGCTGCGCTAAGGCTAACAAACCACTAGCCACATATAGTTTTCTCTTTAAAGTTATACTCCGTTCTTTTAGCGAGGGCTACGGTTACCCTATTAAATATAGTAATATATTTACACTTTAATTAATAGGTACCGTAGATACTTAGCGTAGAATTAGATAGAAAAATATTACTCTAAATTACGTAATAAGTTTATAATAATATTATTAATTTATAATATTAGTAGGCGGCGTAAAACGTAATAAAAATAAAATATAAAAAAATAAATAAGTCTTTTATACTCTTACTCGAGAGTGTATACTTAGCTATAAATTAATTAAGTACTATTAAGTAGTTATTATATATTTATTTTAGTAGGTACTATAGTCTCGATAAAAATATAGAAGTTTTAAAGTTATAATAAAATAATTAATATAGAATATTTTATTTTATTTAATTATATACTAAGCTATTTATCTGTATTTTCCTATACTAGTTATTTATTATCCTCCCTTTAGAAACTTTTTTTTACTTACCTCTAAATATTCTTTATAGTATTAAGCTACAGCGCTTTTTTATATACTAGTAATTTTTATTTTATATTATTTTAATTAGAATTATATACGCCTTTTATATTATAAACTATAGCCTCTAATATACTAAATTACTTATTAAAGAACTATACTATCTCTTTACTCTAGTGCCCTATAGTTATTAGTATTAATATTATTATTAGTAGTAAGTAATTTATCCCTATTTATTAATTACTTAGTATAGTAATATAGCTATAGTAGCTTTAATATTATTTTTTTATTTAGTAGTACCCTTAAACGGCGGATTTTTAGCTTTTTTATAAAATATTATAATTTTTTTTTTATATATAGTTAAATCTGCGTCTATATTAATAGAATTATTTTATTTAAGTATAGACTTTTATAGGTTACCTATAATAATAGGTAATAGTATAGTAATTATATTAGATATACTTACTACTTTACGTTTCTTTTTTATTTAGTTTAATTTAAAAGCTTAAAATATATATTATACTCTATAGTATAGACTAAAGTAAATTTAATATATATATTTTATTAAAATTCTATTTTTTAACGTACTAGGAGCGTATATTTTAGTTATAAAGTAGTAGTATACTATTATTAATAAATAGTACTTTAGACGCTGCGACGTATACTATAATTATAATATAGTAATATCTTTTTTTTTTATAAATACCTGCTTAGTATTAGTTTATAATAGTAAATATACTAGTATAAGTAGGCTGGTTGAATGGGTTGGGGTTGGGTTGAGGTTGGGTTGGGGTTGGGTTGCCCAACCTAAGTCTGGGTCACTAAATAAATTACGTAATATATAATATATAACGCTAGAAATAATTTTATATATAAATTTGGTATTCTATCTATAATATATTAAAGTTATTAATTTATAGCTCTTATATTAGGCAAGTTAATATAAGTTTGAAAAAGTAATATAGTTTTTAAAAGTTTAAAAACCTTTATTTTAATTAAACAAACTTACGTAATATAAGGGCTATTACTTTAAAATTTTATTATACTATAGAATAAGTACTAGATTTATATATAAAAATTTTTTTAGCTTTATAGGTTATATATTAGTTAAAATATTTAGTAACCCAGAGAGTAACCCTAGTGTAACCCAACGCATAGGTTAGCATACGTTACTCTCTAGGTTACTAAATATTTTAGCTAATATATAACTTATAATAATAAAAATAATTTTATATATATATTAAGTATTATTTCTATAGTATAATAGTATTCTAGATTAATAGACTTTATATTACGTAAGTTAGTTTAATTAAAACAAAATTTTTTTTACTTTTAAAAACTATATTACTTTTTTAAATTTATATTAACTTACCTAATATATGAGCTATGAATCTAAAACTTTAATATACTATAGATAAAATACTAAATATATATATAAAATTATTTTTAGCGTTATAAGTTATATAGTAGCTAAAATATTTAGTGACCTAGAGTTGGGTTGGGCAACCCAACCCCGACCTAACCCCAACCCATTCAACCAGCGTAAGTATAAGTTATTTTATAAAGTAATAAACTATACTAAGCTATAAATTTATTAAGTACTATTAAGCGATTATTACGTGCCTATTTAGTAGGCGCGGTACTTTTTCTAATTAGACTTAGTATAGTACTTTTAAGAGCTAGTTATTAAGTCTTATAATATATATAGCACTTTTCTTCCTAATTAAGTAGTTACTAATAGTAACTTTATTATATAAAAAAAAAAGTAGGTACTACTTTTCTTAATTAGACTTAGTATAGTATCTTAAAAAGCCGATTATTAGATTATCTAGTATATATAGTACTTTATTTTCTAATTAAGTAGTTACTAATAGAAACTTTATTATATATAAAAAAAGGGATAATCTACTATAATCTATAATTAGCGTATTAAATATAGATTGCGAGATCACTATATAGATTATTATAGGAAAATTATTATCGTCGAAGGAGGCATCGCCATCACGTTACACAAAGATTCCCACAACACGATCATCCACCCCCCCCGCCGGCCCCCAAGGCCTACGCGCGACTCCACAGGAGATTCCGCCCCAATTCCTGCACGAGCCCTTTGCTCGAGGGGGCTCTTGGTGTTGAAAGAACCTAAGAAGGAGACGTATACAGTATGGTAGATCTATCTTCGTAAATCTATGCTCACAAGCTTCGAGTAACAATTACCCGGCATAAGAAAATCTAACTGGACCATAACCATACTTCCTTTGATAGTTAACATCATTCAAGATGCGGAAGTTGTATTAACTCGATGCACTTCCACCATACGATATCACCATGAAGACACCGTGCGGAGTCTTGGATGGAGGGACGAGTGGTGCCAGCGCAGGCGATGTATAGGGTATTTGACTTTCAGAGAACGGGGATATAGCAAGTTCACAGCGTGGCTTTATCAGTTGGTTTGGCACCGCGTGCTTTTGGAAGCCACGGCACGACGCAGTACAGAGTCTCTGCGGGGCGTCAAAAATTCGCCGAACGCCTTGACTTTTGTGGTTGCAAATACTTTCTTCTGCTCAAGCAAACCGATCAAATGCGCTCTTGTACGCGTCCGATACTTCGGCCCTAGTGGCTCGATCACTAATATCCCTCCTTTGCTCTTTGCTCTTACTAAAACGGCATTCAGCAACAGCATCAGCCCAAAGAGGTGAGAGTACTTGTAGGCCATGGCCAACATTAGAGCCAATGCCCGCTTGGCTGAATTGCCATACGGATTCTCCATTGCCTGTTCGACGATCCCTATAGCCACCTAATGCCGAGCACTCTTGCCAACCTGCTCGGGACGAACTACGTGCGAAGTCCACATCTCCGAATGGCATTAGCGAACAATGAACACCTCTACCGATCGAGCGCCCAGCACGTGCAGCAACCTCCGGAGTATAGTAACCTCACTCAGACTCCTCCGTACAACCGACGCTGACAGTACAGTTACGCGAGGCATCGGCTTTATCTTTCCACTTCACCTCGCTATTCCTGCCTAAGGGACATGCAAGCGAGCGCGGCTAACATCCGATATCCAGGACTCCCGTTGCTAACAGCCCTGGGTGACCTCTTACGAACTATTACATGAATATGCCGCTTCTGTAGCTATATGTTTTGCAATAACTTCCAAGGACCCCGGTGACAACATCAATGCGCATAAATGTGTGATGGACCGTACGTAGGCCCACGGAACGCATACCACATCAAGCCAGATTCACGTTCCAGACCCACATCCCAAACTTTACGCTTGGTATTGCTTCGCAGATCATTGCGTTCTCGCTGCTGAGTTATACCTCGGTTTCAAGAGGCCTTTACACGGAGATCTGCGGTAGCGTTCGTGTCCAAGAGTATCTAGGCAATCCAATCTCTCTTCTCTCATGCGCAGATCGATACACGTGCGCGTACACACCAGTCTGCGTTTTGCCGTCATCTCCATTGAAAAACCTGTGTACGTGCAGCGCAGCCTGGCCGGTCAGATAAGCGAGCTCAACAGGATCGGGACACGTCGGCGAAATACCTCGGCGCGATCGGCGCGAGTTAGAACCGCCTGCGTTTGCTCGCATGCATCCAGCTTGGCGGGATCCATGAGGCATCGCAGAGTATGTGACGCAAGCGCGACACCGGCCGGCGACACCCTGCCTCCAATAGTGCTATAGCGGGAGTCTCGGCACGGATAAAGACATGAATAAGGGACAGTCCCGGGGTCGCGAGTCAGGCAGCGTTCGCAAGCACACGAGCCAGCAAAACGCAGACCCCGTGTGATGGCACGTGTCTGTTCGTGCCGCCAACCCGCCTAGTCCCGTAAAAGCAAGTGAGCAACGAAGTCCGCGATGATTAGTGAAAGTGGACACGCGCCAAGGCGTCTTACGGCGTAGCATTGAGTAAGAAAATATCAATGCGATGGGGATGCGACAGGGACAGTGTGGGAGTTGTGATACGTGTCTGTATGATGTTTCGCGCTCAGCGAAGACTTCTGCTGGTGTGTCGATATCGTACATGCTTCTAGACAACAGGTGTGCGGAAAGCACGGGTATCAAGATTGAAAAGTAACAAGGGACAAAGGGAATCGTCTATATGCGAAGAACCCGCCGTGCTGTACATCCAACCGAGGAAATGCATGGAAAACGCTGGCTCAACTCGAAAATAGAAATTAGTTTGGTGACGTAAAGAGAAGTTGTTGATCGTGGTGTTGCTGCTGCTGCTGCTGTTCGTGGTGCTGAGCGTTCCCAGCGCCGGGATACTGTTGCACATGCATGCTCGATTGATGGGGATGCGGGAAACCCCTTCCCACCGAAACAGGACTTTGAATCGAAAATTCCGGTGCCATATCGGTCGTTATAGTGCGATGGTCTGGCTGCGGAATCGACCGCGATGCAGGCGTCCCGTGTCTGCTTAAGCGGCTGCCAATTCTTTGAAGTGGTTTGGATATCATCTGGCCAAGTGAAGGTCGTTCGTAATAGTGACTCTCTTCGATTTGAGGAGGCACATCAAAATAGCTCGGATAATATAGGTTTAACGGGTTCGATGTCGATTGCGGTTGTTCGGTCTCTATCAATGGAGGCTGGGTGTGTGGCTGTGGTTGCGCACCAGGATTGGACATCTGCATATCCGGAATGGGTTGCTGCGGTATGCCTAGATAGGGCTCCGAAGTGTCGATGTCCATATAGCTGATGCGACGCGAACTGGTATCGGGTTCAGGACCATCGTCGAAAGGCGAGGACCCACAATCAAAATTCGACGGGTTGGGGGATGCGTTATTACTTGCCCGAAGCAACGCAGCATTGACTGCGGCAAGCCGACTCCGAGAGATGGATGCATTCGGGTTTCCTATCAGGATGTGCATGCGCTGTTCCCGAGACAACTTGTCAACGTTCGGCACCGAGTCTTTGCTTGGGGTAACAAAACCTTGTGGTGGCTGCTGTAGCGTCGGGTCCAGCGATATGTCGGAGCGTAAGCTTAATGCTGTTATCAAAACCTCCTCTCGACTGGGTCTGAGGTCACAGCATTGAAGCTTCTGTCGCAACACTCGCGTGTTGTCTGGACACCAGCTAATTTGAGATCGACTCTCCCGCAACCGTTCATTCAAACATGCGATCATTTCCTTCCACGTATCGTGCAGCGCCTCTTGACGAATGAGGTTACGGATGACGTTTGAGTACTTCCACTGATCGAACGTTGAACCATTTTTCATATGTTTAGCAACGTGATCGCAACGTTCGTCCCATCCAATGCTGACCTCTTTGCATTTGTCAAATCCACAACCGAAGACTCTCCTTGGCAGTAATTGAATGCCGATGTCAGTCAAGGATGGTAACGGTCGTCCGGAATGGTATCGTTGATGGTGCTTCACAAAGTCCTTTTGCCGATCGAAGATTCGATTGCAACCATTCACGAGACATGGCCAATCCTCACCTGTCTCGTGCATCCTCATCTCGTGCTTTTTCCAGTCCGATTTCGCCTTGAAAGTCTTCAATACCTTGGCTTCGGCGCAGTACGTGCAAAACATGAAGGAATCGCCCGACTGACTAGCTCCTCTATCGGTGGGAAACGATGCGATGCTCATGTCTTCATCTGTAGGCGTGAACGACTCCTGTTTTGGATCGATAGGGCTCTCCACTTCAGATGTTGGCGTAAGCACCGAAGGTACTGGGCGCGTCGGGTCCAACGTAGGCCGCGGAGGGTCCAGGGACGTAGGGTAGGAACGAGGCTCTGCTCGTCGAGATGGCGCTCGAGAGTGCGAGGCCATTGACGATGCTGATGAGGCAGTCGACGGAGCGACACTGGACATGGTAGACGACAGTGTGGAAGTCGAGTGGTTAGATTGCATGGACAAGCGCGAGTGATACGATGTCGTAGTGGAGCTGCGAATTGATGGCGCCGGAGAACGGAACGACGAGCCTGAGGCGGTCGTTGATATCGAAGAGGCTGTATGTGAGGATGCGACAGAGCTGCGTCCTATACTGAGTAAGCCACTACAGGCACACGCGATTTGCATGCTGAACATACGGCTCTCCATAGCCTGCTGAAACATCCTGTGGATTATATCTGGGCGATGTCTTGCCAACAAGGCCTCGATGTGGCGCATGGACTCCTCAGGAATATCTAACGTGTCGTCCATATTGGCGAGTGCGACAATGATGGTCTACCGATGGGCGTGAGTTTGCGTGTTGGAGCTACACATTCCTTGCCAATGCTGCCTGGATGGCCCAGTTGGCCGAGGGGTGCTAAGTCAGGTCAAACGCTACACTGGGCCTAAGGAAGGGCTGAAGTGGCATGCGCACACTACGATGGGAGATAGGGGCGAAGGAGTGGATGAACGTGTTTCCGGTAGATGGCGGTACGCTCCTGTTGGTGCGACCAGGCTGTTATATCACATCGTCAGCACAGCGGGGAGGGTAATCTTCTAGAAAACCCGTAGAAGAAGCTAAATTGAGTACTGTTCGCACAGGAGCTCGAGCCCTGGCGTCAATAGGGCCACCCTCCCCGGTCTGAACCCAAGTCTGGGGCAAGGCTGAGGATTAGCAGCGCGCCCCGAGTCCTAGCGCGTTTGATGCTCGCAGGGACTGGAGGACCTGCACCAGGCTCGCGCTGGATGGGGTAAGTATGCGATGCGACGCGCACAGCGACCGCCTGCGATGCCCTGGAAAGCAGATTATGGGCTTGCGAGGCCGCGGGTGCAAAAGAAGGCGGATATGGGTTGCGAGCGAGCACAGCTCGGGAACCCTGGAGGAGGATGGGATGGTGGCCACCTATCACAGCAACGCACTTGCGGCAAAAGTCAACGCTAGACCTGCTGCTGCAAGGGGCCCCGGAGCAAGTCGTTGGGGTCTTCGGATGGCGCATGGGCCGTGTCCTCGAAAGGCGATGGTGTGCGCTCCAGTGAGATGCAGACAGCGACTCTTCGGGGCGCAGGGCCAAAACGAGGGAGCCGCCCGGGAAGCTCGGCGCCGCACCCCCTCCCGCGGCCCATGGTCTCGACAGACGTGCATCCGGGCCCGTCAGGCACGAGCGCCGTCAGTGTCGTGGTATGAGCCAGCCATGAACGCCAGTGCAGGACGGTGCTAGTGCCAGAAAACAGTCGAACCGATGCGGCAACATGGGGCGGCCGCTGACACGCACAGTCCTCGTGCATGCGCTGGGGCTGGGAAAATCGCTGCTCTCCAGGGCAATAGGAAGCGTGTCCGCAGTCGGCAGGCGAGCGGGTCGGTTTGGACCGTTTGATAGGTACAGCGGTCGTATTCTGAGCCGCTGGTGCGTGATCAGCGTGGCCTCACGGGGATTGGGTACGCGTTGCGTAGACCTCAAGATCGTCAGGCACCACCAGTTGCGTCCTTCTCCTAGAGTCATATCTGGAGATGGCGCGGATACAGTCGAGTGGACGAGGGTTTCTGTGATCGGAGGGAATAACGGAGGTGGTCTTAATTTCGCCATGGGCGCCATGACCTAGGACGCATGACGGAGGAGCTTTGGCACCGTTCTGGGTGCAGTGAGTCGTGACAGCGGCTCTGCCGTGCCGTTCGAACGCCAGCTGAACGCTTGTTGGGTGAGTCAGCGGAGCAAGGCAGGAGTGAGGAAACCACGCACGTGAACCCGCTCCTGCGACGCGTCAACTGGTTTGTCGCACGTCGCACAAACCACGTTAGCGCCAACGTCCACAAGAACTCCTACATCCTTCCACCCCACATCCCCCGCACCCGTGGGGTGCCGTTGCACAACCTTCGCGTCGTTTTGGGCCTCTTGCGACCAGGAATAATGACGTTTAGACGCGGGACAACCGGAGGTGATGTGGAAACGGTTGACCTCACCCTGTCCTCGCCGGAACCAGAGCCGCGGCCCCAGCCTCGACAACCGCACCATACGCCGCAACAGCAATGCAAGAAAGAGCGCAGAGCATCACCGAACAAGGCATACGTTGCACCATGGAATAGTTCACGTCCTCAAGGCGTTGCCACTTCCGTTCTTCCTTTGCCTACCATCTCCACCGACCATCTCCGTCGCATCATCAACACAGCTCCTCAACAAAAGCTCAAAGATCTCTTACTTGAGCTCTGCAACTCATCTCCTGCGCTTTCTGGGGCTGTCGTCCGCGGTCTCGCACCTCATTCCACATGGGCCCAGGAAACCATCAAAGACTATCAACGAAGGACCGGGCTGTCACAGGTGAAGTCAGAGCAGCGCTCATCGTCAGCGGACTTCCCACGACCATCGGCCGAGAGGTACGGCTATAGGCAGCCTAATACTCCCCAGCCGAGGGCTCATGTCAAATGCGAAGTGGACACGCTCGACACCGACTCGGATGACACGCTGAGCGACCTGGAAGTGCCCTCCGCAAAACCCGGCCGCTCGTCCAAGTTCTCAAACACGCCCATTGCCGGACCGTCCTCGTCGAATCGTCGCGCACCGAACGACCCAACTCCTACCTTGGGTCGTGCATCGAATGGTGGAGATTCAGCACCATCTGTCAGGATCAGACCCGAACCGAAAGCCACCAGGCCGACGTGCATCCAATGCGGTGAGACCATCCAGCCAGCATCACGCTGTCGTTACCATCTTGGACGTAAGAAGATCGAGAAGCAAGGCAGCCAGAAGATCCAAACGTGGAGTTGCTGCAACAGACCCGCGGGCGCAGCCGGATGTTGCGAAGACGACCACATCCCATTGAATAGGGGCGGACTTGGCGACACATCCAGACCTCCTGATTCCAAGAAGCCTAGACTCGTTTGACCATGGACTATTGCTGCTGTGCAGCCACACAGATGGGGAACGTAGCGGACGCAAGGGCGAGAAGACGATCATGAGGCGATCTGCCTTTTCTGCAATTGGCATTCATATCGGGTTATTGATTTTGTCAGCGGACAACGGAGTTGAATCCTCTTTGCATTTACGAACCACGGGTGTTTTCGGGAGGAACTTTATCCAATTTTCTAGGCCATGAGTCCATGTGGATCTTGAATGTGGCATTGAATAGTAGCGCCATGTTTCCCATCGACTCTGTAAGATACATTTCCAAAGTTTCGTTGAATTTTGCGATGTGTCATCCAAAATTTCCTGTCCTGTAGGAGAAGTCGGCGTGTCCGGTGTCACTCAGATGGCGTTTTCTGATGAACGCCTGCAGCAACCACATGTACCAATGTGGAAGCTCCCACGTTTGAACGAGATAGCCTCTTCAAATTGCGTTATACGTCAAGTTACTCGGGACTAGTAGTTCGTTGGTCGCTTAGTAGGCGCTGTCTTTTGGGAAATGCGATGAACCTGCCCTCCAGGTACATCCCATGTAAATAAGCCTTGCTGATCGCCTACAGTGGTTTAGTTCGGCGATATGCAAACCCGTTGAATACACATACACTCAATGTGCGCAGGGTCGGTTCTCATTCATTTGGTTACTGGACTGTGCCGAGTTGCAAAGCGCCTGCTACGAAAAGGCACCTGCACCTGCCGCTTGTTGGCCGACCGCACCTACCTCCCTCGAAGTGAACTGAGTCACTCACCTCTCCCTTCGCAGCACAAACCGGCATAAATTCATCTGCTCTCAATAACGCCACAATTTTCGACTCAATCAGCATCATGTTCGTAGCTCTCCTAGCACTGGGCTCCAACGCCATTGGCGCCGTGCTTGCCACTCCGACAGTTCAGTATGAGGCGCCTGCGAATATCCCAGACCCGCCGAAGGGCAACTGGGAACTCTGCGTGCACTCTGCGTAAGTGGGAAATGCTTTGTAACTTTTCCTATCAATTTTATTGAATATCCTCACAGCAACAGTAGTCTCTTCAAGGGCCGTCCTGCCGTTGCGCTCGCGGATGGCACCATCGACGGCGCACCCCAGAATCACGTTCCACCACCCTGAGTGCACCTACCGCCCTACCTTCGGCGTCGAAAACTTCACCATACGCCCTCCTTCGAAGCCCGTGATTTTCGAAGTTGCAGTAGTCGCAACGCCTCAAGGGTCGCACTACACGCTGCAGAAGTACGTATCCAAACCCCTTCCCCCACCCACAATATGGCCTTTCCAGTATTCTGACACAAGCTAGTGTCGACCATAAGAACAATTCCAATCACGAAGCGGTCTCGCAGTACAGCTTCCCTGAGCCGAACGATTTCATCGCCGTGGGCTGGGCTACCGTCCTCGGTGACCACGACTGCCCGAAGGAGCCGCAGGATGTGCAGTGCGATATCTTCAACTGGGGTATCCATTTCAACGATGAGATCAAGACACTGGAGCCTCGAGGTCAGTCTGGCGGCTGGGATGTGTTCAAGACAAAGGAAGGTCGCGGATGGCGCATCGTGTGGAAGAAGGACTTATCGACTGTTCAGCACGAGGTGCAGATCTGGGTGGTACAATCCAAGTAGACATGCTCTGCGTGAAGGATGCTATGGGACCTCCGGCATCTGGTCACTTTCTGTTGCAATTACCGGAGTAGTTATGTAGCGGGAATATGCATGATGACGAGTCGTGTAGGTTCTGACCCGAGGACTTTGCGATAATATGTTATCAGAAATGTACTGCAACATTCACCTAAAGAAAGAATTGATATCGTCCTCGCATTTCAGATTGTCACACAGGTATAGCCGCAGCATCCACGTCCACGAGTGTCCACGTCCACAGCGGGTGCGTAAATAGCGTTAGCCCTAAATGAGACTAGCTCTTTCCGCCAGCAGGGACGACGTCCGCGGGATTCCCTTGCTTTCCATCTTTCTCCCATCTTTCAAACTTGTACATTCAGCGCTAAGTGTCACGACTCGCAAATGGCGCAATTTCTTCAAGCGGGACCCTGCGTGACGGCGCCGCATGAATCCGGTGCCGGGCGCTTAGGCTGTGGGCCGGACCGAGACTGACAGCTGAAGGTGTGGGGGCCAGAGCCTCATGGCACCTATGATGCGCAGAAAGTCGTCGAGGACGCTGTTATCGTAAGAGCGTACTAAAGCTTCCTAACTACTGCCCGTCGGGTGAGTTTGGAGCTATGGCTCACATCCCAGGTTGCGATAGATGAAAAGAAGGCAACAGGCGACAAAGCGCTGACGCAGCTCCCAGGCATCAATACGAGACCTCAACAGAATTGCGCCGCGGGAATTGCCGAAAATCCGAGTTCTTCTTTGGCATAGCAATGTCGCAGAGCATCTCGAGCGCTTACCCTTGATTGATTGATGCTGCGGCCCCGCGCATGCCCTTCCGCTACTATTCGACATTCACCGTCAAACAGCCACCGCGGGGGGTCTCGATGCATCTGATCAAAACGTTTGAAAAATACAGTTCTGATCGATCATGTAGATCCCAGTCTTCCACGTGGCGACCGGTGCATCATCTCGTCTCCGCACTCTGCTATCTCCTTTCCAGTTACACCGCTGTTTTCGCCCCGCTGATAGACACGGTGGCCATGCAGCTTTTGCTTCTAGAAGCCATTAGCGTTCCTTGCCGTACCTTTGTCCCTGCCTGGATCGAACCTATTTCTCAGGGAGCCACGAGTCAGGACATCGACGTACCGGTGAGCCAGCGTCGAATCAAGGCTATCCTACCGCCTTCAACATGGAAGAGATTCGTCTCTGCAAGTCTGTTCTCGTTGCGTTAATGTGCTGCCCCAGGCGTTGCGCAGAGCACCTGTTTTCGACTAGCGTCTCTGCACCACCCTTCGGCTTCATGCAGGTTCCAGGGTCATGAGGTCCCTCGCACCCCGTTTCCCTACTTTTGCTGTTCGTGCCAGCTACTCTTTGGAGATGTGGCAAGCTTTTTTGAAACGAGCCCGGCCATAAACTCGCTTGAACACCAATTGGCTCCTCTTTGCCCCCTCCTTTCTGTAATGCTTGCTTTGATGCCGAAGCAGGGGATATGTCTATCTCCCCTTCTTTCGCAGATGCGTGCACGGCTCACAACTGATCTATTGTTTCAGAGGCATAGGGGTGCTGGTGCGGAGGTTGGCACATCTGCTTCTGCAGGTGCAACGAGCATGTAATTTTTGCTTGCATCATGATCATCAGGCTGTGTCTCACCCGAGAATTACGCCTACGCTTGCCTCGGAGGGAACTAGAGCGTGTAGTTCCACCATGTTATAACCCTACAGAAGCCACACGACCAAACGGATGCCGGAAACTCAATCCTTCGCAAGCTCCAAACCGTCTTTACTCTGATCGGTTTTCCTGTTTCCTGTCGCTCCTTAATCCCAGTCCTTTCCGCATTGGCATCGTACGTGCCTAGGAGTCTTCGATTCTAGCGTCGGTCTTTCCCGCCTAGCCACAACCTCCAGTTCGTGGCAGCCGCACTCTTCTAGCAACAGCGCAAGCGGGCATATTCACCTTCTTGCCAGTGGCGTTTACGGGGAGGCGCAACGGCAATCGTGGATATCGGTACACTGGATCTTACTGAGACAAAGTCACAAGGTGGTCGACAATACAATATGGGCGACCAGTACTTTGACTCCATCCTTGCTGGCCTCGACGCAAGGCAACTTGGTCGGTTGCGGGAGATGATTGACGAACGCTTACTCCAGTGTAGCATTGGGACCGACACAGAAGGTTAGTGGGCTACCATCCACACCGATGCGAGATCATTAACTGGTGCGATGACAGAACAAGGCTCTATCGACGTCCAACGCGCTACGTTCTACTCTGACGCTACGACACTATATCACTCTGGGAGGTCCACTCCAGGAGCGAGCTCGATGTCGAGTGACAAACCAACACTTTACCAAGCGCCCTACTCGGCTACCTCTCATCCCGATACACTCCATCACTCGTTATCCCACTCTGCTGCGTCTCCGTTCGCAGCTTCGAATAGCAGCAATTGCCTGCAGTCAACATTACGCCAAGCGACATTGCAGAAGGCCGTCAACGACACCAGAACAACAGATGCTGCTCAACGCCAATACTTTTGCACCTTTTGTGCTGAGCTGGGTACAACGAAGATTATAAAGACGAAGCAGGATTGGAAACGGCACGAAGAAGACTACCATGTTGGAACGGGCCTCCGATGGATATGCCCAGTCAATGGCTGCCGCAATGTCTTTTTTCGCGGTGTTGACTTCAAGCAGCACTTGAAAAAGGACCACGAGGGCAAGAAGTACTCGAGGGACTGCAAGGAGGTTCGTCAATCGTCTCACGTCTACGCTTGTGGCTTTGAGAATTGTAAGGAACTGAACGAAACCTGGAAAGACCATTGCGACCATGTCGCTAAGCATATGGACAAGGGTCACACTACTTGGAAGTATGACCGGACTATTCGGAATCTCCTTAAACACGAGGATCTCTCCGCCCAATGGAAGCGCACTTACAGTACTCTGGGTCCTCAACTTCACGTTCTGCACAGTGAGCTTGTGTGGGATGTGCACGCTACACGCCGAATGAGAGATCAGCTTGAAAGTCACTGCTTCCAAGGTCGCGTGGATATTTTCCTTCAAACGCTCTTCTTCATGGGTATTCCTCCGACGAAGTCGCAGAATCTTGCTATCCGGCAACCGCTCGCCAATATGGCTTCTCCGACTTTGTTCACAGATACCTTGCCCATCATCCCACCGGTCCTTCCTTCCTCTACGGGCCTCTTCGATTTCCATTCTTCGCTCGTTGATATCGATTCAACGTCGAGCGCCACCGAGCTAACAAATAGCGAGGCGGCAGCGCCCCTTCGCAACAATCGCAACAGCGTCTGCATGACCGATGCACCGCTCCTCTACACCTCTAATCCTCTCGAAGTCACCTCCACCGATCTGTTTGGGGAAATCCCTTCTATGGCAGATGAGCAAATCTCAATCGGGAACTTCATCACCGAGATTGGGGACCCTCGTTCAGCCGAAGGACAGAGTGAAGCTACCATCCCGGATCAAAGCAAATCTCATTCCCCTCGCGCACTTATGGCGAAGAGCAGAGAGTGGCTGGTATCGAAAAAGTCGCAACATTTCCAGCCCACCACCTTTGAGCATCCTGATCTCCCTGCGAACGTGCGCCTTCCCGCTTCTTCGCCTCGCAAGATGCACAACCACCAATCGTGAACCCCCACCCAATCCATTGCCGGACGAGTAGTCACCGCCTTTCCTTGACCTTGCTACAGCATTACGATGCTATATCCAGTCATAGTACGGCCGGTGTTGCTTCAACATCGTAATGCAACGCCGAGTTCCGTCTTTTTCCGAACCGTCCTGCAACGGCCAGGTGATCACTAATACCCGCGACTCGATCACTTAGCTGGCCTTGCCCTTCAAATTCTTTACGTACTGGTCCGGCGCTCTCTCCATGGTACAGATGCTCGAAGACCCCACCGTCGCCCCCTCGAACCTCTCTTTTGTGTACTTGTTCGGTGCGCCCTTTGGTTATTCCTGTAATCGTTGCGTTGTAATTTGTGCTGGTTTGTCGCATGATCTGTTCAAGTCGGTAATGATGATAGAAGGGATCCCCCCGCGCTCTCCTACTTCTAGTCTGAGTCAGGGGCTCTGTGTTCTTCCGTTGGACAGCCTTTCCTTTTCTATGACACGCCTTTGGAAATGTAGATACCCTATCGCGATGCCCTGTAAGCTGGGGATCCAAGGTCTTGTCACGGAGTTGCGCCAACGCATGCATGGGTCTACGGGTTATGTATAAAAGTTATTCAATGAAAGAACATTATTGTATGGGACTGTCAGTACATTCACCAGAGGGGGCGCACATACTGAAACGCTTGTTCTGACTTGTAGACCCAGGATCCAGCATGCGCGGCGGTCAAGACGGTACCCGGCACGGAAGCAATGCCGTCCACGCTCCTGAACCCTGAATTGTTGGCATCCAAGTCTCGGGCCGCCACACTGGTGCGCCACACAGGCGTCTTGGCCAAGCACTCATGCTGTCTGGAATGCAGCATCCCATTGTTCTTTTGTGAGAGGACGACTCGTAACCACATGCAATGAAAAAAAGGCCCACCCGGGTGATCAGCAATTGGAGCCCACCAAAGACTAGTCCCACATGGCCCACGGCCGTTTCCGGTGACGTCGAAGGTGGATCTAGCGGAACGCCCCACTTGGTAAAGCCACTCGAGGCGCGACTGCTCGCCAGGGAAACCCGCTAGAAAGTCATTGGAAACCTTCTTTGCGCCAACTCTTTGTTCCTCTGAACTTAGCCTGCATTGCGCTTCCCCGTTTGTCCTTGGCGCAGACATGGCCCAACGAGGCGAGGCCGCAGGCTACTACACTGGCGCACCGCGGCAAACCAACTACTACCAGATGCAGGAGCCAGCCCATTGCCCCCAGCAACCTCCGCAGTACGGTGACGGGCAGAAATAGGCACCGCCGCCGGGACCGCCACCGCCCAATGGACAGCAGAATTGGGGGGACAAGCCGAACTTTGAGCAGACGTTCAAGCTGGAGAGGCCAAAGTTCCATGACTGGTGGGCTGGGCTAGGGGCATGCGGGCATCTTGTCCGTGGCGGTGAGAGGGATTTGTTACTGACGCGTGCGCACAGCTCATTGCCGTGTTTCTGGGGTATGCTGCAGTGAGCGGCATTGTGCTCCAGGGCTACTCGGAGACGATTGACTTCCATGGCGGGATTTACGGGAGTAGGAATACGTTCGGGCTGGATAGCAACACGATTATCCTGTTTGCGATTTGTGTTGGTCATGGTGGGTCGATTCGGAACATCGAACAAAGTGTCTACTGACGCGATTCGCAGGCCATGATTCTCAGCTACGCCTACATGTGGTGTGCGCGCGGGTTCATCAAACAACTCATCTGTAAGGCGCAGCTTACACGTGCGTGTGAGAAATTAGCTGACATGGGTGTAGGGATAACGGGCATTCTGAACATTGTTTTCGGATTCGTCATCGCCATCTATAGGCTCTTGCGCGGATACTGGTCCGGCGGCATCGTGTTCCTTATCTTCAGCATCTTTTACGTCTTTTGTTTCATTAGCTGGATCCCACGCATCCCCTTTTCGGTTCAGATGCTCCAGACGACCATCGACGTATGAAGAGATTCGGCCACGTCTATATGGTTTCCCTGATCGGCGGTATACTGGCGGCAGCATTCGGGGCATGGTATTCGGTCACGCTGGTCGCCGTGTACGTCAAATACGAGCCGGGAAGGAACCCAGCGTGCAACACGGGCGTCGGAGGTTGCAGTTCGGCCAAAGTGATTGGCTTGATCGTCTTTGTGACATTCGCAATGTATTGGATATCCGAGTAAGCAAGACTATTAGACGTGAAGAAGCCTCGCTGACGACCTCCAGATGGCTCAAGAACACCATACACGTCACCATCTCGGGAGTGTACGGCTCATGGTACTTGATGGGCAACAACAACTTCCCCAAGGGTGCTACCCGCGGTGCTCTCAAACGCTCCCTCACATACAGCTTTGGCAGCATCAGTCTGGGAAGTCTCATTGTAGCCATTATCCAACTGCTGAAGCAACTGTGCTCGGCCGCGCAGCAGGGCGCATCGCAGGACGGTAACATTGGCGGACGATCCTCTTCTGCTGCCTACAATGTCTGATCGGTCTTTTGGACTGGGCTGTCCAGTTCCTCAACCAGCTATGCCTTGTCGTACATGGCGTTGTATGGCAAGCCCTACGTTGCGGCAGCCAAGGACACGTGGAAGTAATGTCGCCTTCCCTCGGCCTCACCGTCTCGTACTCATGCGGCGCAGGATGATCAAGGATCGCGGAATCGACGCGCTCGTCAACGAATGCCTCGTCGGGCCGGTTCTCAGCATGGGCGCCTTGTTGGTGGCCTACAGCTGCGCTCTCCTCGCCTACTTGTACCTGCTCTTCACGTCGCCGGCGTACAAGGCCACGGGCACGTACACGCCGGTCATGGTCACGTTTGCGTTCGTCATCGGCCTGCCAATCTGTCAGATCTTCACCACGCCGCTCAGCAGCGGACTGGACACGGTATTCGTTGCGATGGCGTGGGACCCGGAGGTGTTGATGAGGGACCACCCCGACCTGTACCACCAGATGGTGGCTGTATACCCGCACGTCCAGCAGGCCATGCATGCGTAGGGGATTAATTGATCGTCGTTCAACAATTCGCGAGGCCGACTCCGGGGCTGTCCTTTCTTTTTTTGCGATCTGGACTGACCACGGACAGGCATGGCACGTCCCGGGCCCTACGGTCCGGTGGGCTTGGCGCGGCTAGTCGATCGCTGCGGCAGCTATTGCGGCGCTATGCTTCGGCGCATGGCGTCACTGTACATGGACCTTTGCAAGACATGGATGCAGACGGTGTCATGCTGGCCTGAGCGGGCGTATGCTCGTGGTCGCGGCCGAGGAGGGTGCGGTTGGGCTGCAGACGTGAGGCATTTTAACAACAGCCAGGCCGTGGTGGGGGGATGGAGCCGTTGCACGCAGCAATACAAACATTGGAAAGCCCTATCGCCTACCCGCCGCGCTCTTGTACGCTCGCACAGTCGAACTGTTGCTTCTGCTGGCGTCAGCTGCGACTGCCTCGCCCTCTGCAGAGGCCAGCGGCGTCGCCCGGCTGCAACGTCACCGCTTGTCAACAGCGCACTCCCGATACTTCGTGCCCCCCCAACCGTGCCCGCCATTTACCCAAGCACACCGCCCTCGCCACCAGGCACGAAACGCTCTACGTGCTAAGTGCGCGCCGCCGAGCCCTTGTCGCCCTCACCCGGGCCCCCGCCCCTGCGCTACAAATACCCCGCCGACACCTTCCCGACGGCTGCCCCTCCACAAGCATCCTTCACCCACATTCACCCATCCTTTTTCTTCCCCCTTGCCATCCTTTCCTCTCGATTAACCTGACCTGCAGACTTGCACCTCAACAGCTACCCACCCGTCGACTTACACAAGGTTCGTGTTGCCGTACAGCACCAGCCCGAGCCATTGGCACCGTCTAAACTGACTGCGAAGCTCTGCAGACACCGCAATGGCTCCCACCAAAAAGGCCGTTCACTTTGGCGGCGGCAACATTGGCCGTGGCTTCGTCGCCGAGTTCCTCCACAACTCTGGCTACGAGGTCGTCTTCGTCGATGTCATGGACTCCATCATCAACTCCCTCAACGAGGCCAAGTCCTACGTCGTCACCGAGATCGGCGCCGACGGCGAGCGCAAGTTCACCATCGACAACTACCGCGCCATCAACTCCAAGTACCACATGCCCCAGGTCATCGACGAGATCGCGACGGCCGAGGTGGTCACCTGCGCCGTCGGTCCCAACATCCTCAAGTTCATCGCCGAGCCCGTGGCCAAGGCCATCGAGGCCCGCAAGTCCGACCTCCCCCCGCTTGCCGTCATCGCCTGCGAGAACATGATCAACGCGACAAGCGCATGGAAGGGCTTCATCGAGAGCTACATCAAGGACAAGCTCAACGCCGACACGCTCAACAGCATGGAGAAGCGTGCTCGGTACGCCAATTCGGCTATTGACCGTATTGTGCCCCACCAGGACGAGAATGCAGGCATGAACGTCAAGATCGAGAAGTTCTACGAGTGGTGCGTGGAGCAGAAGCCCTTTGAGAATGGCGGCAACAAGCCGGATATCAAGGGCATCCACTATGTTGACGATCTCGAGCCCTACATTGAGCGCAAGCTCTTCACCGTCAACACCTCACACGCAACCGCCGCCTACTACGGCTACCAGAACAAGATTGCATACATCCACGAGGTCCTCCAAGACAAGAAGCTGCACGACATTGTTCGCGACGCTGTCAAGGAGACGGCTGCCCTCATCGTCAAGAAGCACGGCATTCCCCAGAAGGAGCAGGACGGGTACGTCGAGACTATCATCTCGCGCATCTCCAACCCCGAGCTCAAGGACAAGGTCGAGCGTGTCGGCCGTGCCCCGCTCCGCAAGCTCTCCCGCAAGGAGCGCTTTATCGGTCCCGCTGCCCAGCTGGCCGAGCTAGGCCTCAAGGTCGACGCCCTCCTCGGTGCTGCTGAGCAGGCCTTCCGCTTCCAGAACGTCGAGGGCGACGACGAGTCCTTTGAGCTCGCCAAGATCCTCAAGGACAAGTCCGCCGAGGATGCCACCACGCACATCACCGGCCTGGAGAAGGACCACCCGCTGTACGAGCGCGTCGTGGCCATTGTCAAGAAGGTGCAGGGCGCATGAAG
Organism: Pleoardoris graminearum; assembly: GCA_030770415.1. NCBI lineage: Eukaryota > Fungi > Ascomycota > Dothideomycetes > Pleosporales > Didymosphaeriaceae > Pleoardoris > Pleoardoris graminearum. Next base: position 45,944 of record JASEKS010000416.1, on the reverse strand, counting down.
GTCGCGCATAGGAGACGAACGGGCTTAGTGTCATGGGTAACGGCAATGGCAAAAAAGGTTTGTAGAAGATGGATCGGCTAGATATCAAATACCGGCGAGGGAATGGTTCCGCCAGGTGGGATGACACGTGTTGATGATGGGGTCGTTCGACAAGAGGGACAGGTGTTTCTGTTGTCTATTTTAGAACAAAACGAGACATGATCAATAAACGATTGCATCCATTCCCTACTTCGCTACCGTGATACTTGCTGAAAAGATGCCTGGCTGACTACTATGAAAACGGGACGGGCAAAATGGCTTCCCCGTCGCAATACTCGAATCGCAACCCTCGAACAAGCGCCCTTGGTAGACGGCTTATACAATCAGCTGAAGCTATACGCATTACCTATCCCAGCGTCCCTTGAACCACACATAACCCTGGGTAGTAGAACATGCCTCTCTTCAACTCGGCACCTCGCACCGCGCCTAACGTTTACCCTTGAGACCCCCAACCCAAACCAAACCAAATCCAATCAAAAACCCCCCGAGCTAGTACCCCCTCCTCCGCTATCGCCCCCACCCCCGGAATACCCACCTCCCCCGCTGTCCCCGCCTCCCCCGGAATACCCTCCCCCACTATATCCTCCGCTCGTGTACCCCGCTCCGCCGCCGCTGCTCGCGTGCGCCGCCGCGCTCCCGCCGTCCCCGCCGCCGCAGCCGCCGCCGCCGTGATGAGAGTGACTGGGCGGACACGGGTCCGCGCTCGGCACGTTGTACGGGTACGTGGCGAGGAGGACGGCCGTGTTGTCCGTGGCGGGGGGCGAGGTTGTCGTGGTGCCGGTGCCGGTGCTGCTGGGCGCGGGAGCGCGGCTGGGGGATGGCTTTGCGGGCGTCGTGCGGCTGGTGGGCGTGGCGTGCCGAGGGGGGGTTGTGGTGGCGGGGGCGGGACTGGGTGTGTTTTTGCGGTGAGGTTTGGGCTTGGAGGGGAGGCAGCCCATGGTGAGCGGGGCGTTGGCGGATGGCTTGGTGTGAGCGCAGGTTGGAAGCAAAGTGCTAGCCAAGGTATGCGGAAAAGAGGTGTGGAATGGAAAGGTGCGGGCCGGTTGCTAAAACGGAGCGGTAATGTGTAACTCGAGATCCAAAGTGTGTGAGGGCTCGGAGTCAAGGTTCGAGTAACGGTACCGTCTAGATATAAGCGTTGGTGGTGGTGGCGGCGTGCGCGCAGATGGATGCCTTCCTCACATCACCGGGCTATGTACGTACGTAGGCAAGGGCAAGTGTGCTAGCAGAACCGCCTAATCGGGCGCTGCGTTTACCGAGGGAGTTTTTTTTGCACATGCAAAAGGACCAAGTGAGGTCCGCGTAGGCAACCGGGCAATGGTAAACAGAGCGTGGCTGTGCACCGCGCAAACGACCTCCTAGGTACCCATTTGCCGACCTTGGAACGCAAGGCGGCGGTGCTTTCATCTCGCGCACGCAGACACTCGCCTACGGTGAGTCGACTCGGAAGGTCGAGAAAACATGTTTTGGATGGCGAGGTAAGGCTGTTCGGAGGAGCACGTGGGGAGCGTGCACCCGGTCAACTCGAAGGAGCTAGGATGGGGGCCAGAAAATGCGAACTCGGTGCTGCGCTAGCGGGACAAATGCTAGCTTCATCCGTTGGAGGAAATAAGGCAGATATCGTATTCGACGTGCAGCGGACGCATGCTTTGGTGGCACAACGACACCAACGTCCCGAGCAGACGGGCCCTCACCGGATTGCGCCTCACCGGGGTTTCTGTAGATGAACCGTGAGCAGCCGCAGCTGCGATTGTCGCGCAAGGGATGCTCTGTTCTTGCTGTCGTGGAGTGCACCCCGTCGTAGGCATGTCGCTGTGGCTGAGACGGTATCAACACCCTCCGCCTCCGGCATCCCCTCCAAACCCTCCTCCATCGCCCGCGTAGGTGGCATGTCCACCGTGTCCGTCTCCTGAATAATGTCCTCGTCCAGAGTCACCAGCGACGACAGTTCCGCCGGCATAGTGTCCAGCGCGACCGTCCTGGCCCTGTCTGATCTTGCTACCGAAACGACCCATCGCTCGCTAAATCGTCTCCCGTGATGTCTGAAGTGGTGATGCGGTACGGTACTAAGCTAGTTCGTGAAACTGCGCGTGGAGCGGAGTCGATGTCAAGTGTGTACCCAGTGGTTGGCAGAACGGGCCGTTGTATACATTGGTTCTGAACGCTCTGCAGGCGGCGTTCGGTCTCGGTTGGGAAGATTTGGTGTTGGTGGGAAAGTCTTCTAAGCCGGATGTTGGTCGACAGTTCAGCCCTCGAAACCTAGGAAGGCTTGCACGGTCACCAGGTGAAGGCAGCCCCGAGGTGTAACGCAATATGGGTGAGTGATCAGGTTGCGGTATAGATGTCTTGAACATCAGCGTGTTTGTATTTGAGGAATGATAATTTCTGCAAAACGGCGGGTGGTAAGCGCTGTCGTTGTTTCCTCCGTGGTTCAGCTCTGTGGAACTAGCGGGGTAGCGGTACGGCGCAATGTTCCGAGCTAACAAAGGACCCGACTGCTGGCACGCACGGCTGTGAGCGAACAGATATGAGATAGGTGCCCAGCCAGTACAAAGCGTTTGAAGAAGAAGAAGAAGGGGTATTTATGCAACATAACTCGGAGTCAAAACGAATAGGAAACATGCTTAAAGACAATGCCCAGGTACAAGCCGGGATCAGAGAGGTAGATAGGATGCGCGATGAGAACGTGTAATATATCAGGACACAAACGCAAGCTGCTCTCGTCGTTCGGCAGTGCTCATTTCCGCTTTCTCAATATACGCTGACTCGAATGATGTCTGTATCCCGTTATAGACACAGTAGGTAGTGTCATGCAGGGTCCATCGAAACGGCAACTTGACCATAATCATTTTGTAACTGATCGTACTGGTATTGATGAACTTCGTTGCAGTTAGACACTGCATTCGCTGACTGAGGTGCCGCCGAACGAACTGGCATCGGTTGCCGAGCGGACCATGCGGGAGAGCCATCGTTGTCGGGCTAAGTGCGAGGATTCGAGCCAAATGACGTCGCAATGTTGTTGTAAGCTGATGTGATTTGTTCAAACCGTGCCCATAAGAAATTTCCAGAGGAAATCTTGGCTGTTGATATCGACTTGCGAGCCGACCTTCCACGGCGCAGGCAGCGGGTCCGAGCCGTTGGCCGCACCGTTTGGCTTTAAAGGAGGCAACTCTTGCAGCAAAGAGACCGTCCTTCCAGAGCCGGTGGCTAATTCGAACGTAGAACTGTTCGGACTACTTCTTCCTGGAGCCGCCTTGACCGCCATCTTCATCATCGCCGTAATTCTTCTGAAACGTTCAAAGAGGTCTTCGTTCCGATCTTGCGAATCGTGCGATCGTGGCATTTGAGCGGAGAGCTGGTCACGAAAGTATTCAAAACTTTTCGAGATTTGCAACTCAACCGGGTCCCAGCCTGGCATCGGCGGAGAGTGAAGCACGAGTTTGGCAAGCGTTGTTAAGCCAGCGACGACTGCGAGCCAGTCGGTTATGGAGAGCTTATCATAATCGCTTGTGGAAAGCTGGAGACTGTTATCCAAAAATTGCTCGACGCATCGGAGGCATGTGATGCGCTGTGATAGCTGAAACCCCGAGACCCAAGGCAGGCCGTCCCGGTCAAATATTTCAAGCGAGGCAGTAGCCTTGTACAGTGATATCCGAGCCCGTAGCTGTATCCATCGCAGGGTACCTAGGACATATTAGCGTACTATGCGGAGATTGTTGCTGTACTCACGGTTACTCACTTGATTGTGCTTCAGCCGCCGCCTGCATATGATCCCATTTCTCACTTAGACGTTTCAGTTGAGCCTTGGCGATAATTGCTGGCTCGGATGAACTGCTAAACGTCTCTTCCACGTCCTCCATGAATTGACATATATTGATGAGAGTTGGCACAGCAGTGTCAGAGCGATGTTCCCAAGCCGCCTCCCCGAGGTCTTTCGCATACATTTGGAGAATACTCGAATGAGACATGCTGCGTATCCTGCACGAATCCAGTGAACTGAGACTGGAGGCCAGATAATAGCATCCCAAATATGCTCGCTTCACTTCTCTGTGCCAGGAATTCTGTTTCTCGATCGGGCTTCTCGAGGGAGATGGGATATTGTCGAGACCAAGGTCGCCCACGATGCCGATACACATCTGAAGAAGTAGGTGCACTGAAGCGGCATGAGCGTCCATGTAGTGGTGGTGCCAAGCTATGAAAACAAGAAGTCCTTGCAAGACGTCCAAGCTCTTTTCTCCGTTCATGATCTTTACCATGACAACCTTACGGAACTCTCTACTAAGAGAGACTTGTAGTTGAGGCGAGTCGTAAGAAGCTACGGTGAGAATGGCGAAGAACAGATTCGGCCTTTGTTGGATCAAGTCCCCGCAAAAGCAATCTTTAGGTAAGGGAACGAATGGGAAGAAGTCAACCATAGCCCGGTAAGTCTCCAGCAACGACTGCATATGGATAATGCTAATGGACCGGATAACTGGGTCCAGGCATCCGAGGGCAGATATGGCATCATTTATAGATTCCCAAAAGGACACCGCGGATTCGGGCGTAGAACCAGGATTTGGAAGAATTGGTGTTTTAATAACGGGTAATGGAGGTGCAGATGACAAGACAGGTGCCGGTGGCGAGGTTCGTCGCACGAGTTCTGTTGACTGTGAAGGGATAGTGGCTACATGTGGTAGCGTAGGTTGCGGTGCAGAGTTGGGTGCGCTTGGTGCAGTGCTAGCAGTGACAATAGCATGTAACTTCTCGATTCTCTTTTCCATTTCAGCCACTTTGGTTGTCGGTGCTGCCATCCTTGGTTTCGCTGGCCTCCGTCGAGCAACATGTTCGATACATTCCACGCGCGCCTTCTGGCATCTATAGCACATGTTAAGCAGCGCGTATTTGAGGTACGAACATAACATACCTTTGGCAGATGCCTGCAGCATCGGAAGGTACACATCTCACTTTGTGCTTTCGACACCGTTCGCAGGCAAATGCATTCCCTATCCTTCCTTCTCTTCCCTCCATGGTGATTATGGAGTAGGAAGGCGTGAAATCGCTCGCCGCGGACTGGTGGGGAAGTCCGATCATGCCAAGACGAAGTCGGGTTTGTGAAAGGCAACGCGTAACGCGAGTACCAAAAGACGCGCAACGCGTACCGATCAGCACAGATTGATGATGCTAACCCGACGTCGATGTCTCCATGCAGTGTCAGAAACCCGCATACGACAAACACGATGTCGAATGAGAGGGTTGATACCCGAGGTCGGGCGAAATATGATCCGAAGATCAGGTATTCGGATGTTTGTTTCCGTCCGGAAAGTGGCTTAGCGTCGCACCACCGCTGTCGCCTTGTACACTGCACGGCCGGCAGATGAAGGACCGCCCGACGATATATTATCGGTGGCTCCGGTGAGCGCTATGACATGGGGGTGAACAAGAGCCGCGAGACAGTGATCGATTGCAATTTCGATTGCAACTGATCGGCTCGGACAACAAGCGGGGATGCTCGGCGGAAAGTGGCCGTAGGGCGTGCAACCTGGGGTGGGCGGAAAAGGTCAGATGCAGCAGGAGACAGTCCTTTTCTTTGCCGACACATGAGCGCGGCGCACTGACAGAGCAACTTGCCGGTAGAACGCCGTTAATTCCCCGCTTTCGGGGCAGGCTGATCACTAGTCGGACCTTTACCTACGTGTTGCCGCGGTCGGTGGCAGTCCGTGAGCGAGGTCGCGCAAAGATCGTTCGACCGTGGTACATGAATGTTCACGGATGAGCCATACGGCAAGCCCTGTGATGGCTCGCAGTCACACAGACGGGCAAGGCTGCCGCGAACCGATGGACTGGCAACTAGCGGTCTCCGAAGAGGTCGTCGATGGCCTCCAGGCTCCGATCCTGGGGCGGGCACACATGCTGGGGCATGTCGCGACTTGCGCGTACGCGGAGTTGGCGCCGCGCACCTCGGGTTCATAAAAGGGCTAGCCAATAACGACCAGCTGTGTCCAGCGAGGCTGTGATGGCAATATAGCGAGCATCACAAAGCGACGAAGAGATGCTGTAACGGTCAGGCACCGAGCAACGCGGAGAGGGCAGGTTAAGAGGGACAGCAGCGTAGGTGTCGGTGTTGGATTGATCGTCGGGCCAACGGCTGTGTGGTGGCCCCGCTGGACGAAGGAGACGTGCAGGGGTTGCTCTTTTCGTGTCTGGTAGGATGACGCCAGCATGCCTGCCAACAACCGATCTGCCGTCTCGCAGCTGTGCATGAAATGTTTGTTATATTAATTCGATTCCCGTGATCAGTTCGACAAGTGATCTACTGCGTCGTACCTCTGTCGCCTTGCCCTTCCGGGACTGCAAAATCGCTTCCGAAGATCCGCCGGTCATGTGACCATTCCGATCCAGACGTCCTTGAGATGCATTGAGTTTCAAGTCTGTCGATTTGCAACATACCTGTGGTGCATCTGCTGTAAGCATTCCTCATTTTCGTCATGAGAGACTCCGCGAGACTGCTCGTATTCAAGTCTGGACGTTTCTGCTCGTTTGAACGGCCTCACCTGGGCAAGTTCCGATTTCGAATCCGGCTTCTTCCGCTCTGGCATTTTCCGCTCTCTTAGGTATGCGCGGGCATCCTGAACAACTCCAATATGGTGGTCGCAGTGTGCGTTGAGGTGAACGAGACTTGTGGGGGCCAAGCGGACGAGTCACGATGCAGAAAAGAAATATCGCGCGCGAGATTCGGCTCAAGAGTCTTGCAGACAAAGCGAACGTCTACAACGGATCCGTGCAACAGAGCCAGAAGAACACAGGAAGGTTTAAGCATTGAAGTACATGACCTCATGATGGGAAGAACAACGTGAAGAGGAAGATTTGCGCGAAGACGTTGACTTATTTCGGGAAAATGGGCGTAAATACACATGAAGAATTCGAAGAGATTGAGCGACTCAGGAGAGAAGGGGAAAGGCGTAGGATAGAAGAAGAAGAGCAGGACGGGGATATACCTGTTCTAGAAAGTATCGATGCTGTTTTCTATTTCTTAGACGATAAGTGGGAGGGACAGAACGTTGAGGGACGATATCCATGAGTTGAGCAACAAGCACGCCACGACGCCCTTCATACATTCATCGTGCGCGCGCCATTACCACGGGTGACGGACGCGGAACTAAGAAGATCTATAACTCCTTAGAATGCGCTCAACATTTTGCTACGACTCTTTATTGTTGAGGATCCACGCTCCGAAGCGAACCAAATTTCCCCGGTACTATCGCCCACGAGGACGGTGTCCGCGACGGCCTGAGCAACAAGCACGACTAGGACAAGTTTGGACGATGTTTCGACTACAAATGTGCCATCAGGCCGTCGTTTATCTATTAGCATCGCTCAGCCGGGCTAGAATACCAGGTTCGGCGATCTGGATCGCAGATAAACGACGCTAGATCGCCTGAGGAGTAGACGGAAGATCTTACCAGCGTCAGGGTGCTGAAGCAAATGATAAAAAACCGCCACTACAAAGGGTATACAGGGGTCTTTCTGTGCATCGGCCGCTCTTGTGGAACTGGAATGGGTACTTGCACCAACAAAAGAACGCACGAGAGGTTTGTTGTCCTCGCCAACAAGTGACAAAAAATTGACAGCAATTCCGATGACGTGTATAGAGGCTACGACGATGGCAGCCAGTAGAACTGATATGGAAGATATGGAGCTTGAAGTCCAGGCGGGCTAGTCGAGTTGTAAAAGTCGGCACGACCGTAGGTGGGACAACACTCGCGTTTGAGAGGACTGAAATTCATCAGGTCAGTGCAGCTGTTCGTTAAGGGACGTCTTCGGATACTGCGCGATTATACGATTAGATCTAAAAACGATAACTGGGTTGATACCCTTCATTAGACTTTTATTGAGTCGGTCCCCAGCGCTGCCGGTAGAGCATGTCCTGTGGCTCCACTTCGACGGCTATGACTCGTTCGCTTAACATTCACACTTATGGTGAGTCAAAAAGAAATAGAGGCTCTACTAATAGATGTCGTTACTGCCAAGTACAGAGAATCGATAAGTGATACTAAGTATGGGTTTCGAACAACTCCTGTCAGCCGTTGTCTTGATATATATTTGTGATTTTGCGCAAGCCGCACATTCAGCCAATCAGGTCTTATGGTCTAGAGGTATGATTCTCGCTTAGGGATTACTAAGCATCGCTGCGAGAGGCCCCGCGTTCGAATCGCGGTAAGACCCTGTGAATAGGTCGCTTTCGGGTGACCTGGCGTTCATTTTGTCCTCGAACGCGATCTTATTCCATTCATAAGTTATTTTCTCAATATCCTAAAAATAAAAGAAGTGTGTTGTTTATACCGGTTTCTAGCTTAGTATATGTAATATTCTATTACTAGGTAACGTGGAGTTAATAGGAGAGGGTAGAGATTGGGAGAGGCGCATATTGCCGACGGAACTTTTCGGCGAAAAACTAGGTCAGTGGTATCGAAGCACAGTCAATATCATTTTTTGCTGGCTTAGTGGGATTGTCCCTAGCCGTATCCTGTTCTGGTGTAGTGGAGAACTACTTTGAAACGCCGTGCGTGTACTTGAGGCAGGTTGGCGTTCACCGCTTTCCCCAACCGGTCGAACCTTAACTCTTTTTTCCATGGACGCTTCTGCAACAACCCCATCCTGCATCTTGGCCGTACGCGGACACAATTCAATTTCACGCCCTCGGATGTCGCTCATCATAACTATTGACCACTGCCCATACGACTACGGTGCACTGGAGACGGTAAGAAAAGCACATTAGCGCAAGAACAGCCACAGTTCTCTTATTGGGATTGTATTACTTTTCCGTAAGGCACAATAGTAGGATATATGCAACCAGTGACAGACGTTGCAGTGATGTGCCATTCATTATGAGAAAGTGAAGTTGGCCATGTAAATGCCAAATAGAAGGTCAGGAGGCTCTTCCAAGCGAAATGGACACTCGATAGTTGAAACCGGGAAGCTGTTCATCATGTACAAATCGCGTTGGAGAAGAATGTCCGGACGCCGCTTTCCTTGAGCAAAATCCAGCTGTGCATTACAGAGTCAAGACGGTAACTACGAGGCGAAAGCATATTCGGTCCGGAGGCAGAAATCCAAGACGCAAATGGAACTCGACATGGTCTGCAAGAAGACGAGAACTTGACCCATGTATTTCTGGACAAGACAAAGGAACGTATCGCAGATGAAGAATAATTATGTGACGCTTAAAAGTATTGGCTAACAAAGTGAAGAACAGTATTGAAACTATAGGCAGCAGGAAATATTCAGGTGTACCGATATGTGGCGTGGATTGTTCGGAGAAGGGGTAGATGTGAAGTTATATGTGAGTATTTGATCTTGAATAGTAAAGTGGCCACAGTATAAAATCGCCTGCTCTGTATCTTCTGGTATTCGCTCTACCCTTCTCTTTATTATCTGACGGCGTGACTTGACTCGCATCCACTCGAATCTCTACCCTCAGTGTAAGTCAGTTACAGCCTTGTGTTTTGGCACCTAGTAATGTGTGACTCTATATATTTACGACGCAATATATATTATAGCTAGTAGATTTTAATACTAGTCTAGTTATATAATAAAAAAGTTAGTAAAGTTAATAAAGTTAATACTAAATTCTAACATAGTATACGCGTTTAGAAAATATACAACTTTATAAATAGTATATTATTACTAAACACTTTATTTATATTATCTATATATATAATGATGATGAAAGATTTCTAAACTTTGTGTGTGGTGTTTGTAGGAAGGAGAGGAAGCTACTGCGCTCGCTATTTTGAACGCGCTGTATGCGGTTCCTATAGTTCTACCTGTAACAAACTATCGCCGTTTTATAGTTGTTGCCCTACCGTTGTTGTAGCTACCGCCTAATAAGTTGTCTATTAAGTTATTGCTCTACTAGCTGTGAAATTTGAAAAATCCTATATTTAATAGGCCCTAGGTTATAGCGCTATTGTTTTTACCTACCTTTATATTAAGTGAGGACGTAGCGTACTAGTACTAAGTCGATATAGCTCCCACGGATAAACGTAAAGAAATATTATCTATATATAATAACTTATAGGAGTTTCTTTTTTTTTAAAAAAAATAAACCTTATATTTAAGGCTACCTAATTATTAAGAAAAATCCTTTATCTTTTAAGCGAACTAATAACTAGCTCTTTAATTTCTATTATATATATTACTAAATAAAGTTATATTAAATTACTAATCTATTACCTAATTAAATCTAGTTCGCTACGCTAGATTTATTTAAAAATAAATATTTATTTTATCTAACTTTAGATAGTAAATATTTTACTTATACTTTTAAATATAATATATTTTATATAGGGATTTTAGCTTCCTATAGTTTTATATTAATTTTTTAGTAGTATTTTATACTTTTAAAAATTTTACTTTTTACTAGTAAAGTAGGCGTATTTAAAGAAGACTTATAATAAAAAAAGGTATTAAATCCCTAATATAAAGAATAATAATAAAAATTTAAAAAATTTCGTAAATCTAAATATTTCTAGACACTTGCCTACTATGCCACCCTACCTTCTTATAGTTAAATATTTTATTATTTTTAATTTTTCTCTAAAGTACTTCTATAATATTTATTTTTTACTTTTAGTAGTCCTATATAAGATATTTTATTAAAGTTAGTGCTAATTATATATTTAGTATTAGAAGGCATACTTTCTCTAATATAAATAATAATATAGTAAATAATTATATTAAAAAGCTAAACTTAATATTATATTAACTAATACTTTTTATACTTCTTTTTATCTACCTAAACTAAGATATAAATATATTTATTAGAATTATTTTTAAACTTATTACTCTTACTATATATATTAATTTTATAATTAATATTATTATAATTATATATATAATATACCTAAAAAATAAAAAGCTTCTAGATCCTATTTACCTAAGTTATAATATAAAACTTTTAGACTATAATATATTAGTACTAGCTATAGCATATTAATAATTGTTAAAAGTAAGTTAAAAAGGATATAGGCTAGCCTAAAGTAAAGTAATAGTATAAAGATATATATACTTTTACTATATATATAGGTACGAGGAGGCGTATAAAAAAGGAGATAATAAAGGCGCTGCGCTAAGACTAATAAACTACTAGCTATATATAGCGCTATATATAGCTAGTAGTAGTATATACGCTTCTACTAAAAAGTTTTAATAAAAATAAAGTTTAGTAAGGATACTATATTAAAAGTATACTATAAGGTAGGTTACGGCTATCTTATATAATACTTTTTTTATAATAGTCTTTATTATTACAAGTTATCTTATTATTATAGCAGCTAAGAATTAGTAGCTAATATATACTTTAGTATATTATATACAGGCTAGATTTATTAAAACTTATATAGTTTTAAATAATTTATATAAAAATCTATTTTATATATAAGTTAATATTATAACTATAAAAAAAGAAACTGTAACTAACGTCTAATAAAAGATTATTTAGTAGTTAAATACTTAATAACTAAGTAAGTATAATTTAGTTATTTGTAAAGTTAAATATACTATTAAAAATAAGCGCGTTAGGAATATTGTTTATATAAAAATTAAAAAAGCTATTTAGATACTAGAGTTTTAAAAAATAATAGAATAAAACTTAAAGACTAAAAAAAATAAATATACTAAAATAATAAATTTAATTAAATAGAGCCTCCGCGATACTACTAAAAAAAATAAAAACTAAATACTATTAATAATAACTAATAAGAAGAATATTACTAATATTTAAAAGGTTATATAGGCCGTAGAGATATAGGTACGAGGTTATTCTAAATATTTTATTCTAAGCGCTAAGCGCTAAGCGCGGAACGTAAAGGGCAAAAAGTAAAAAATAAAAAAGTATAAAAAGTATAAAATAAAGGGCAATAAAGAAGGCGGCTATATAAGATTAGTATATTTAGAATTATAGAACCTTATAAAAAATAAAAAGTAATAAATAATAAGTAAGCAGCGCTTAGAGTATTATAAATTAACTAGTAAATAGCGTAGTTAGTTATATTTTTATAACCTTAAAAGTAACTATTAAATAGCTGCTAGAGTTAAGTTTTTAATAGTTATATAACTAACTTGCTATTAATAAAGGGATAGTTTAATAAGAAGGATAATAATAACTAAATAACCAAGTGCCGGCCCTAGCTATAGCTATAATTCTACTATTATTTACTTTAGATTATATACTATATTAATTATATATATCTTTTTTATAGTACGTAGTAAGTTTATAGTAATATTATTAATAAGAGGATTTATATTTATAATAGATAGTTTAAAAAAAATTATAAAAATTTATTTTACGTAGCTAGTATATAACTTAGTACTAAACTTTAATAATAATAATATAAGGAGGATATATAAACTATAGACGTCTGCCTGCGAGTCCGCGACAAACAATTCCCGTTCTATAGTTGTCGCCCTATCGTCGTTACCGTTGCGGCCTAATAAGTTTATTAGTTTAAATTATTACTCTACTAGCTATAATGTTTAAAAAATTCTATATTTAATAGGCCCTAAGTATAGTATTTTTAATTTTTACCTATTTTTATATTAAGTAAGGACGTAGCGTACACTAAGTCAATACAACTCCTACGGATAAACGTAAAGAAATACAGACTATAGGCGATCGTACGCTTAATAATAAAAGCCCTACTTTAAGCCGCCGGTAAGGCACTAGACCTAAGTTAGTTACATAAGTATTCATACATTTATTCTAGTACGCAGCAAACTACTTCGTACACAAATCACATCGAAGACGTCACTCGACACAACTTCTCCATTTCGCAATCAGTTCGTCAGCAATATGGGAGTCGTGACTAGTATCGCGGCCCTTGTTTTTGTTGCTATTATAGTTGGCCTCATTGTTTGGGCCTCGAGAAAGAAACGCTGCTGTTGCGGCAGGACCCGGTGGGACAAGAAGAAACAAGAAGACATCGAGGTGCAAGCTCATAACAGACCAGCTATCTCGGCGCCCGTGCCACAAGAACCACAGTGGCAACCGGGGCCTTACCAGCAGCCGCAGATGCGTTACGAAAAGCAGCAATAGCCCCAGATCCAACAGCCATATTACCCAGAAGCTCTTCTGCCACCTATTCAATACGCAATGCCCCCGCAGGAAGCACACACCAAGGGCATGCGACCATTCTACCCCGGCCAGCAGGAGGAGCAGACGCATATGCAGTCACCGTACTTAAACCAAACGTCGGAATACAGGCAGACGCCATTTGCATACTCACAACAACAAAAGGAGCATAGAAAGACGCCCTCACCGTATTCAGAGCAACAAGGCAATCACAAGCAGTTTTCACCCACGTATGCACTAGAAGAGGATGAGGACTCATCCTCCGAGTCGATGTCGACTATGAGTCAGAGCTTCCGACCTCGGGAAGTGCTGAGGGCCAAACTGGCAACGCTTGAATCAACGGTCGAGTCACCAGGCTTTCAGTCGCAGAAGACCACTTCCTCAATGCGGAAGCCACCGGTGAAGAAGAAGAGTTCAATTAAACCCCTGCAAGATACATCAGCTTTTACTGCAGTCGATCTTGGTGCCGGAACAGGTAATGGTATTGGGAACTCGCAATCCGGTACCAGTGCGAAGACGAAGAAGGCAAAGACAGGAACAGAGGCGCTGGATACTGGGAGTCCCTAGATAGCCCTTGAATGTAAGCTACGGGGGAGTCAGATGAGTTGTTGTGTGGTAGAAGTTCATTCGCGACGTTGTTCATGTGAATACGGTTACATCTTGAATTGCGGGAAAGCTGGATGCCGAAAGCTGGACGTCAAAGGGGCTTGCAGGTTTTGTTCGTTTTCGTTCAAGGTTGGTACTTTCTGCTTTGATTCAGAGGCTCTTGATGTAATCTATCTTTGAATGATATGGTCCTTTAGGATAATACTTTACGGTATCCCGCAGAGCCTAGCAGCCGAGTGACTGTTCTTGTGCCAGTGAGTTGGATGTGAGCAGAGCGATTGCTCGCGAATTGAAGGAAAATTATACCTGTATCAAAGTGCGCAACGGCCACACCGAATGCATTTCAAGACAGAAACCTAAGGCTATAGTAATAGGATATCCTCTCTAGGCGATAATAATACACGTGCGCGAAGCAACTGTACTAGTAGAAGTTAATAGATTTAATAAGATAGTATTAAGGTTATTATTTAGAAGTATAAACTATAGTTAATAAAACTACTTTACTATATATATATATTTGTATACTAATTAAACAAATAGTGTAGCTGTAGTGGCTCGGGGCGACCAAAAGGGGTTTTAAAAAAGGAGGAGTATATACATGCCTTTATATTTACTATATATATAAATTCTTTACCTATTTACTATATATTTATTTATATATATTTTCTATCTCTATTTCTATAATTATTATATTTAATAATAATAACTACTTTAAGTATAGCTATACTGCTATTTTATTTAAAAAATAATATATTAATAAATAGCTTTACGAGTTTTATACTAATATTTTATTTAATTTAGGACTCCTTAAGAAGGGTAAAGAATTATAAATTAAAAATATTTTTTATAAATATATATATAAAGCTAAGTATAACTCTAATAGTTATTTTAAGCTAAAAATTAAGCTTTTTATACTAGCTTAGCTACTACACTGCTATTTAAAATTAGAATTTAATATAAGTAAGTAAATAACTACTTTTTATAATAAATAAGTAACTTTAATAAGGCTATTACTATAGTATATTAAAAATAAACTATTTAAAATTAAAAAGCTCCTTAAAAATAATTATAAAAAACGTCTTATAAAAGATTTATAAACCTTATTTTATTATAAAGTACTAATAAAGAAGAAAAAAATATTTTTTAACTTTTAGAAAAGGTAAAATATTTTAAAAATAATCTACTATAATTTATAATTAGTATATTAAACTTTTTCGATATATTAAGTATAAAGGTATACATATACTCCTCCTTTTTTAAAATCCTTTTTAGTCGCCCTGAGCCACCACAGCCACACTATTTGTTCGATTAATATATAAATATATATAGTATATTAAATATAAATAATAAAATTACTATATAGATTATTATAGGAAAATTATTATTATAGTAATAGGATTATTTAAGAAGAATAAGGTTCTGTAGATATTGCGATTTTTACATTTGGTGGTGGGCCTGCTCGTGGTAACAGACGGCCGGTTCCACCAGGATTTCAATAATATTCTAGACATGAAATTTTTATTGAATCTCAACGATATGCAAATGATGAATCAGCTGAAGCTGATTAATCGGGTTGATTCGACGGGGTTCGAGTTCCAACCATTCATTCTAGGTAGTGGCTATAAGATGTTATAATAAGCCCTGGGATATGGTGGAAGCTCTTCGCGATATCGTTTGTAACCTCGGTGCAAAAAATTGAGTTTCGGATCATGAATGTGGGTTCCTCCTCTTATAGGTCAATAATCCGGATGTCGTCCCTCGATAGCGGATGAGGCGAGCCGATGACCTCCTTTTTCAGCCAAGATCAATAGTCGCTGTCTAGTGCCGGTGATCGTCAAACAGTTAACTCCAGGGCTTCGTCGCTGGTACTGCTGAGGGTCGTGCGACGGTACACTGCTCGCACCGCAAACATTGTTTTAAAGTGGCACAAATTAAGAAGACATGCGCCACAGGTTTTGAACAATTTCTCTTGAGAGAGAGGATCCTGCGTTCGGCTACCCGAGTCTGTGCGTCATGTGGGCTGGCCCCGTTTGCCCCACCCGTGGACCCTTCTGACACAGACCACCCCAACGGCAATCGTCGTCACCTTTGCCTATTACCCTTACACTTGCTCGGGTCGCATTTGCTAGAGAAGGGGAGAACTATGACGAGAATATAAGTCTTGTGTAGAGTCGGATGGCACAGGAGGATTTTATACGCTATCGTGTCGCGTACGCTCGAATTGCTGTAAACGACAGATAGGTGGGTGAGGGGGTTTCGGGGCATGTCGTTTAGTAGCGACCGTTCTGGTCATTGGTCTTAACCCGATCCTAATCAACAAGGTTGGGTTCGCTTCCCACTGTGCAGTTTAACGTGAATATGAACCCCGTGCTACGGTTGCACCAAAACTTAGTTTAGCAATGATTCCGCGATCTTACCTGAAACTCTAGCAAAACGAAGCTCCTGACCCGACTAACCTCCAGGTTGCCTGCGATAAACTCTCCATTGCTCTGGTACTGCGCTTGGCGAGCGTTTCGTCCCAACTAGTGAGCCCAGATGTCGCTGCCACTTCGGGTGCTTAAAAATTACCATCCATGCTATATCTAAGACCCAGAGGCTTAGCGCACTACTACATGCAAGATTATGTGATGCAACACGTCTGTGCGTACATGCGTCATTATCCCCGAGAAAAGTTCAAAAAGGATAGAGGAAAATGGGCGCGCTCTACCGGGTTTTACCCTAGCGTCTCGCGTCTCGCGTTTCGTTAGGCAGTGTTTGATGTAGCACGTTAAGTTGGCGATTATCTTATGCCACTAGAGGGCCTGTTGATACAAACTCTTCATCTTGGCGGAAGATCGCTAGGATCTTAACGAAGGTTGGCCCTGCATGCATGCACGCGACGCAGATCACTTCAGGGACACCTGATTGCATGTTCCATAATATTTCTGGTGTCCCAAGTCTAAACCTTGGTTTGTTCTCTCTTTCTTCCAAATCGTCAATTGCTCTCGTCAGTGCTCACCACACAGCAGCAGGTACTGCAATATGGGCGACGTAGAACGCTTGAGGAAGTATGCTCACCTTTTCCGACGAGGCGGAGGACTTGCACCGCCAGCAGAAGTTATTTTGTCCTGTAAGTGGCATGACTAGAGATATCGCATGTACCATCTGACGATCTCTGAGGGCCGGCACCGAACTATATCAATCCAGATACGCATGGAGACGGAGGCCCGATAGCAGTCACTGTCTTCCTGGCAATTTCTCTGCTCGTCTATATCGCTCGAATGTGGGCAAGATTCGTATTGTCTAAGAACGCGGGGCTCGACGATTGGATCATGACGGCCGCCATACTTCCGCTGATTGCGTCAACCGTCGTAGTAGTACTTGGTAAGTGCCCAGACTCTTGTTCGGCTCATGTCACTTACCGCCCTACAGCTTGTCGAACGTACGGATATCAGTGGCATGCATGGGACCAGACGCCGAAGACGTTGGTAACAACGAGACAGTCTATCCTGGCGATCGAAATCACATACCTGGCTTGCACCAGTCTCATCAAGATTTCCATCCTCTGTTTCTATAAGCGAATAGCGAACGGAACGATAACAAAAACTTTCATGTACTGGATTTGGGGGTCGATCGCGTTCGTCGTCATCTACTTCTTCGCGTTCACCTTTACGATTGTCTTCACCTGTTCACCTGTGGAGGGATACTGGCATTACTTCGATATCCAATGGAGGTTGACGCATGAATTGAAGTGCCACAACGAGGGCGCCGTGATCGTTGCTGTCGTGGTTATCAGCACACTGCAGGACTTCTTTCTTTGCGCGCTGCCGATTGTTCTTATCTGGAACCTGCAAATTTCTCGGCGACAGAAGGCTGGCTTGTGTGGAATCTTTGGCGTCGGTCTATTGTGAGTAGCAGAATGCGAAGCGACTTCGCAAAATTGCTCTCTTAATATGGCTAATCAGCATCAGGACATGCGTATGCGGTGTCATGAGAGCCTATTATGCAACTTATGTGTACTACTACACGTACGACATCACATGGTACGCTTGGTACGGCTGGATTTGGACCACGCTGGAGGCTCAACTAGGAGTAATATGCGCTTCTGCCCCAGCACTCAAAGCCTTTTTCAAGCGCTACTTCAACCTGTCCGCGATCAGAAGCGGCGCCTATGGTTATGCCTCTGGGGAACGGAACACAGGCGGAAGGAGAGCTTCTGGATACGGAAAGATGAGCCCGGGTAACTCGCTTGCTACGTCGAACGCGGGCGGCAGTAGATGGGAGCCTGAGCCTGTTTCGATGGACCGCCTCGAAGTTATGCCATCCACGAACGTTGTAGGCGATAGGCACTCGACAATAAGCCAAGGAAGCGCGTCTAGTACAAGGAACCTGACTGCGCTTCCGCCCGCGTACCTGCTCAACGAGGCGACGGAGTCTAGCCCTTCCAATGGATTAACGTGGAACGGTAACCGCACAGTCATCACGGCGAATCGGTATGGTCAAGAAGTTGATGTTTGAGGAACACAGAAGGGCGCTTGAAAAGACGGGTCTTACTCCTACATGAAATCCATAATAACGATAACGGAAAATGGTATCATCAACAACAGTTACCTTGACTTTGCCGGCCCGCTCGTGAGCAGGAAGCCGTCTCCGAGCCCCAAGGCGGTACCAGCTCCCGAGGATAACTCGTCCGCATAACGTTGTTTCCGAAACGCGACCTTTTGGACCTCCAGCAGCAAATCCTCCGGCGTGCTTTTCAATGGCACGAACACCAGCCCCGCGTCAACCGGTTCCTTTTTCGTTCCAACATAGTTTCCCTCCGCGTTCTTTACGTAACACTTCAAATACCACTCTCGCAGGATCTTGCGCACGATTAACGAATGGGTAATTTCTTTGCGGTTCTTTGAGAACAGTTTCTTGAAGTTGATGGTTTCCGTGCTGTGAACCATGGGTACTGATATGGTTTTTTCCGGATTGCCAGTGCTAAGGTTCGCCATGTCCGCGCCCACATTTCTGCTCAGGATCGCCGGTTGGCAATGGGCGGGCCGGTGTATGAAGGCGGTGGGGCGCTGGAGCTTGGTTAGCAAGTCTGCAGACTGAGTCATGGGGGCCGACGCGGCGTCGGAATACTTACTCCGTGGAGCGTGTGGAGCTCTCCGCCCGGGCTTCTTGCGTTTTGGAGAACGAAACTTTGGGCACGTCGTGAGTCATGACGAAGCGATAGATAGATTCTGGTGAAGACGCAATATGAGCTTGTAACTGAAGAGCCTGAAGATGCTTTGCTTTTGAGGATGTTCTTGCAAGGTTCGTAGGGCGTTCGCGATGCTTAAACTAGTCGTCTACCGGACTCAGTCTCCTCGACGGACTGTGACGCGGAGGCTTAGCCTAGAGACGCAGCCCGGGCGCTTCGATAGATGTCGCAGGGTCAAGTACATTCACTGGCAACAGGTAGTTCTTAAGACAAGGACAACCCGTTGCAATGTTGGGGCCAATTTGCGATAATACATTCATCTTTCTCCGCATGAGAACAAGCCTTCGAGGACCTCAATATCCAACGTATTGCGAATAACGAGCTGCACATGTTCAATAGTGGATGTTTGAGAGAGAGGGAAGGGAACCTGGACCAATCAAGGTGATGTCATGTGACAACGCTTGCCTTTTTCGGCTGAGCGCGGCTCTCCCCGCACATGCTGACTGGCAGCGCGAATGACTTCACCCTTCTAACCGCAGCTCTCTTGTAGCACCATCCGTCCGGGTTGAACACGTCCTTCACCACTTGAACTCGCTGGTCCCACACAATGCCGGAAAAGCTAAAGCTCGCATCCGCACAAAGCCGAACTCTCTCCACGACAGCTGAAACACTCCAAGCCCTCGAGCGAACCACTCGCAAGGCCGCAGCACAAGGCGTGGACATCATCCTATTTCCAGAAGCGTATTTGGGTGGCTATCCGCGAACATGTACTTTTGGGAATGCTGTAGGAGGACGTACGTCCGAAGGCCGCGATCAATTCCTGGAGTACTTCCACGCAGCTGTCGATCTAGGGGACACTCCTTCCGGTGCTGGATATGACTGGCTCGAGCGGCGTCTCGAATTGCCGAAGAACGGGAAGTATCGTGGCGATGGTACAAGGGAAGAGCTTGAGCGCATTGCCCGCGAGACAGGCGTCTTCCTTGTCACCGGACTTGTAGAACGCTGCGCAGGCACCCTCTACTGTGGTACTATTTATGTGTGTCCCAAGCTGGGAGTTCTGGGGAAGAGACGGAAGGTGATGCCAACGGGAAGTGAGCGAATGATCTGGGGCCAGGGTTCACCGTCGACCTTGCGCGCCGTCACGACGGAGATCAAGGGTGTAAGACTGTGCATGGCGGCGGCAATCTGCTGGGAAAACTACATGCCACTATTGAGGCAGTCGCTGTATAGCCAGAACGTCAACTTGTGGTTCGCACCGACTGCGGACGCGCGAGATAGTTGGGCGTCTCTAATGCGGACGATCGGTATCGAGGGGAGGTGTGTGGTAGTCAGTGCAAATCAATGCGTGAAGAAGAGTCAACTGCCTAAGTGGATCACCGGGGAGACTAAAAATAAGCCAGTGGAAATATCGCGAGAGGCCAATAGTGCAGAGCATGCTACATTAGAGCACGGCTATGGCAGACCTCGGAGGAGAAGCATCATCACGAAGACGGAGGATAATCATGAGATCTGCTGGCCAATCGTGGAAGAGAACGCGAACGGTGGCGGTGATCTACCCAACGGCGACAGCACTGCTGTTGAAGATGGACCTGCGACAGCTCTTCGAGCCTCGCTCGCCGAAAGCAAACTCACGCCGAAGCTGCATTCTCCTGCACATTCCAAAACTCGGGCGGAAGAGGATCCAAACGCTGACGAGTTCGTCTGTCGAGGCGGCTCCTGCATCATCTCGCCCTTTGGCGAAATCCTCACTGGTCCTTTGTGGGAAGTGGAAGACGAGATGCTGATCACGGAAGTCGATTTCGAAGACTGTGAACGAGGCCGCTTGGACTTAGATGTTGCGGGAAGCTACGGGAGATTAGATAGCTTTCACCTGTCGGTGGACGGGCTGAATCTAGATCCGCCGCCGTTGTAGGTAGCTTCTATGTATGATGAAGTCGAGGCATAGGTCGGCAACGCTCAAATGTATGATACATATGGCGTAACGTGCTTCTGGCAGGCTAATAGAATCCCACATCTACGTTCAGCTGGTCTTGGAACGGATATATTTTATGTCACACAAGGGTAGTCGAAGGTCGGAATTAGAGGCAGAGGATATATATAAAAATAGGTGGAAGTATAGCGGACGGGCGAACAATCGATATATATAAAGTAGTCTCGTTAATTATAGTTCATATTTTTAAATAATAACCTTAATACTATTTTATCAAATTTATAAACTCCTACTAGTATAGTTATCTTATATACGTGTTATCATTACCGCCTAGAGAGAGTAGTCGAAGGTCAACCTGGTAGCCTTGTTGAGCCAAACCCCTCACTCTCCAGCCAATCAGACTCACTGCACAAACAATGTTGCAGCTGCGGAACGACCTACCTCCTATCCTTCTTACTCGAAATCGTTTCTTCAACATTCCGCGCATTGATTCGGCCTTTTTGACCTTGGGTCCGACTATAGCAAACCCTATATACCACATTCCGTGTTCCCGTCTACAGCACCGAAGGAAACGCGTCATGGAAGACAATGCACCAGAGTCGATGCGGGATTGCGTGTCCATGTACAACTATGAGCCGCTCAAAACCCCAGATTCAGTACGTGTACTGGTTCTCTATCCTGCGGCAAGTTTCGACGCCCCTCTGCGCTCGTCCATTATCCAGTACAGCCGGTCAGCTGAGCTGGGCGCCCTCGTGGTGAAACGTCATTACGCTGCAGTATCCTATACATGGGGCAATCAGCAACCCAACCGGAGCCTTGGTTGCTACCATGGTAACACAGATGCGCAGAGAGAATGTAGCGCATCTACATTACCCATTACGCCGAATGTCGAAGCTCTCTTACGGCACCTTCGAAAACCTAGCAAGCCTCGGTATCTGTGGATTGACGCGATTTGTTTAAATCAAAGAGACGGAGTAGAAAAGGGTCAGCAAATCCAGCGCATGGGGGAGATCTACAAGGCTGCGAATAAGGTCCACATATGGCTGGGAGAGGACGAAGGCGAGGCACCGCAGACGTTCGCGCTGATACGGCGCTTGGTTCTCAACTACGATGCGAATGAGTCGGATAAGAAAGTCATCGAAAAGCTTGTCAGCATGCCCTGGTTCTGGCGACGCTGGATCATACAAGAAGTAGCCCTTTCGAACCGTGCAACACTTCACTGGGGGCCATGTTCGCTCGACCTAGCTTGGCTGAGACGTATCTTGCCGATGTTCCTGGAGATGCGCTCATCGTACACCGCAGAAATGCTTCTAAATAGTTCCAGAATGTACCTGCAACCCAGGGATATACTGGTCATGTTGTGGTGGTTCAGAAAATCGGAATGCACAGACCCGAGAGACAGAGTAGCTGCGCTTATGGGAATGGCACCTCAGTGGCAGCGATTCCAGATAGACATGGATACAGAGAACTGGGTAACAGTGTATTCCAGGCTGGTCAGGCTGTTGATCAATAACAATTCCGCCTACGGACGCGTGCTGATGCACCACATTTTCGAATTTGGATCCGCTTGCCCGCAGTTGGGCGACATGTCGAGCCCTTCCTGGGTTCCATATTGGAGCAGTTGTAATTTCGGTGTTAAGCCATCGCTGTATGCTGAAACCGACTCATACTTGACGATTATGGCGCAAGAGCTGGAGAATGGTACATTTGGGGTGGGTACACAGTCAAGACTCTGGGGAAATGACAACGACCAGCCCACGGATTGGGAATTGGCTAGCGACAGCGGCCTACGGTCGGACAGCAGGCCCCTTGTCGGAGAGTTGCTACATGCTTATCAGCAGATCATGCATGTACTCGACCAACGAGACATGGATTTCTCGGTCGTGGACACGAATACCTTGGCTATTAGATGGCCCTTGTCGGTGGGTTTCCCCTATGGGCTCGAAGTTGGACGGGTTGAACAGTTCCCCCCACCTGGTGCTACTGAACAGGAATTCTTCAGCACGTTCAGATGCATTGCTTATGGGGATGATGTCCACCATTACGAGGTAGAAACCCGCTCTCGTCTCCAAATTTTCCTGGCCCTCATCCACGACTATGTTTGCGGAGCGCACGCTTCAGACAAGCCATGCACCGAAGATTTCCGAGCTTTCAAAGAAGTGGCTGGTAGCGGACTAACCTCGGGACTAGCCCAGAATCAACAAGGTATCCTCGAACGCGTCATTGCACAGGTCAGTCAAAACTTCTGCTTCGTGAAAGTCCGCCCCCTCGCCTTCGACACTGAATGGTCAGCGGGATGCCGTGAACATGTTTTCTTTGCGCTAGGGCCACGTTCTGCGCATCAGGGTGACATAATCCTTCCCTTCAGCTCTGTTGGCTCAACCGAAAAGTTCCCGATTCCTTGCGAGCAACATAAAATCATGGCGTCCATATATTCCTCGCTCTGTGTGAGACCCGTCGACCATACTAAATTCTCAGAACTCCGGACACAGCTCAGCCATTGGATTTACAGGCATCTTCGAACTTATCTCTCGGATGGTCAAGGACGCACGCATGACTGTGCCACTACAGATGAGACTGCACCAGAAAGGGTGCGTGTAGTGGGCCCAGCCAAGCTATGTATAGGAAGTGGGTATCCGGGGTATGAGAATGAGAGTGCATTGGAGGGTTACATACGTACGCGAAAATTCGTTCAACTACTTGTATATCACCTGATCTAACAAAGAGGCCCACCGTAACCTGATGGAACTTTTCTTACAACGAGCGGTACGGCTGGACAAGAAAGTCAGTTTTTTTTCTAGATCCCAGCTACGGCTGTGGGTCTCGTTACTACTATCTCTTCCATATATTTGACTCGAAATTCTTATAATCAACACTTTCTGTGCCCAGTACAAGGAAGCAGAGATCAGATTGCACTAGACATGCCTTGAAACTGAGTACTTTTGTCAGATTGTAGAAGAGCTTAGAGTTTAGAGGGAAAAGATAAAACTCGTGCATGTCGAAAGGGAGCACAATGAAAGTAAGCGGACAAGGTTACACTACGAATGGGGTCTGGATGATCCTGAGTAGGTCCAAGGATTATAATGATCCTTTGGATGTTGAGTTAAGTAGGATGTTTCGTGGCCAGCAAGTCTACACTAGCAACGTGCTCCCTGAATGGTGAACGCAATGGTCCCGCATTCCTATGTATTCCTACCGAGTGGCTCCTCTCACTTGCTGCTCCCTTGATCTTCAATATACATATTCCCAATACCATGGTCATGCTCATACTGTCTTCTGCTCCGCCTTTGCCTTCTCCTCCATCTTTCTCCGCGCCGCGAGAATCATCTCCTCCCGCCGCCGTTGCAAGTTGGCCTGTCGCTCATTCCTGTCCTGGCTCCACGCCTTCCCCTTCGGCTGCTCTTCCGGCGCCGCCTGTCCGACCTTCGACGCAAGGTTGTACCGCGTAATCAGATCCGGCTGTGCGGGCTTCGCCGGCTGCCCCGTCGCATTCTGTAGCTGAGGGGTAGGCGTCCGCGAGGGCGGCAGTTGGAACGTCGCCGGAGGCTGCCCACGTATCAGCGCACATGCTCTCATAACTATCCATACAGAATGCTATCCTTACCTGCTCCAAGGTCCTCCCACCAAGCACCGTCTCGGTAATTGCCTGCACGTTCCCTCCGTTTCGCTGCAGGTTCCACGCTATTGTCCGCCGGTCTAGCTGCGGAAACATCTGTGCTAGCTGTTCGACCTGTGCGGGGTTGGCTCTCCGGTTTGCGGCCGAGGTGGGCGTGCCGGCGGCGGCGGGCTTGAGCCACCATCGTGCTATGAGGACGGTGACGGCGAGAAAGACGAGGATTTGCGGGATGTTGAGCGTTTGTTCTGCCATACCCGTAATCTTCCGGAGGTTGGGAGGAGAGGGTTGAGAAGCGTGCGGCGTGCACGGAGATGGCGCGGATATATACAGGCGGCTGGTAGGTGTTTGATCTCAGGCTTCGCGGTGCGTTACCGGTACTGTTGCATGTGCGCGAGTTGCTGCGAGTCAAGTGTCGCGTGCGTGGTCTCCTGTACGGTGAAGGTGGTTGTAAGTTTGTTGAATCATGTCGCACGCACGCAAGTTGATTATCGCGGCGAAACCTCGGTTGTATTGCCCCACCATCACCGAACCTTCACCGTTAGCGCACGCCTCCTTTCCCTATGTTTTATGACCCACATGTTCCTACCCTCGGCTCCTCCATGCACTGCAATTGCCCACGCCGCAGCTTTAACTGGGCTTCCACTCCTTCATGATGCTCTACTCCGTAATTCTGTGATACCCTACATGCCTTTTTGTCACTTGTATATACATAATCGCCTCTCGTAGTGCAGTGAGTCGCCTTGTCCACGCGCCACCATGGCCACCACGGAAGTGAGAGCGCCGGAGCCGGCGCATGGCGCGCAAGCCCCCGTATATAATGCCCCAGATTGGGAAGTGCCAGAGGAAGGCAAAATGTCGAGGAAGAAACCGCATTTGCACCTGGGCTCTACGACCACGCGCTGGGCGATAGCAGATCGCTTTGACCGCGTGTTTCCGCCATACAAGCGGTACATAGGCCTTAAGCGACGTACATTTCTCCTCGTGCTCCTCGCGGTGCTACTCTCAGTCATTGCGCTCGCCGTGGGTCTCGGTGTCGGTCTGAGCAACAAGCATAAGTGAGTCTTCCCGTCCATGCTCGAAGCACTCGCTGACTCGTCTGTATCGCAGAGACCAGAACCTGCCCCTTCCGAATAACGCGCAGACCTTCAAAGGCGATTTGACCTTTTACAACCCCGCTCTGGGCGCGTGCGGAATCCAGAGCAACGACGAGAGCCCGATCGTAGCCGTGTCGCATATAACGTTTGACGCGGCGCAAAAGGGCAGCGATCCGAACAAGAATCCGCTCTGCGGGCGGAAGATCAGAGCCAAGAGGGTGAGGGAAGATGGCAAGGAGGTCAGCATTGATGTGACTGTTGTGGATAGATGTGAGTCTGATTCCTTAGGGAGCGAGGGAGTCAGAAGGTGACTAACAGAGTGCAGGTACTGGCTGCCAACCTACGGATATTGATGTCAGTCCTGTAATGTTTGACAAGATGGCTGATCCCGATCTGGGGAGGGTGGATGTGACGTGGGCGTGGTTACCGTAGGTATGAGCAACGCATACATATTCCAGACTCATTGACTAGATCGCCATCTACGGGCTTTCACTGACGCACCGCCCTTGTCCTGCTCTTCCAAACTGCGTATTTGAACGACGCTTCCCTCAATCTTTCATAATTGCTATCTTCATTCCTGCACTGCATCTTCTCTTCACCATTGCTTGTGTATGGACTTCCGCTCCAAAGATCCTTATATTCCCAGCCTCCACAGAAAACTGGTGCCAGAGAGACACGAACCTATACCCAGCTCACAATCCAACACCAATTCGCTGCCACGTATCAGCCCCCCAACCTCACCTCCTCACACCCTAAGTTCTCCTCAGGTCCGTTCAGAATCCAGCTCGATACTATCCTTTACCGAAGACATGCTAGGAAAGGGCGCAAAAATCACCCCTCTTAACAAAATACCGGGCTTACGACCGACTCCCGAGCTCGAGCATCGGTCGGAGAAGCCCAGTACGAGAGAAGATTGTCTTCAATCGAGCCCCCCTTTGTCATCAGAGGCTTTGCCGCCAAGAAGATTCCAAGAGTATGAGTCGAGCCCTTACGAAAGGACGCCAGAGCAAAGGACCGAGCCATACCCATGTCTAAGCCGCCCCGTCTCTCCCATCTCGCAGCAACAGAGCTATTTTTCAGCACAGGAACTGCATGGCCCCCAGCCACCCTCGACCGAAACCCCCAGAACTTTCAAGTTCATAGAGGACCTGGAGGAGGCACGTCCCCAGCAGAAGCAGAAGCTGAATGTGGGGCCACCACCGGAACAGAACCCGTCCTTGCCAGAAGCAGAGACACCTCCCATGCCCCGCGTAACCCTCCCCCACCCAGAAGAGACACCTCCCATACACCACGTAACCCTCCCCCGCGCCTCGATCTCCTCCGCCGCATCCTGGGAGCGCTTCTGGTCCCCTAGCGAACGCACAAAGCGCCGGCTCCGCAGACTCCTCAAAATTCTCAAAATCCTCAAAATCATCTTCTACTTCGTCCTCGTCATCGCCTTCATCGTCGTCCTCGTCAAATCCATGCCGTACATCCGCCAGCTCTTCACGCTCTCCGAAAAGCTCCACGCCCTGGGCGACTTCAAGGATAAGGTAGTCGCGAAGTTTAAAGACTGGTTCGATAATGGCAAGGATCTGGTGGAGGATGTCGGGGACAAGGCGAAGGAGTTTGCGGATGAGGTGGTGGACAAGGCGGAGGACAAGGCGAAGGAGATGGGGAATGCGGTCATTGATAAGGTGAATGAGAAGGCGAGTAAGGTGGGGGTTAAGATTCCGCATGTCGACCGGGATGTTGGAGGATATGCGAGCCACATTGAGGTGGGTACGAGGGGTGCGGTAGGGAGGTATCAGCGCGCGGCGGCGTCGGTGCTTCCTACGAGCGCGGTTCTCGCGCCCACAGCGACCTATGCCGGATACGGTTCGAGGGCGAGGCGCGGCCTATTCGGGGGTGTTTTTGATGTCTTTAAGCCCGGCGATGAAAATACTTCCTCGGCGGAGACGACCGAGACGACCGAGACGCCAGAGACAACCACGTCGTCGAATTCCTCTACGTCATCGACATCCACGAAGCACACCCCCACCGCAAGCATCGCCGACTATGAGAACCATGTACCTGGTCGCCGCTTCAACATCCCGCTACCCTTCCTCCTGGTAGGCGACGCCATGCGCCTCGTTCGCTGCGATCATGCTCCTGCTGTGACGGCGCGGGTACCGCGGAGCTTAGACGCGGCTTCTACGACATCGATTAATGATACATTTACAGTGGATGTGGAGGAGAAGAAGAAGAAGAAGGGCGGCAGCGGGAAACCGAAGTCAGATATCGATGCTTCCTACTGCCATGGCAATTGTACGAGTCCGGCGGCTGGACGGCGCGATTACATGCCTTACCCGTTGGTGATGCTCGGCAACCTGGTTAGGCTTGCGCGTGGCGTCGAGGTTCCGCATGCATTGAAGCGGTATGCAGAAGCGCAGGGGGCGAGCGCGAGCCTTGGGACGACCGTAAGCCTTGAAACGAGCCCAAGTCTGGAAACAAGCCCAAACATCCAAATGGGCGTCTTCACCATCACCAAGACGAACAGGGATATGATGTTGACCATGACGTACACGTACAAAGCCTACGTTAACAACATGTCCCTGACCACTACGACTACCTTCCTCGGAAGCACCATCACACCAGCGCCGGAAGCAAGCCCGACTACGCCGACAAGCGTGTCTTCCTTAGCTGCTAGGGGGATCAGAACTGGATCTAGGAGCACGGTGGGAAATGATTGCAGGGGGAACTGCACGAGTCCGGCGGTCGGACGGCGCGAGTGGCTTCCTTACCCGTTCGTTCTTCTGGGACATGTCGCCAGATTCGTCCGTGGAGGGGACACGTCGATTTCTGCGTCCACGGCAACGTCGACGATACTAGCGGAGCGCTCGCAGAGATCAGCCGCGACGGAGGAATGTCTAGGAAAGACGGACGAGCCCGGTGCCTCGATTTGTTGCCTCGGTCTCGATAGTCCCGCAGAGAAATCCGAGTGCTTTGAGACGACGTGGAGGAGGTTTCATCCTAAGCAAGAGCGTGGTGAGGAAAGGGACGGTGGTCCCGGCTCGTCGGTTGAGATTCGAGATACGCCAACCTTTATGGACTGTCTAGAAAAGAGCAATATTGATGAAGCCACCGCATGCTGCCGCGAGATGGACGACGAAGGCGAGGCAATATGGTGTGTCATCGGTGTGGGCCATATATTTAGTGTTTCGCCGGACCTTCAAGGCTACCGCCGTGGTGATGCCGTCGAGGACCGCGAAACCACGTCGATTGCGGGTTCAAAGTTTAGGGGTGCATCTTCGCTGCATCCGCGAGAATTGACCCTCCAAGAGTGTGTTAGCAAGCAAACTAAGAAGAAAGCTTTCGCATGCTGCGCCGGCTTGAAAAATGAACTGGAAAAAATAAAGTGCGGGAAGTTTGCTGAAGGGCAGTTTTGGCCAATAGCTCCTGGTGATGCCGGCGAGAGCGAGTCAACCACGTCGATTGGGAGTTCCACGTTTGGGAGTGCTTCTTCGCTGCGTCCGCGCAAATTCAAATCGATCTTTCAAGAGTGTTTGGACAAGCAGAACAGGGGAGAAGCCTACGAATGCTGCATAGGCCTCAGCGACGGCTGGTCACGGTGCATGGTAGACGTGGACTACAAATTCCCCTTTGATTCACCGATGCCAGAGGAGTCGGGGGAGCTCACTGAAGGTACGGGTCCGTATGCGTGGAATGAGAGATCGTGTGCTGACATAGTCGTGTAGAGCGCCGGCGTGAGTTGACCCTTGCTACTACTGCTTCGATAGCAGCACGCCGCCCAGACGCCGTCGACTGTGAAAATCCACACGAAACATTGTTATGTGCGATGTCCAAGTCTCTCGAAAGGGCGGTGTACGAAGGGCCTTACGTTTATCCCGCCACCAAAGTCGGGGCGAGTGCGCATCGGAAACCACGTCGCCGTAGATTTGTGAGTACTGGATTGCATCTACGACGTGCTGATAGTCAAAGCGCGGAAACCGCAATAGCATCCACGGCCACAGTGACAAATACGTTGGATGATATCAGACCAGCAGATATGGCGACAGCCAATGCGGAAAAGAGACAGATTGGTGTGCCGTTCTCGTGGCATAACCTGGAGAGGCGGGGGTGTAGTAGTGACGCCGGGAGCCTTGCAGCGTCACCTATTCGGCAAGCATCTCCCATCACTTCGTCGCCAGGGCTGCCAACTAGCCCGACACTCCCTGCGACAGGTGTGGCAGCTGCTCCAGCCGCCGGCGTGATTCACCAGCTCGACGCCAATTTCATACCTACCAACTGCCCTGTCCCTACGCCTTACATTCGGCTGACCGTTACGCCTACTCACACAGAGGTCCCTCCCCAGGATGCAACCTATTCCGGAGGCGACTGCTGTGTCGGCCGCCCACCACCGACACTCCTGCCAAACGAGCACGCCGAAACCATCAGCTACGCTTCAGCCGCTGAATACAAGCTCGTCACCACGAATGTGCCCACCGTGGCCGCAGCCTTAACGAGCCACCCCCAAATCAGCAAATACCCAGGCATATCCCGCACATGGAAAGTATACGAGCCACACCCCCTTCCGATAGGCTACGTCAGCGACACCGCCGTGCCCGCTGCAATGCAAACCGGCCACATATCATACTACGACGAACATGGCACGTCGCACTGTGGCGAAGCTTTGGAGCCAAACGAGCTTGGTGTCGCTATATCGTGGCAGATCTGGGGCAAGAACTTGTGTAACCATAGGATAGCACTGTGGACGACGGATGCTGAGGGCGTGAACAAGAGCCTCGTCTTGAGGGTGAGGGATACGTGTTCGGGCTGTCGGCCACAGGATTTAGATCTGTTTCAGTATGTATTTAATGCGGTGGTTGCGCCGGTGGATATGGGGAGGGTGATGGGAACGTGGAGGTGGATGCCGGATGATGAGAGCGTTGCTGCGACTGTGGGGCCGGCGAGGTAGAGTTTGGTTTCCTGTGTATTGGTATCTCTGTAGCTTTACATGTCTGAGTAGTTGTAATCATAGATTTGTGCGTTCTGGCGTTTTAGTAGCAGCATTCGTCCATGGAGTGCATCGTTGAACCGAGTGCGGGCTCCGGAAACGAGGGCCTGCCGGATTGCAAATACCTCAGAGCTTGGACAGCAAAGCGGAAGATGTCATAACTACACTTGAAGATACAATCTCTCATTTAATAAAACCATAACTAGGTATATGCCTGAACGCCCGCACCAATGAACTCCTGCCCGTCATGCAGTCCGCATCCATGACCACTCCACAAATACAAAACTTCTGAATCCGCCGCCAGTCACCACATCCACCCTTCCCTATACTCATCAATTAGCTCGTTGATTCACTCCATGGAAAACGACAAACTCACACCTACAGATACGTCCTTCCCGTCGGCGTCATATCCCTCGCCTGCCTCACCTGCCTGCCATGGTCGAGCAGTTCCTGTGCACTCGCCTTCTCCGCGCCACCCCGCCGAAGAGCGTACGAGTACCACGTCTTGAATGACTCCTTTTGGGTCGATGTTGGGTAGCGGATGCCTTTGGCACGGTGGGCTTGGAGGATCATCATCTCGAGGCTGCGTGTCTGTGCAGGCATGATTGAAGTATGGACAGAAGCTAATATTTAAATATAGGGCAACGAGATGCGAGGATAATATGGTTAGCGTTAGGTGTTCGAAGCACGTGGGATCTTTGTTGTGAGGCTGACACTTGATTGTCGAGCGCGATGACTTCCAAGAGTCTATTGTTTTTATGTGACTGAAGGTGGTTGAGAGACTGGATAAGCACTCAGTCAAGATGCAGCGTCTTGCGTCTACTTATCATACGCAACGGCCCTTGTACTTGTCTCGGGTCCCCGCAGTGTAACGGTGCACTACTGCCATGCGCGAGTACGCGCAGCCATCCTCAGCTGACGGTGGGCTCACCGCTTAAATCCCATTCGTCGGGCGTTCGAAGCGTACATATGTCTCTGTCTCATTCAGGATATGGCTAGGAACAATATCGAATGAGCAGGCGTATGCGACGGGAGGAGAGGTGGAGGTGCTTCCCGCGGCAGCGTTCCCGCGGGAAGATTCCCCGCAAATTGGTGCTGATTGTAGGCTAAGGGTGCGACAGTGACTTGATTCGCTCGATCACATGTGGGGTGTGAACTATGATTCTCATTAGCATAATCCGGAAGCTTCCGAAACAACGTGAGATGTGTTTGGTGGGCCGAAGTCCTGCTGCTATGTCTGACGATTTGCATCTTGTTTACTTGCCAAAGGCAAAACTGAGGACAACACGTCCAGTGCCTTAGCGGCGGCCTAGGGTAGGGCTTTTGTTATTAAGCGCACGATTGTTTACAATTCTTATATTATTTTTTTATATTATTAAAGTTTAGTACTAAGTTATATACTAGCTATCTATATAGTTTATAAAATAGATTTTATAACTATTTTTTTTATTAAACTGTTTCTTACTATAAGTATAAATTCCTTTACTAATAATATTACTATAAATATACTACGTACTATAAAAAAGATATATATATAAAATATACTAATAACTGTTATAGTAACCTATCGGTTAATTTTTTAATTTTATTTTTATAAAATAGAGGTTATATTTATTTTTATTACTTTTTACTTTACTTATATAGGTAGTATAGGATTTAATAATAGTTAATATTTTTATTTATAATTACAAATCTATTTTCGCCTATAATAATATAATACTAAGTACGCCTACCTACCTATCTAGTCTACGTACTAAAAAAAACTAAGAAATTATATATAGGCGCCCCTAAAACTTTTAAATATTAACTAGTATCTTTATAAAAGTTTTTTATCTATTACCGTATAGGCTCTACGCTTAAAATATCTTTACTATTACTTTTACTTTTACTATTACTTTTACTTTTACTATTACGATTATTTTTACTATTACCTCTACTAGTATTACTATTTTTACTTTTACCTCTACTATATCCTTTATACTAAAAAGCACCTACTATATCTATAAAATACTCGCTTTATCTATTAACTCTATTATAAACTATATATTATATTTTTTAATTTTTTTTACTACTATATCTCTATACGCTTTTATTAATAACTCTTTTATAACTACTACTACTACTAATCTAATATTTATAATTTTAACTACTTCCTTTATTAATAATTTAATTTATTTATTAGACTAGCATCTATTATTAAAGATAACTATAACTTTATTTAAGTTATAATTAACTTCTTTATTAGCTACTTTTAGATAAATAAAATACCTATATTAGTAAGTATCTACTAGGATTATATTATTATTACTTATAAAGTAAAAGGATACTATAAAAAGAGTTTAGGTAACTATACTATATATAGTTTTAAAATTAATTAAGATTATTTTATTATTAGTATTAATAAGAAGAGGAGTAGTATTAGGACCTTTAAAAAAGAATAATATATTAGTAAGTATTTTTTTATTTAATAAACGTTTAGCTGTACTATTATTAATTATATATTTTGTATACTAATCGAACAAATAGTATGGCTGTGGTGGCTCGGGGCGACCAAAAGGGGTTTTAAAAAAAGGAGGAGTATATGTATGCCTTTATACTTAATGTGTCGAAAAATTATTAATTATAAAATAAAAAAATATATAAGTAGTAGTAACTATTACTACTTATATATCTCTTCTACTAAATATAGTATCTATACTAGACTTTTTATATTAGACCTTTTAACTTAACGTTTTTTAGGGAGGTATACTAAGCGCGCTAGTACGCTAGCGTAAAACGCTATACCTTATTTAATTTAGTCTTATCTAACTTTTTTAACATATTAAGTATAAAAGTATATATATACTCCTTTTTTAAAACCCCTTTTAGTTACTCTAAGCTACTACAGCTATACTATTTATTTAATTAATATATAAATATATATATATAAAATATAATATAATATAACACTTAAAGTAAGTAGTAGAATAGTAGCCGTAACTAGTACTAATATATTATAGTTTAAGAGTTTTATACTATAATTTAGAAGAGTAGAATTTAAAAAGTTAATTACTTTTAAATATACTATAGACTTAACTATAGTAATATTAATTATAAAATTAATATATATAATAAGATTAAAAGTTCCCTTACTGTGTTTATACTTCTGGATTAAGGTCTAGGCGTACTTTTACTTTTCGATAGTAAGATTAAAGAGTTTAAAAATAATTTTAATAAATATATTTATAACTTTAGTTAGGCGCGTCTAAATAAGTATAAAAAGTATAAAAAGTATTAATTAACGTACTTTGTGAGCTTTATAAAGCCGCGGTATAACGCAATAACGAGAACTTAATAAATACTAAATAGCTTAGTATAAAAGGTATAATAAAGTAATATAGTAGTAAATATAGGTTTTTAATATAATTACTTACTATATTATTATCTATTTAAAAAAATATATATCTTTTAATACTATCTAGAAATAGCGCTAATACTATTTAGTAAAATATTTTTTATAAGGCTATTAAAAGTAAGAGATAGGTAGAAGAATAGTACAGTAGATAAGTACCTAAAAATACTTTAGATTTATAAAATTTTTTAAATTTTTGTTACTATTTCTTATATTAGGGGTTTAATTTCTTTTTTTATTATAGTATTTTTTAAATACGCCTATTTTACTAGTAAAAAGAGAGTTTTTAGAAGTATGGAGTACTAGTAAAAAATTAATATAAAATTATAGAGAAGCCGAAATCTCTATATAAAATATATTATATATATATTTATATATTAATTATATAAAAGAGTATAGCTATAATAGCTGTATAGGCGACTAAAAAAGGTTCTAAAAAAGAAGGAGTATATATATATCTTAATACTTAATATATTAAAAAAGTTAAGTAAAATTAAATTAAAAAAAATAGTACTGCACTAGTTACTAATATACTAGTATACTTAGGGTGGAATAGCACAGTAGGCAAGTGCCTAGAAGTATATTAGATTTATAAAATTTTTTAAATTTTCGTTGTTATTTTTATATTACAGAGGGGTGACATTGGAAAAAGAGTACTTTAAAAATTACCTTTTTTAAAATAATATAACTATTTCGTTATAAGGCCTAAAAATACGCAAAAAAATACTATTTTAAAAAAAAAACTAGCCTATTTTATTTACCTACTTAGTGGCTACTTACTAAGGGGTTTAAGAGAAAAAAAATTAGTAAATATAGAAAATTTTTAGGACCCTACTTTAGGCTATTATAACTTGTTATTTGGGGTGTAAAATTTGCTTATTTTTATATATATAATAATAGATACTAAGTTTTATTAGTATATAAAATATTTTTATATATTTATATATTAATTATATAATTATATATAAAAGTCACTTTTTCACATTTTTAATAATAAACTAGTAAATAATAAATTACTAGTACTTAGTATAGTAGCCTTTAGCTTCTATAACCGCCTTATAACGGTTAGAGGATAATAAAATATAATTATTAATAACTTCTTATAGTTTTATAGTTTATAATTTAAAAATAGCTTATTTATAGCCTCTATACTTTCTAAACTTAACTCTATACCTAAATTAGACTTTTATTTTTATATAGCCTAGGTATTATATAATTTTATATATTTTATATAGAGACTATATCAGTGCTATAGGCTAGGTAAAATAAAATTTTATTTTAATTATTGTTAAAATGGTTTAAAACGTTAATTATTTTATAAATAATAGTATTACTATATTAAAATTACTAATATAACTTAATAGTAATATAAAGCTTATAACTATAATATAATATAATAAGAAAAATAAAGGTATATATATACTCCTCCTTTTTTAAAACCCCTTTTAGTCGCCCCAAGCTACCACAGCCACACTATTTGTTCGATTAATATATAAATATATAATAAGAATATATATATTATTATATTACTATATTGAAAAAAGGACTTAAAAATCTATAAAGGTACTTACTCCTTTTTATCTTTAGATTAACTTTAGATATAAAAACTTTTTTTATATAATTTTTACTAATAAAAGAAATAGATAAATTAGGTATTTTAGTAAATACTAAATTACTTTTATCTTTTAACTAAATTGCGTTCTAAATTTAGAATATTAAATTATAACTAATAAAAATATTACTATAATTAATATTAAAAAAACAAAACTATAATAGAAAAATATATAAAAAGTAATATATTTTAATCTATTAAAATATTAAAATAACTTACTTTTTAATTAGGTAATAGGTAGTTCTATTTTTAACTCTATTATTACCACTTTTTCTATAATACTCCTTTCTAATCTCTCCTATTTACCGTGCTAACTTATTAGAAAATATTATTTATTTATAATTTATATTTTAAATATTTTTAGTATTTTAATTAGCGTATTATAATTTTTTTTTTTTTTAGCGTTTTTGTTATTAATTATAGGTTTTTTCAATTTTTATTAATATTATAACACTTCTTTTTTAAATTACGTGTATAAGAATATTTCTATAATATTTAGATTATTTTCTAATTATAATTAATTTTTTTTATTTTTAGGGCTTTTAATTAAGTCTCTATTAATAATTCTTTTTACTCTGTAAAATTTCTTAGGAACTCTACTCTTTTTAACTTTATTTATAGTATTATTATTATTTTTTTAATTTTAATATATTATATAGTATTATAAATACCTATTAGGAGTTCTTTTAAAGTAAAAATTATTATTAAATTAAAAGTATTTACTTTTAGAAAGACTTTAACTTTAAATTTAAGCTTTATTAAATATTTCGCTATATAAAAGGAATAAGAGTCCAGATTTATAAAATTAAAAAGATATTATTATATACTATGATATTAGTAATATATTACGTAAGTAGTGATTATATAAGCATAGGCTATATTTTTCTTATTAATATAATATTATTATTAGATTACTAATATACATCGAAAATCTAGTCACGTGACCTATACTAGGCCTAAAAGAGTATAGTTAAAATTTTAGTTAAATATATTTACTAACTAAAAAGTTATAGAAACCTAAAAAAGGGGTTAAAAAATTTATTATATTTAGGTAATTTTATTTTATTATAAGTAATAAATAGGACGTAACTAAAATTGTAATATAAATCTCTATTATATTCTCTTTAAAACGGTATAATTTACGTATTTTTAGGCTTAGTAATTGATTTTATATTAATTTTTAAAAATAGTAACTTATAGGAGTACTCTTTTCCCAATGTCACCCCCCTGTAGAGGTTTAATTCCTCTTCTTATTATAAGTATTTTTTAAATATGCCTACTTTACTAGAAAAAAATAAAATTTTAAATGTATAGGGTACTACTAAGAAATTAATATAAAATTATAGAAAGCTAAAATCCCTATATAGAATATGTTATATTTAAAAATATAAATAAAATATTTAGGCTAAATTGCTATCTAAAGTTAAACGAGATAAAAATTTATTTTTAAATAGACTTAGCGTTGTAAACTAGACTTAATTAGGTAATAGATTAGTAATTTAATATAACTATTTAGTAATATAATATTACGAAGGCTTAAAAGTAGATATTATATATTAATATTTAATAAGAATCTACGTATAGATAGCTAACTAGGTATCTTAAAGTAAGATAAGAGTATATATTAAAACGCTAGTGTAGACTAGCGTAAGCGTACCTGTCTTAGCGCTTATACCTAAATAAAACGCGTTTATTTATAATACTATCCCTTTTTTAAAAAAGTTTTATTTTTAAAACTTTATAATTAGCTTTATATATCTTTAACTTTTATATAGTAGAGCGGAGTTAGATATTTATAAAAGTAAAATATTTTTATTAGAGTAGTAAAATATATAACTACTTAAATAATAAGCTATAAAACTATTTTTATTATAACCTAACTATTAAAGTTATAAATATATTAAGTAAGTTTAGCTTCTTTTATCTACTGCCTATACCTCTAAGAAAGCCTTTTATACTAAGCTATATTATTCTTACAATTCTATTATACTATTTATTTACTAGTTATACCTTATTATCTATTAATTATTCTTAGTTATTTATTCTTAGTTAATTATTTACTATTAATTAATTAATTATTTATTATAAATTAAATAATAGCTATTTTTATATCGTAAGCCTTTAGAAAAATATACTTAATTATTAAAATATCTATAGGTAACGCTAATAATATTTTATAAAATATTCTTAATAGTATATAATATTATAATAAAATTATTAGTTAGAGTTATTAAAATCTTTCTACTTAATAAAAAATTTTAATAGGCTTTTACGGCCCGTATTAGAGTTAATTATATATTTATTAATTGGCCCTAGTGTACCGAACTTAAGCACGCCAAGCTATACACCGTAGCTATAAGTTTATTAACTAAAATAAAATATTTTTTTATAATTCTTATACACGCTTATTTTTTAACTATATCTAAGGGAATAACTTTTTTTAGCCTATATCTTTTTTAGACTAGTGTCTCTGACGCTACACTTTACCTCTCTTTATATAATATTTATTAATTTTATAGTCTAGTATTACTTTAATATTATAAACTAGTAGACTATTTTTTATAGTAATCGGCCTTTATAGCTCTTACTACTACTTTATTAGTAGTATTATATTTTATAAATAAAATAATTACGGGTAGAACTATAGATAAACGTCTTTAAGTATAGCATATCTAGTAAAGTTAAATTTAAAAGTCTAGCCTATACTATAGTAGTCGTCTAGTTATTTTTTATAAATATTTATAACTTTAAATAGTTTAAGATTTTTACTCTTTAGTTTTCTAGAGTAACGCGTATAGATATTATATATATTAAATATAATTTAGTTACCTATATAGATTTCTAGGCTGACAGTTATTAGTTAGTAGTATATTTTTTTATTTTTACCTATACCTATATTAGTGCTAGACGTAGTTATTATTTTATATAGTTTATATATATTAGAAGTCTATTTACAGATTATGTATTACGTATTATTTTTTATTTTTTTAGTAGTACGCTAAGAGGATTAGTGTTTATATATAGTAGAAATTTTTTTATAGCTTTAAATAGTATTATATTTATTAATATAATATTACTATTTACCTTAAACTTTATAATAGGTAATAGCTCTTTTTAGTTATTTTACTTATAATTATTAAAGTAGCGTAAATAAGTTTTAAATATTTAATTAGTAATTTTTATTTATCTATATATCTCTAAGTAGAAGGCTATAGATAATTTTAGAATTATATTAACCCTTTTATATAATTATTTTTAAAATTAGAATATAAATTATATACTGCGATTAGTAATAAATTTTAATATATATTTTATTCTTACTAAACGTAATTAATAAACACCTATAGGTAGGTTTTAGCGTCTAGGGATATTAAAAAATTAAACTTCTTTTTTTTAAAAAGTTAGTTAATAAAGATTATAATATATCTGTAATCGTAACTATTATAATATAACTTAGGTAGTAGTATAATAAAATTAATAAATATACTTATTTAATAGGTATTTAATATAAAAAGTAGATATAATAAACTATACTTACCTTTATATTTTAATTTTGCTTTAGCGTAAATAAAGTAATTATATATATATTACGCAACGCGGTTTATATAGTATAGCTAGTAATAATATTATAATAATTATATATATATTTTATACTTATTATTATATCTGGCGACGTAGTTATTATAATATATTTATATAATATATATATAGAGCTCCTTATTATATAAAATAAAAACCTTATTATTAATATATAATAGGTTATCTTTAAAACGATAGTCTTATAACTTAATATAAAAGCCTTATTTATAATATAGTTAATAAGATATATAGTATATACTACTCTCTATAGTATTAACTATAGTTTTAATAACTTTATTATAG
Source organism: Pleoardoris graminearum (assembly GCA_030770415.1). NCBI lineage: Eukaryota > Fungi > Ascomycota > Dothideomycetes > Pleosporales > Didymosphaeriaceae > Pleoardoris > Pleoardoris graminearum. The sequence continues at coordinate 6,521 of JASEKS010000416.1, read as the reverse complement.
AGACTAGCCGCTTTAAGTAGCCCTAATAAGTTTACGTTACTAGCGTCTTTATAACTATTATAAAGGTTTAAAGTAGTATTTTTATGTTAACTATTAGAGATAAATAGTTCTTTACTAACTTCATAGACCTACTATAATAGACTTATAGCATTTAGCTCTAGTATATCTATTAAGATTTTAGTTAAGTATATAGCGTAGTAAGAGTTACTATTATAGGTAATATATATAAGTTATTTAAATTATTTAGGGGATAGTAATACTTATTATTAGTATTATATTTAATTATTATATATATTTATAAAAATATCTTTAGTTTGTTTTATTAGCATATTAGACTTTATACTTTTTTTACTAGACCTATATTTAATTATAAAATTAAACTTTAATAAAAATTTAGCCTATTAGGCTTATTAGCAATTTAGTAATGTTATAGTTATAAAGTATTTTAAAGGTTTATAATTAGAAAATACTTTTACGAGGTGAAGTATACCGGTTAACTTAAATTACTATTTTTTAAAAGTATAAATAATTACTATAAGCTTCTTATAATAAATAGGGTAGTTAAGTTTAACAGGTTTTATTTTTATTAAAAAAAAAGGTAATGGGCTATATGATATTATCCTTTTATTATAAAAGTATACCGACGATAACCTAATTAGATATATTAGTCTTTATAATTATATATATATTAGAATTAAAGTAAGTAAGTATTAAAGTATTAATAAAGGCGCGTTTAAATTATTTAAAGGCTTTTTTTATAGCTAGTATTAACGTAATTCTCTTTATAGCGCTATTACGCGTTAGCTTAATTAGTAGCTATATAACTTAAAAAAAGTAATATATAAATTACTAGTAAAAGTTTATAAATTTAATAAATACTTAAATATTTTTAACTATTTTAGGTTACTACTACTTTATAATAGCTTTAATTTTAGCTAGGTCTATTTCTAACCTATTTACTAATAAAATTATACTAAAATAGCTAACGCGTTAAATAAGGAACTTATATTTATTAATATTAATATATAGTCCGGCTTTATAGAATTTATATAGTATTTAGAGGTAGTATTATTTATAATTTTTATTATTTTTACTAAAGAGGATAACTTTATTTAAGTATATAGAGTAAAAGTTGTCTAAGTAATTATATAATAGCTAATTAATATATTACTAAAAGGTATTTAATGCGTTGTATAGTCTAAAAAGTATAATTATATATTTAAATATACCGAATTATATAAAAAAGACTATTTTATATTTATTACCCTCTTTAATCCTAATCTTAATAAAGACTATAATAATATTAAATATTTGTATTTGTATATTAATCAAATAAAAAGTGTGGCTCTGGTGGCTCGGGGCGACCAAAAGGGGTTTTAAAAAGGAGGAGTATGTGTATGCCTTTATTTATAATATTAAATTTAGAAAAGATATATGTCTTATTTATACAGGTAAGTATTTTTTTTAGTTTTAGTAGGGCGTTATAATTTTTAATTATAATTTTAGTAAGGCGGTAATAGTTAATATATATATAAATACCTTTTCTAGACTTCTTAATAATTAATAATAAAGTAGTAAACCGTAAGTTATTTTTACCTATATAGCCTTTTACTATTTTAGTCTAGATATAGATTTTAATAGTTTTAGCTTTTTTACGTAATACGCTAAAGTAGTACTATACTATTAATTAACTACCCTTTTTTAAGTATATTTTATAATTAATACCTAGTTGTTAAGGTAGTAGTTTAATTATCATTTTAAAGTTTTAGAGGTTAGTAATATAAAAAAACTATTTTAGTAATCTTTATTTAATTTTATTAATAGTAGGCGGCGGCCTATTTATTTTTAAATAAAATTTATTAAAGTTAGCTTAGGTAGCTGCAGTAGTAATATACTTAGTTTTTATAAAAGTTATATAAGTACGTTAAACGTTATTTATATTATTACTTATTTTAAAGTATATTTAGTTTTTTAGTATTATCTAGACGACTAAAACTAGATTATAGTAAACTATTTTTATAATAGTTTTAGCTAGAATAATTACTATATTAATACTATTCTTATTTTTTAGTTTAATTATTTTAGTATAACTATTACTGTGCCGGTTATACGTTAATTTAATAGGTAAAAACTAGTATAAATAGTTACTATAGTAATAGTCTAACTTAAATACTATTATTCTTTTATTCTATTTATATAAAGGATTATAAGTCTTAAGCTATAATTATTTAATTATTACGTTATAGCTAATAATATCTATAATCTAGTACTAATTTTTACTAATATATCCTTTAATTACTATACGTATCTTAGCTATATATATTATTTTACCTATAATATTACTATTAGTAAGTTTTAAAATAATAGAGCTTTACGCTATAATTGTCTAGAGTTTATAGACGCGTATAAAACTAGTACTAATAATTTATTTAGTATAACTACTATTTAGAAAAATATATATAGTAACTAATATTTTATTAGGTATATTAACTTATACCTTTAGCTTTATTTAGACGCTATAAGGTAGCTTATCTAGTAGGTTTTTATTATAATTAGTTAGATGATCTATTACGCTGTATATTAAATAGTAATAAGTTATTTTTTTTTATAAACTATAAGCTATATAGTAAATATTACTTAATAAAATAAAAAATAATTATAAATTTAATTAGTTTACCGGCGTACGTTACTCTACTATAAAATAACGCTAATGAGTATTAAAAAATTTTTTTATACGTAGATAAGAGTTTTTAAAAATAATTATTTTTAAAGATAATATTTTTTTTAATATCTAATATTATAATTACTCTTATAGGCGTTATTAGTATTAATATTTTAAGTATTTATTATCTAAAGCTATTTAGCCAGAACTAGAGCTATAGAGCTCTTTTTATAAAAGTTAGGCTAATTTTAATTAGGTATATAGCTAGGTTTTAAATAATAAATATATACTCTTTTAGTTTAGACTACGCAGAATTCTCTTAATAAATAATAATTTAGGTTAAAAGTAGAGTTGAATTTATTATTAAAATTAAACTTTCTATTAACGGGAACGCTAGTCTATAAAAACTTTTTATTATTTCTATTATCCTTATTATTCTTTTTTTTTAGATTTTTTATAAGTAACGTTTTTAAGAGTTTTATATTAAAATAACTATTAAATAAATTATATTTAAGTCTTATTAGCTAGGGCTGTATTCGTTATAGCGGCTTTTAAATATAGATTAAAATTAGTTATAGTCTTAAACTTTATTAAAATAGGTTCTAAGTATATTTATATTACCTTATTTTTAAAAGAAGCTAATTATTTACTAAAGAACTTATTATTATATTACTATAATTTATTAAAATTAAATTCTATAAGCGCGGTAAGTTATTAATTAATTAAGTTAAATATTTTTTATAAATTATTATATAGTTCTTATATACTCTAAAATAGGTTATTTAATATTATAATACTGCAGTTATAGATATAAATAAGTACGTAATTTTTATACGCTTAATAAAGATACTTACTTTTAAACTATTTATTAGGGAAGAGCTTATATATAGAGGGAAAATGAGCTAGAAATTACTAAATTCTAAGATTAAAGAGTAGGGACTAGTTTTATAAAAGAGAGCGCTAAAGAGCTGTAATATATATATATAAAAGAGAATAAATTCTCTATTTTAAAGAGTATTATAAACTAGTAACGGAAACTCTAAAGTATCTTTCTATAATACACCCCCTAATTAAGCTAATAGAAATAGCTTAACTATTTAAGTAAATAAAAATTAATTCTTTTAAGCTCGTAGCAGCTATAAAATTAAATCTAAAAAAAGTTTTTTTAAGTAGATTTATAGCAGGTAGCGTTACTAGGTAATAGAGCTTTAAAATAAAAGACTAATTATAATAAGCTCGCTAGCGTTAGTAGCGTAAAAAGCGTTTATATAATCTTTTTACTAATTTTTTTAAAATAATCTTTACTCTTTTTATACTCCTAATTATTATTTTTATACTTTTTTATACTATCAATACTATTTCTATACTCTTTTATTTAACTTTATTTCTCTAAATAGCTTCTTAAGCTCCCTAACTATTATAAATATTATAAATTAACTATTTATATTACTACCGCTATAACTATAGTAAGTTATAATACTCTTTTTAATTTTTACTTTTTAGAGTTTTTTTAAATTTTTAAGTTTTAATTTTATCTTTTAAAAACTCTACTAATCTTTATTTAACAGTTTAAAGTAAAGTTTTTTAATTTCTTTTATAATAATATAGTTAATAATTTAAATATAATTAAAAGAGAATAGTATCTTAAATATTATAAGCTTATTAAGATTAGTAAAAAGCTAATAAAGTCTAGTTCTTTAGCTTTTAGTACTTTATTTACTACTATTCTTTAGCCTATAATTACTTTTTATAAGAAGAAGTAAGTAAAGAAGAAAATGAATAAAAAGTATAAAAAGTATTAATAATAGATAGTTTAGTAGAGCTAAGGCGCTGTCTAGCCTTAAACTAAAATTTTTATAACTTAGACAGAAACTTCTATACTATAATATTTAAAAAATTACCTACTTTTTTTATAAAATAATACGTAGCTATTATAAGTTTTAAAAAATTATCCTACGTCTCTAATAGATAAAAATCTACTTACTCTTTTTAATTAAAAAGTTCTATAAATTTTTTAATTTTTAAATAATATTATTTACGTACTGTTATAAGTTTAATAAAATCTACTTAAAATTTTACTTTAAATAGGTCTAGATACTATAATAGTCTTAGTTATTATATATAATTTACTTTTTAAAACTCTAGAAAATCTTTTTAGTAATACTAGTAATTTTTTTAGTTTTATACCTATATCGCGTTTTATAACTACTATTTATTAATTACTTTATAAGTAAATAAATATAATACGGGAAGCTTAATATTAATAAAAAATTTAAAAAGCGTTTAAAATTATTAAATTTACCTAATTTATTCCTCTAGTTTAGTTTTTTTAGGTGTAAGGCGCTATTAGCGCCTTTTTTAATTTAGCTCTTTTAAGCTTTACTAATTAGGTTTAAAAAATAAGCTACGCCCTATAGTAGAGAGCAAATCTAAAAGTAAATTTAAAAAAAATAAAAATAATAAACTATTTATTTTATAAACTCTATCGCGCTGTAGTAATAAAAATAATATTAATAAAAAATATTATAAATTTTTTAATTTATAGTTTTTCGAAGCTCTATCTATCCTTTTATATTAAAATTAAAAGAGTTTTAGAACTATTAAATAGTATTAATATAATTTAATATTACTAATAGTTTATAAAATTAAAGTACCTTATATTTTACTTTTATTATTTAAGTAGTACTCTATTTAGTAAAAATAATAGAAGTTATTATAATACTAAAACGTAAGACTTTTATTATTAAATATATAAAAGTAAATATAACTGTAAACTAATATATATACTAATATTTTAATCTAAATAATTTAAAAAAATTATATACTTACTATTATAGTCTTAGTTATATTTAAGAAATTACTAAGCGCTTTCTATTTTATTATAAGCTACTCTATAGCAAAAAGGCAAAAGAGCTTATTTATAAGTAAATATAATTTTTTAATCTACTTTTAGCGATTTTTGCTAATATAGACCTTATAAATAATAAAATTTAATAAATTATAAACTACTATTAGGTAGATAATTAAACTAGATAAAAACTTAAATAGTAACTCTATAGATAATATCTTTAATAAAATTACTTTACGCTGCGCTTAAGCTGTTTAAAAGTTTAGTAAGCTAGTAAAATTATTAATTTATTAAATATATTTATTAGATTATTATATAATTTTTGTTATTTTATTATTTTTTTACTCTTTTATTATAGAGTTTTTCTAAGCGGTATAGTTTTAAATTATTTATTATAAATAATAGCTAATAAGCTATTTAGTATTTAATTTAAAGCACTTTACGCTTTATTATTATATAACTTTTTAAAATTCTAGTTTAGTAATTTTTTCTTTTATATTTTTAAAATTTAATTACTCTTTAAATTTTTAAAATTACTAAACTATAAGAGCTTTTATTAACCTATTTACTAGTATATTATTTATCTAAAAGTATTTAATTTTAAAACTTTTTTTTAAATACTTTTAGCGTAGCTATATATTCTGTATATTTATATAGCGTAAATAGGTAGTTATACGCTTATTTTTACCTATAACTAGCCTAATTATTTATTAGTTATTATAGAATATATACTATATAATTTTAAAATTTAAAGTAAATTCTTTAAAGAACCGTTTTAAAGCTATTATTTCTTTATTTATATATTTAAGCGTAAGAAGCTCTGCTTTAGTAGTTAATATTATAATAATAGCCTATTTTATAGTTTTTTAAATAATTACATCCCCGAATAATATAATAATATAATAATATAATAATATAATAATATAATAATATAATAATATAATAATATAATAATATAATAATATAATAATATAATAATATAATAATATAATAATATAATAATATAATAAT
>JASEKS010000415.1:0-66882 GCA_030770415.1 Pleoardoris graminearum | reverse complement strand
TACTATTTTTTAAAAAGTATATAAGAATTAAATATATTAGAACTGTTTAATTACTTAATATTATTTAATAATTAATATAAATAAATATATAGTATATTATAAACTAAATATTTATAGTATAAAATTTGAATTATTTTAATAATTTATTAATAAAATTATTATATTAGTTAAATTTATTTTTCTATAACTATAATATTAATATATAATAATGTTATAATAAAATTAAAAAGTATTTAATAAGTATAAATATACAAAGCTTTATAGTTAAAAAAAACTTTAGTTTTAATAATAATAAATAATATACTCATTAATATAGTATATTAATAACTAAAAGATTATATAATATAAATATATAAAAACTATTTATACTTCTAAAAAATATTAAATTCTACAAAATTTTTATTTAGAAATATCTTATAATAAAATTTTATAATAAAAGCTTTTATATTAAGTGCTATAGTCTTAAGTTATTAGTAGAATACTAATATTAGGGTATATATTAACTATTTCTACGCACTAACTGGCTTAGTATAGTATATAAGGCATAAGCTAGCTAGCGTTTATTATAGCTAATAATAACAGTTTATAAAGTTACTTAAAATATTACTAATATATAGGCTACTACTAGTGCTTATATTTATATTAATATAATCTAATAAGATATATAGCTGCTATATACTAAAAATAAAATATTTAATTAAAGTTTTACTTAGTATTTTACTAACCCTCTACTATCGCAAAAAATTATAATATTAAAAAATTTAAGAAGTACTATATCCTATACCTAGTATTAATAACTATAGCTAAATACTTTTATAAATTACTAAAAATTAAATCTAGCTACTAACTACTAAAAGTACTATATTTATTTAAAATAATTACCTATAAAGCTGTTATAGGAGAAAAAAAAATAAATTTAATTAAATTTTTAGCTACGTATATTAAGTAAAAAAAAAAAGAAAAAAAGAGATACTATCTGCGTAGAATAAGTAGTAGAATATAATTAAGTAAACTAAAAATTTTATAAATATTACTTTACGGTAGAATTCTTATACTTATTTTAGTTAGGTATAAGACTAATTTAAAAAAGCTGCTAACTATATAAATAATTATTTATATATATTCTACTTTAACTACGGTTTTGTTTTTTAATATTTATTAATAAAAGTTACTAGGTTTAAATAAGGTATTAGGACTAAGTATCTTATAAACTATTTAGGTACTTAGTTATATAAAAGTATATAAGTTTTTATTTATAAACGATAATCTATACCTTTTACCCTCTCTTTTTAATATTAGAATAAAAATACGCTTATACTAGTTCTATTATATTTTATTATAATTTTTAAGAAGAAGCTTATATAAGTTGTAGTTAATAATAACTAGTCTTTTTAAATAATTAAGTAATTATTATTTTAGCGCTTTGTTTAATTCCTTTAACTAGAGGGTATAATAATTAGCTATTATAAATTTAAGCTAATATTTTAGAGTTAGTTTTAATAAGCTAAAATATACTTTTTTAATAATTTTAACTAAATAACTAAAATTTTAATTATATTAGATATATAGTCTACGTCTAATTACTTTAGTTTTTTTATTATTAAAATATATTATATTAATCGCGACTGGCAACTTTAAGAGAAGTTACTTAATTTTATTTTAATATATAAAAAGTATACTAGTAGTTTTATAGTAATAAATATACTATAAGTATTATTAGAGATAAATACTAAACTACGCCTTTTAGCTATTATTTATAATAATACTAGTAATAATAATACGCTTACTCGTACTATTTAAAAGAAGCTAGTTTTTAAGGGTATCTTTTAGCGCTTACAAGAGAATACTATATTATATTTAGCTTATATTATTAATCTTATTATCTAAAATATTATTAAGTATTTTAAGCTAGCAGTATTACCTGTAGTTAAAAATATAAAAATATTATAAAAATAATATATTTAAAAGATAAAAGCGTAGGCGTTTATTCTAAACTCTCTTTATAAAATATATACGCTTTTATTATATATATTTATTATATACTAAGTAATTACTAGATTTAGGCTATTTATATTACTATTAACGTATTACTATAATATTATAAGCGTTTTATTACTATATAATAATATTTACTATTTAAAGAATAACTGTCTATTATTCGCAACGTTAAAATATAATAGAATTTAATATTTAATATATATACGCGAACACTTAAAATCTAAAAATATATTAATAAATAGCTAAAATAAGATATTATACTTAATACAACTGTTAGGGCAGCTAATAGTAATATAGCTAAAATAGACTTTTACAACTTTAAGTAATTTAAACTATCCTTTATAGAGTAGTACTACCTTAAACTATTTATTAAAATACTAAAATATTTTAAAAATATTATAAATTTTCTTAGCGAGAACTAGAAACCTTAAATTTAATATATTTAGCTTATATATAACTGTTTTTTTAATTTCTTAAATAAGATAATAGTTAAGTTAGATAATAAAGACCTAAAATATAAAAAAAATATTAAGTAGTTAGAAATAGTATAATTTATAGCTAAAAGTAGCTATACTAAGTTAAGTAAATACTATTTAAAAATAAATATAGAGTAAAAGTTTATATTTAATTATATAACTATTTTTAATCTAATATAAAAGCTTACAGTATATAAGGTATAATTATTATAAATATTTATTATAGTAGAACTCTAACTACTAGTTTAAAATAATATATAGAAATCCTATTATAAATATATTTATTAATAATAATTCTTTAATTACTTTAATTATTATAATAATAATAGGCGTATAAGTTATATACTAGTATTAAACCCTTTTATATAATAACTATAAAATAGTAAATAGTTTTAGAAGCCTACTGCTTTATTAAGTAGTTTTTTAATCCTAAATTAGGTATTTTTTATAAAAAAAGCCGAAAAGACTAGTAGTTAAATATATAAAAAAAAAGAAGTCTACTTAAGTATTTTTTACGTAAAAATAATTAAAGATTTTAATATATTAGATTAGTAGCAGGTGCACAAAAATATATTTTTTTAACTAGTTTAAGTTATAAAAAACGTACTTACTATACTAATTATATAAGTTAGTATTAAGCGTGTTTTTAACGTTACTAAAAACATTATTAGTAATTAAAAATATTAATTTTCTACTTAAACAGTCCAGGAGAAAATAATTTTTACTAATTTAATTTTTTAAAAAATAGAAGAGTAAACTAGACTATAAAATATAGTAATAAAAATAGGAGATAATAAAGCTTTTTATAATAAAGTTAATAATTTATTAGACCTTTTAGTACCTTAAGAGCTTATTAAGGAGTATATAAAGAATATATATAGTATAAATAAAAATTTAATAGAAAGTACTAAAAATTATAAAAATAAATTACTTTTTTCTCTATAAAAGTGTTAAAAGTCTATATACTATTATAAGGGATAGTAATTAATAGTTATTATAATTTAATTCCTATAAGTATATAAACTAAACTAGAGTTTTATACTATATTTAATATAGTAATGTTTAAGAAAAAAACTTTAATAATTTTAATTTAATTCTAATTCTCAGTTTGTGCGATTTTAATTTAACCCTAACTTCTAGTTTATATAATTTTAATTTAACCCTAGCCTATAATCTGTATAATTTTAACTTAATTTTAACCTATAGTTTATATAATTTTAATTTAATCCTAACTTATTATCTGTGCGACCCTAACCTAATCCTAACCTAATACTAAATAACTCCGACCCATTTACTAGCGTAATTTAATTATATATATTTTTTAAAAAGAGGTATCTTTTTTAATTAATCTTTTTTTATTACCCCTCTGTATATACTAGAGATTATTTAGTAGTTTAATTATTAAACGCTAAAACGCTATTATTATAAATTTAAGGCCAATAACTGCTATTATACCCTAATAGTTACTTTTTTAACTTTATTTTTATATAAAATAAAGGTTATTTTTATTTTTTTTTTACTTTTTACTCCGTCTATACACACAGGTAGTATAGTAATTAATAATAATTAATATTAATTTATAATATTTATATATTTATATATTAATCGAATAAAAGGGTATAGCTATAGTAGCTGTGTAGGCGACCAAAAGGGGTTTTAAAAAAGGAGGAGTATGTGTATACCTTTATAATTTTTATTTATAATTGTATCTCCTTCTTTACTTATAATAATAATATAATATAGTACGAAGTATATTTATTTATTTATTTAGTCTATATATCGCACCGAAGAAAATACCTATAACTTATATTTATAGGCCCCCCTAAAACTTTTAAATATTACTTACGTTTAGTATCTCTATAAAGGGTTTACGCTTAAAATATTTTTACTTTTACTATTACCTCTACTATTACCTTTACTTTTACTTTTATTATACTTTTTACTCTAAAAAGTACTTACTATATTAATAAAATACTTATTTTACCTATTAACTTTACTATAAACCGTACTTTATATTTTTTTAATTTTTTTTTTACTTTTACTATATCCTTACTTATTAAAACTACTTCTACTAATACTACTAACCTAATATTTATACTTTTAACAGTTTCTTTTATTAATAATCTAATTAGCTTATTAGGCTAGTGCCCATTATTAAAAATAGCTAAAATTTTATTTAATAAATTATAATCGACTTCTCCGACTACTAAATAGATAAAGTTAGCTACTTCTAAGTAAATAAAATATCTATACTAGTAAGTATTTATTAGAGTTATATCTTTATTACCTATAAAGTAGTAAAATATTATATATATAGTATAGGTAACTATACTAAACGTCTTAAGATTAATTAAAATATATATTTTATTATTATTAGTATGAATAAAAGGAAGACTATACTATTTAGAAGCTAGACGTTTAAACAATAATATTTTAGTAAGTATTTTTTTATTTAATAAACCTTAAACTATATTAACTATAAGGATAAGGAAGAGATATATAAGTAGTAATAGCTATTATACTCTATGTATCTCTCCTTTACAAATAAATATAATACCTTTACTAAACTTTTACACTTTTTTAACTTAATATTTTTTTAGGGGGGGACGTACTAAGTATACTAATATATTAATAGCTAGCGTAGCGCTATACCTTTTTTAATCTAGCCTTATTTAACTTTTTCTATATATTAAGGATAACGGTATATATATACTCCTCCTTTCTTAAAATCCCTTTTAGTCGTCTAGAGTCACTACAGCTACACTTTTTATTTAATTAATATACCAATATATATATAAATATAATAATAATAAAAGATGTTTAAACTTTATATAGTATTTATAAAAAAGAAAAAAAACTATTATATTTACTATTTTAAACGTGCTATATAATATATACAATATATAGCCTATATATAAAGGTATACACATACTCCTCCGTTTTTAAAACCCGTTTTAGTCGCCTATATAGCTACTACAGCTACACTCTTTTATTTAATTAATATATAAATATAGAGCCTATAGTTCTATCTATAATAAACTATATTTATTTTATAGTTATTACTTTACTATTATTACTATTGCAACCTAATAAGTTTATTAGTTTAAGTTATTACTCTATTAGCTATAATATTTAAAAAACTCTATATTTAATAGGTCCCAGGTATAGCGTTATTATATTTACCTAGTTTTATATTAAGTATAAATATAGTATACTAGTACTAAATTAATACAACTCCTATAGATAAATATAAAAAAATAATTAGTAGTAATGTATACACTCCTACTAAAAAAGCTTTAAAAAAGAGTTTAATAAAAAGAATAATAATAATTAAATAAATATGTATTGATTACCAGTAGAGTAATAATTTAATTAATAAATTATTAGACTATAGTACTAATAAATCTATATAATATTTAAGAAATAATAATAATTTATTATAAATAGAGTTATAGCCTACGTATAGTATATAAAATATATAATACATTTAAAATAGTAAGTATAATAGTATTTTCGCTTGTTTATAAATTCGACATATATATTAATATTAAAAATATTTATTATATTTATATTACTATTCTAGTATTTAATAAATAGGCTAGATAATCTATAGTATAGAGTATAGACTTTTACTAATAGTAATAACTAGCTAAATAATATTAAAAACTGTTTTAACTTATATATTTTAACAGTATAAGAGGTTAGTCTACTTAATAGTCTAAATTCTTTGGCTTATAAAATTTTATAATTATATACTATTCTTATTTATTAATTACCTATATATTCTAGTCTCGATTATAACGGTGGAGTATAATAGATTAAAATAGTATTTATTAATCGGTTTATAATATAAAAGAACTTTTTTATTTCTTTTTAGTACTAATAACTTATTTTCTTTAAACTTAAATTATTATATATTATCTTACTTATACTTATAACTATATTATAATACTTCTTTTTATCCCTCTATACTTATTTATTATTTACTATATTTATCTGCTATATTTATCTATTATTATTATTTACTATTGTATATATAGTATTTATATTATTACTTATACCCTTTTTACTAGGTATTTTACGTTTTATAGCTATATAACTATTAAGATAACTATTATTATTTTAGTCCCAAAACTAGTATCGTTAGGGTTATTTTAGTTATCTAATAAAACTAAAAGCTATTACTTATATCTATAAGTATAGTTTAGGTTAGTATTTATAATAAAATTTTTAAACTTCTTAAAATTTTTAGGGTCCTTAACTATTATAATTATATAGATTAATAATAATAATTATTACTATAGCCGTAGCTATAGCTATATTAATATAATATATACTTACTTATTTCTATTTTAAAATTGTAGCATATATTTATTAAATTTACTATTTATTATATACTATCTAATTACTAACGTAGGCTAAAACTTATTATAGTACTCTAGAACTTTTTAAAAGTATTTAGTATATAAGATACTATTAATAATATAAAAATAGATTTAATCGTATAAAAAGCGCTATAGGTATTACTTTTATAAAATTATTTATCTATAGTATAGTTATAGATATTTAATAAAAAGTATAATATAACTATCTAGTATAGTAGACTACTTATTATACTTTATTATTATTTTATATATATATACGTATATAGTATCGGGGACGCCGGTATATATTAATATTTTATAGTATACTAGTAATAGCGTAAGCTATTACTATTTTTTTCTTTTATAAATAAATGCTATATACTAAGTTAATGGATAACACTTACTTACGTATTACTATTTTTAGTATAACACATTAATATATAACTATATACTACGTACTGTATTATTATATCTAGATTATTATAGAATCGTTTTATAGAAACTCCTATAGCAGTTAGTAGTTATTTTTTTTTAAATAATATAGGTACTATACTAAAAGCGTATCTTTATTTTTAATTTTAAAATCTATATAGTACGTTTTACTAGTTGTAAATATAATTAATATATATTTATCTATAAATTATATAAAGAATAAAACTATATTACCTTATAAAATAATAAAAAAATATTTGTTAAAATAAAGAATATAAATATATATGTACAACCCTTTTTTTTTATAGTTTTCTCCAGAGCCACTATAGCTATAATTCTCTACTGACTTAATATATAAATATAAATAATAGTATATATATATATGTATTTTTATCTAAAAAAATAAATATAGAAGAGGTTATATTTTATAAAGGTAAAAAAGACGTTAAATCTCTTTACTATTATTATTTATTAATTTATAAATTTATAAAGATTTACTGTAGTGTCTTCTCTAATATATATGTTTATAGGTATGTTCTAATAAAAATAATAAATAATATTAATTTAGTTTATTAACCTTAGGAATAATAATATAAGTAATTGTATAAATAAATAGTATTAAAGAAAATACATTAATTATATTATTTATATAATAGAGTTACTATTAATATCTATTTTATAACGAAAGTTTATTTAACTTTTTTAATACATAAAGTATAAAAGTATATATATACTTTTTGTTTTTTAAAACTATTATTAGTCGCCTGAAGTTACTGTACCCATACTATTCATTTAATTAGTATAGAAAGTATATCTATTTAATTAAGAGATAAAGTATTCTATATATTATATAGTTTTATAAATATTTCTTAAAACTACTATAATAAGTCTAATTAGAAAAATTCGTACTAAAATAGATAGGTAATAATAATTTAATAATATTTACAGGGGGGAAGATTAGGAAAGATAAATCTAAAAAGTTACCTTTTTTAAAAATTAATATAAAATTAATTACTAAGCCTAAAGACACGCGAAGAAAACTGTTTTTAAAAAAAGATTAACGATATTTTTTTAAAGGTATTTAATTACTGCTTAAGTAATATATGTAATAAATTAAAATTATATAAATATAATAATATTTATAATCCTTTTTTTAGGTCCCTATAACGTTTGAGTTAGTAAATATATTTAACTAAAATATTAACTATACTATTCTAGGGCTAGCATAGGTTACGTAACCTAATTTTTAATAAGACTTTATTATACAATTAGAAATTTATATAATTAATAAAAATTTAGGTCTTACGTATTAGATTAGTAATTCCGTTATATATTATTACTATTATACTATATTATAATATCTTTTTAATTTTATAAACCTAGATATCTATTTTATTAAAATAGTAATAAATGTAATACAGCCTAAATCTAAAGTTAATTTTCTTTAAAAAGTAAATACTTCTATTTTAACAATTATTCTAATTTTAAAAATAACTCTTACAGGGGGGTGACAAAAAAAAAGTTCAATTAAAAAAAATACCTTTTTTAAAAATTTATATAAAATTAATTAGTAAGCCTAAAAATACGTGAATAATACCGTTATAAAGAGAAAATAATAGAGATTTCTATAAGGATTTTAGATACGTTATATATTTTACCTGTAATAAATTAAAATTACCGAAACGTAGTAATTATTTTAACCCCTTATTTAGGGTCCTATAACTTTTTAGTTAGCAAATATATTTAACTAAAATTTTAACTATACTATTTCAGCCCTAGTATAGGTCACGTGACTAGATTTTTAAAGTATATTAGTAATCTAATAATAAAATTATATTAATAAGAAAAATATAGCCTATGCTTATATAATCACTACTTACGTAATATATTACTAATATTATAGTATATAATAATATCTTTCTAATATTATAAATCTAGACTTCTATTTCTTTTATATAGCGTAATATTTAATAAAACTTAAATTTAATGTTAGATTTCTTTTAGAAGTAAATACTTCTATTTTAATAATTATTTTTACTTTAAAAGAACTCCTAATAGTATTTATAATATAGTATAATCTATTAAAAATAAAATAATAATAATAATACTATAAATAAAGTTAAAAAGAGTAGAGTTCCTAACATAATATAGAGAATAAAAAAAATAATAATAGAAACTTAATTAAAAGCCCTAAAAAAGAAAATAAATAATAATTATTAGAAAATAGCCTAAATATTATAAAAGTATCCTTATAAAAGTATTTTAAAAGAGAAGTGTTATAATATTAATATAAATAAGAAAAACCTATAATTTATAAAAAAAACGCTAAAAAACAATAGTAAAATACGCTAATAAAAATATTAAAAACATTAAAAGTATAAATTATAGCTAAATAATATTTTTTAAGAAGTCAGCACTATAGAAGGGAGAGATTAGAAAAGAGTATTATAGAAAAAGAGATAATAATATAGTTAAAAAAATAACTAGCTATTACCTATTTAGAAAGTAAGTTATTTTAATATTTTAATATATTATAATATATTACTTTTAATATAGTTTTATATTACGATTATATTTTTTAAATATTAATTATAGTAATTATTTTATTAGTTATAATTTACTATTCTAAATTTAGAACGCAATTTAGTTATAAGATAAAAATAATTTAGTATTTACTAAAATACCTAATTTATCTATTTCCTTTACTAGTAAAACTTTTATAAAAAAAGTTTTTATATCTAAAGTTAAACCGAAGATAAAAAGGAGTAAGTAACTTTATAGATTTTTTAGTCCTTTTTTTAATAGAATAATATAATAATATATATCTTATTATTAAATTATATTATAAGTATAAGATTTACATTAATATTAACTTATATTAGTAATTTTAATAATGTAGTCCTATTATTTATAAAATAATACACGTTTTAAACTATTTTAAGAATAATTAAAATAGAATTTTTTTTTACCTAGCCTATAGCACTAATATAGCCTATATACAAAATATATAAAATTATATAATATTTAGGCTATATATAAATAAAACGTCTAATTTAGGTATAGAGTTAAGTTTAAAAACTATAAAGGCTATTAAAGTACTATTTTTAAATTATAAAATATAAAATTATAAAAAGTTATTAATAATTATATATTAGTACTTTCTACCTATTATAATATACTTATAGAATTTTAGAACTACTATACTAAGTACTAGTAATATATTATTTACTAGTTTATTATTAAAAATGTGAAAAAGTGACTTTTATATATAATTATATAATTAATATATAAATATATAAAAATATTTAATGTATTAATAAAACCTGGTATCTATTATAATATATATAAAAATAAGCTAATTTTATACCTTAAATAAAAAGTTGTACTAACTTAAAGTAAGGCATTAAAAATTTTCTATATTTACTAATTTTTTACTACCCTTGAACCATTTCGTAAGCAACCCCTAATAGGGTAAATAGAATCTATTAGTCTTTCTCTTTAAAATAGTATTTTTTTAGTATTTTTAGGCCTTATAACTAAAAAGTTATATTAGTTTAAAAAAGGTATCTTTTTTTATTGAACTTTTTTTTTGTCACCCCCCTGTAATAGTATCTATAATACTATAAGACCTATTAAAACTAAAGAAAAAAATAATTATAATATAAAAAAGGTTTATATAGAGGGTATAAAAAAGTTAACTAAAAGAGATAAAAGAGTTATTAATAGAGACGTCACTAGAAGTCCTAAAAAGAAAAATAAAAGACTATTATTAGAAAATAATCTACATATTATAAGAAGATAATTATAAAGAGTTTTAAGGAAGGAGGATTCTATAATTAATATAAGTAAAAAAAAACCTATAATTAATAACGAAAATGGTCAAATCAGGTTAAAATATACTAAAGAATGTATTAAAAATATTTAAAATATAAATTAAAAAATTTTTTTTTAATAAGTTAGTAATATAAAGGGGATAACAGAATAAATAATATTATAAGAAAAAAGGTAATAATAGAGTTAGAAAAAAAACTCGCTGTTAGCTAAATACGAAGTAAGTTATTTTACTTTATTAAAATATTAAAATATATAAATTTTAATATATTTTTAAGTTATAGTTCTAGTTTTTTAATATTAATTATATTAACTATTATATAGCGTAGGACCTTACCCTATAAGTTTAGTATATAATTTAGATAGGAGGTAGAAGTTATTTAGTATTTATTAAAATACTTAACTTTTCTATTTTTATTACTAGTAAGGACTATATAAATAAAGTCCTTATACCCGAAGGTAATCTAAAGATAAATCGGGATAAGTAACTTAACAGGTTTATTAGTTCTTTTTTTAATATAATATATATATTATTATATTATATTATAATTTTAAGTAGCATATTAACATTAATTTAGATTAGTAATTTTTATAAAATAACTCTTCTATTTATAAAATAACACACGTTTTAAACTGGTTTAAGAATATTAAAATTATACTTTTTTATTTTCTAGTCTAAAGCCCTAATTTAGCCCCTATAGAATATATAGAGGATTATTTAAAATCTAAGCTAAATAAAAATAAAAAGAGTATTTTAGGTGTAGAATTAAGTTTATAATATATAGTGTCTTTTAAAAGAGCGATTATAGAAAAGTAAAATAATATAATATAAAAAGTTATTAATAACTATATTTTATCCATTCCTAACCGTTATAAGGCGGTTATAGAAGCTAAAGGCTACTATACTAAGTATAGTAATTTATTTTATATTTATATACTAATCGAACAAATAGTGTAGCTGTAGTGGCTCGGGACGACTAAAAGGGGTTTTAAAAAAGAAGAAGTATATATATGCCTTTATACTTAGTGTCGAAAAAAGGTAATTTATTATTAACTAGTTTATTTTTAAAAATTTATCTAAGTAAATTTTATATATAATTATATATATAAAATATAAAAATATAAAAATATTTTATATACTTATATAGTATAGATACTATTATTATATATATAATCACTAGGTAATATTATATATTAAATAATAAGTTATAATAGTCTAAAGTAGTATTCTGAAAATTCTTTATGTTTACTATATTATTTTTACCCCTTAGAGGCTTACTAAGTAGTCCCTAATATCGTAAATAGAGTCTATTAGACTTTCTTTTTAAAATAGTATTATTTTTATATTTTTAGGCCTTATAACTGTAGCAATATTAAGGCTTATATATTTTTTCTAATTTCGGATTAATTATGTAAGTAGGTTACCTAATTAGTTGCCTATTATATATATATATTTAATCTTAATTGTTTTATCTTATAGATAGTATTAATTTACTTTTTATTTTAAAAATAAGTGTTATCTAGTTTATAATTACTATAAGCTTAGCGCTTTAAAACTATAAGACGATTTTTTTATACAACTTAACGCTAGTAGGTACTTATTTTTATATATTTTAATTGTTTCTTATTATTATACTACTATATTTAATTATTTAGTTAAGTTTATATCTTTTTTTTATTTATCTATTAATTAGTCTATTATAATAACTAACTTAATTTTAAAAGGGTCCTATTAGTTAATAAGTTATTTAAGCTAGCCTAATTAGTATATATAACTCTAATTTTTTACTAGACACAAAGGGACTTTTTTTTATATAATAAAGTTACTATTAGTAACTACCTAATTAGGAAAAAGAGTACTAAATATACTATATAAATTAATAACCGGCTCTTAAAAGGTACTACGCTAAGCTTAATTAGGAAAGGTAGTATTTACTAAAATAGATATATAATAACCGCTTAATAGTACTTAATAGTTTTATAGCTTAGTATAATTTATTAATTTATAGTAATTTATACTTACGTATTTATTATTATAACTAATACTAAGTAGACATTTATAAAAAAAAATATTATATTTATAGTACGCAGCGTAACGCGTAAAGTAGTAAACTTTATTAACTATAGTACTAGACTCCTATATACCTAATAAACTGTAAAATAAATAACCTACTAGTAATATATATATAGGCTCTTATATTATAGTCTTTTGCAGCGTATACTATAAAAGATATATATTAAATAAATAAGTAAGAGAAATAATAAAAAAGTTAAAGTTAAAATAAGTAACCTTTTATAACTAGTATAAAGTAATAGTAATACTTACGTAATCTTTAGTATAATACTATATAATAGTACGCCTAATATAATCTAGAAGTATTATACGATTATAGTAATTATTACTAAAAGGCTAAAGATTTAACTAATATATAAGTAATAAGATAGAACGCTCTATATATTAGATAAAAAGCTAGTATTACTAGTGCTTTTAGATACGTACTAGATACTTAAGGTATAAAGTAGTATATAATAATAGTTCTAGAGAGTCTACTATAAGAATTAATAACTTATAGAAGTTTTATAAGTAAATAAAAATTTTATATAAAGGTAGTAAAGTAACTTAAAGAATCTATATAAAATTAAACTAAATAATCCTAGATATATTATAGAGCTACGGGTATATGATATTATAAAAGCGTAGTAGGTAGGCGATACCTATATACTAAAGAATCTATTAAATTAGAGATAATAACTAACAGGTCTAGGGTAATAAAAATAAATAGCTTAGTATATAAGTAAATAAAATAAAATATTTTATATTAATTATTTTATTATAACTCTAAAACCTCTAGATTTCTATTAAGACTGGAAAGGGATTAAAATAAAATAAACCTTAATAAAAAAAATATTACTTTTATAAAAAAATTATTAATTATAGTACTTTTTAATTTCTATTTAATTAGTCCTTTAAGACACTAATAATTCTATAATTAGAAAATAATATAAAAAAATCTTAAAAATTATAAAAAGAGATAAGTATAGTAGTATTCTATATAAATAGTAAAATATAAAGTACTATCTACTAATTAGTGTATAAATAATAATTATCGTAAAAATTTTAAAGACTAGGTAAATAAGACAGTGTACTCTAATATTTTAGGACTAATAATAATAAAAATTTTTAATTACGAGAAGCTTACGCTTTAAGAAATAATATATATACTTAAAGCTAATTAAGTACTAACTAATATTAATATATAATATTTATATATTAATTAAATAAAAGGGTGTGGCTGTAGTGGCTGTGTAGGCGACTAAAAGGGGTTTCGAATAAGGAGGAGTATATGCATACCTCTATACATTAATATATAAAATTTAGTATAAGTATAGTACTATACTTATCTTAGAAAGGCTAAGTATAGAAGGTAAAATCCTAAGTAATAATATAATAAATAAAAACTCCTTTATAAAAAGACGCGTATACATAAAATACCTAATATAAAAAAAATTATTTATAATTTATTTATTATATTAAAGTAAAGAATTACTTCTAACTAAATATAATTAATAAAGTATAATATTACGTATAATTTAATACTTAAATAACCGCTTATAACTATAGATAAGATTAGAAACCTTGTTTCTATAATACTATAATAATAGTCTTTAGCTATTAATTATAAAAGGGGCTTAGTAGTATTTACAATACTTGGTAGATATAGATTACTATTTACTTAAATATTAATAAAAATTAAAATAAGTGTTAAACTAAGCGTAAGTCTACTTAGAGGGGGGTAATATTAGGAAAAGTATACTCTAAAAAGTTACATTTTTAAAAGTTATATAACTTGTGAATTAGTAATGCAAAAAATACGTAAAAAATAATATTTTAAAGAGAAGGACTAGCGTATTCGACTTACCTACTTAGAGGCTACTTTCTAAGCGGTTTAGGAGTAATTAAAAATTACTAAATTTAAAACTTTTTTAGAGTCTTATTTTACACTATAATAACTTTTTATGTAAGGTATATAATTTACTTATTTTTATATATATTATAATAGTACGACTAATATATAACTATTTAAAATATATTTATATATTTATATATTATTTATATAATTATATATAAAAGTTACTTTTTTAAATTTTTAATAATAAACTAGTAATAATAAATTACTAGTATTTAGTATAGTAGCCTTTAGTTTCTATAATCGCCTTATAATAATTAGGGGGACATAAAATATAGTTATTAATAACTTCTTATAGTATATTATACTACTTCTTAATAATAGCTCTTTTAAAGGCCTCTACACTACCTAAACTTAATCCTATACCTAAATTACTTTTATATCTTTTATATAGTCTAGATTTTAATAAACCCTATATATTTTTAATAGGATATAAATCTAGACTATAGCTTAGGTAAGGAAAAAGTATAATTTTATTATTTTTAAACTAGTTTAAAACGTTTATTATATTAAAAATAGGGTCGTTATCTTGTTAAAATTATTAACCTAAATTAATATTAATATAAAGATTATTATATATAGAGTAGTTAACCTAAATAGATTTACTAGTAATACGGAGCGTATAAATTATATAGCTATAATTATATAATTATATAATCTACACTAGCGTACAGAACCCCTATCTAGCTATTATATAAATAGTAAAGGCAAATATATTAAATATTAAAATATAACTATTATTATTTATTATTTTATACTATTTCCTATTTATTATAATATTACAGACAACTATTACTTTATATAAATAAAATATAGTTATCCTAATACTAATTAATAGTTAATTAATTAATTTAAATACTTATTACTAGTAGTTAATTAGATTTCTTTATCTACTATATAAATTAATTAATTAAATTATTTAACTACTCTATTACTAGTAGTTAATTAGATTTTTTTATTTACTATAAATTAGTAAGGGCGTATAAAGAGGTTAAGTTATTATTAAACTTATACTACGTAAAAATAATTTTATATATTACGTAACTCTTCCCCGTATCTATAAATAAAAGAAAGTATATTAAGTTATATATCTTATTAAACCATTATTTGTATAAAAAATAAAAATAATTTTTTTTAAAGCTAAACTACTCTATATAAACGCGCTAGTATAGTAAGCTAAAACTATATAATTAATTATATATTATACGAACTGGATAATATAATAATACTAAAAAAAGCTTTCTTTATAAGAAAAGATAAAAAGCGTATAATAAAGATAGATATAAATTTATTATAAAAGAAATATATTTAAAAATATAATATTTTTATATAAGTACTTAAAAAATAGACCGAGTTATAATACTAAATAAAAAATCTAAATATTTAAAATAATTTATTTACTAAATAACTTAATACGTATAGTAATAAATAGTAAAGAAAAATAATTATATAAATTATTGTTTAGTATATTTTTTTTTCTTTTATATATTATATTCTTTTACTTTATCGCACAAATATTAAAAGAAAATTTTTTAAAATATTATACCTAAATAAAATAAAAAAAAAATAAAAAAAAACTTTTTTTTTTTAGATATCCCTAATCCTCCTCTATATTAATAAAAGAAAAACAAAGAAAAAAATAAAAAAAAATAAATATAATACTTATATTAGGCTTTGTATAACTACTATATATAAAAACTATATATATTATTCTAATATTCTATTAATATATAATACTCTATAAAGAGTAAAAGTCTAGTATTACTACTATACTTTTATATATATAGCTGCGGCTCTAGAACTCTACGTAACTATACTAAAAATATATAAAAGTAGCCTTTACAGTAAATAATCTTTATAGTAAAAAAAGTTAAGTTAGTATTACTAGACAGGATAATATTTATATTATATAAAAGTAGCTAATATACTATATACTTATTATCCTATAAAAGATTACTATATAAAAAAAATTATATAAGGATATATACATACGTTAATATATAAAACTAAAAAAAAGGCCCTATTAGTAGCTATTTTAGTAGAAATAGTAACCTAAATATAACTACTAAGTATAAAAGCCTATACAAGGGTAAAACTAAGTATAACTATAATTTATTATAATTATTATAACTACTATTACTATTCGTACAGGACGAGAACTATTTTAGAAGTTTTATTAAAGGTTAACTCTATATAAAAAAAGATAGTTAGAAAGTTAAAAAAAAATAATATCTAAAACTACGTACAGAGATAATAATAGGTAAAATTAAAAAAAAAATTATTATAGAAAGAAAAAGCTCCTTCTTATATATTATTATTTTATATAGCTTTAGACCGGTATTTCTTAATAATTATATAATAACTCCTTACTTCTATTTACTATAATCTTACTCTTTACTTTTATATAACGTATAAAATTATTAATTTCTTATTTTAGTTTACTGTAATTTTAATTAATAAATAGCAGTATACTATACTATTTTACTTTTTATTATTATATAACGCGCGAATAATAGACTATAATTTAGTTATATAAAAATATATTAAGACAAAGGGATACTCGTACAGAAAGTAAAAAGACATATAAAAAAATAAAATATTTATATAATATTACTATAAAAAAAAGAGTTACTAGTATATATAAAGTAGTTAACCTAAATAAATTTGCTAGTAATATAAAGTGTATAAATTATATAACTATAGTTATATAATTATATAATCTATACTAGTATATAAAACCTCTATCTAGCTATCGTATAAATAGCAAAGGTAAATATATTAAATATTAAAATATAACTATTATTATTTATTATTTTATACTATTTCCTATTTACTATAATATTACAGACGACTATTACTTCGTATAAGTAAAGTATAGTTATCCTAATAATTATAATTATAATATAATATAATAATAATATATATATATATTATTATATTAATAAAAAGAGGGATAAAAAACCTTATAAAACTTACCCCTTTTTATATTAAGTTTAACTATAGAATTAAGGACTTTATTAATATAATCCTTACTAGTAAAAGATATATTATTATTAAATATTTTAATAAATACTATATTACTTCTTTTACCTATCTAAATTGTATTCTAAACTTATAGGATAATGTCTCAGTCTATAAAATAATTAATATAATTAATATTAAAAACTAAAATAATAACTTAAAAATATAAAATAAATTATATATTTTATTATTTTAAAAAGTTAAAATAACTTACTTTGTAATTAGCTAACAGCCAGTTCTTTTCTAATTTTATTATTACCTCTTTTTTTATAATATTATTTATTCTCTTATGCCCTGTATATTGCTAACTTATTAAAAAAATATAATTTTATTTAAATTTATATTTTTTATATTTTGTATATTTTCTTTAGTATATTTTAATCTTTTTTTTACGTCTTCTTTCTCTATTATTAGTTTTTTTTTATTTATATTAATTATATAACTCTCCTCTTTTAAAACCCTTTATAATTATCTTTTTATAATATTTATATTATTTTTTAATAGTACTCTTCTATTTTCCTTTTTAGGACTTCTAGTTAAGTCTTTATTAATAACTCTTTTATTTCTTTTAGTTAACTTTTTTTGTACCTCCTATATAAACTTTTTTTATATTATAATTATTTTTTTTATTTATTTCTTTATTTTTAATACGTTGTATAGCACTGTAAAGAATGCTTTTAACCTTTTTTAAAGTAGAAATAATTATTAAAATAAAATTATTTACTATTAAAACTAAATTAACTCTATATTTTAGTTTTAAAAGATTTGGCACCATTTTAAAAGAATAGGAGTTTAAGTATATAAAAGTTAAAAGATATTATAATATACTATAATATTAATAATATAGTACGCAATTACTAAATATATAAGTACGAGCTAAATTTTTACTAATTATATAAATTTATTATTATATAATAAAGCTTTATGAAAAATTAGGTTACGTAACCTACGCTAGTTTTAAAATAGTATAGTACAATTTTAGTTAAATATATTTACTAATTAAAAAGTTATAGGGAGCTAAAAAATAAACTAAAAAAATTATTATATTTAAGTAATTTTAATTTATTACGTATATTACCTAAGCAGTAGCTAAAATTATTATTTAAATCTTTTAAATCTTTCTCTTTAAAAAAGTATAAGTCGCGTATATTTAGGCCTAGTAATTAATTTTATATTAATTTTTAAAAATACTAACTATTTAGAGTATACTTTTCCCAATGTCATCCCCCTATATTTATATTTAAAATTAGCTTATTACTACTAAGAATTAAGTTATTACTACAGGCTTAATACTCTAGTTATAAAAAAATACTTAAAAAGATTACTACTACTTATACTTTTTAGCGCTAATAAAAAGAAGATTTTTAATTACTTATAGTAAACCAAATACGCTAATCTATAAATAAAAATTAACAAAACATATTAAAAATTAAAAGAAAAATACTAATACTAATATAGTATATTTAATAAAATTATAGTAGCTATTATAAATTTTATAATATTTATATTTATTAAAAACGGTATAAGAGTGTATAGTACTCTAATATTTAGTATATACTTTATTTTAATAAGTATTATTTAGATAGTGGTACTACTATATATTTTATTAATATTACCTTAATACGTATTATTAGAATATTTAAAAAGGTAACTAAAATTAAGAGTATTAAAGTTAAATACAGGTATTAGTAAGTATTAAAATAGATTACTAATTTCCAAAATAAGTTTTATATAGTATAAATAGCCCTTATATAAAAAATTTATATTATAATTAGTATTTAGGTAATAGGCTACGGCGTACGGAACCCCTTATAAAACTAATAAAAGTTATAAATAGAAGGAGTTACGTAACTAATAGATATAATAAAAGTTTATTGTATTTATTAATAGACTCTTAGTACGTCTGTTAATAGATTTTTAGTAAGTTTATTAATAAATTTAATAAAAGTCTATTAGGTCTATTACTATACTATATAGGAGTATAAAGACTAAAGGGTTAGACTTTATATTTAACCTATTCTTAATCTATTATTTAAATTACTTAGACTCTTATTAATTAATATTTTATAATATTAATACTAACCCTATTACCTATTTATATAAGTAATAACTACTCTTCGTTTTTATTATTACTTTTATCTAAGAATTAACCCTAAGCCTAAAAGGATTTTAATACTTTAAATACTCTTAATATAAGTAGTTTTAAGAACCTTACGACTATATAAGACTTATATAATAAAATTATACTACTAGATCTATTTAATAAAGACCGAAGGAAACTTAACTATTAACTATTTTAGCTAAACTTATACTTTTACTTTACGACCCTAGATATAAGTTATAAAAATAAGGTTTTATTTACTATAACTTATATATAAGAGAAGGTTACAGAATAGATTTAACCCTATATTAGTATTTATTTAGCTAAAGAGAACTCTAAAGAAAATAAAATTAATAAAATAATTAAAGATTACTCTATATTTAGGGAGAATTTTAAATAATTTTTTAAAATTACTAACTAAGTACCGCTAGCTAAAAAAGCACTTTAAGGGCTTAAGTAAATCTACTTAATTATAAAATATATAATACGCTTTAAGTACTATATAATATAATTAAAATAGGAAGATATACCTCTAATAACGTTATATAAATAAAGACTAAAAAAAAGTATAAGAGAAGAACGACTAAGAAGTAAAGTTTTAATTAGTAAATTTTAAGAATTATACGATAAATCTATTTAAATTAACGTAGAATAGTATAAGTTAAATTAAATATTTTAGTATAAAAGAAGAAGTAACCTAAGCTATAAAAAGTTTAGTAGATAAGCTAGCTACTGTAAGAATTATACTAGCTAGTAAAATAAAGATTTTTATAAATACTAACTTATAGAACTAGACGCTCTAACTAGAAAAATAAAGAATTAAAAAAAAGGCTTTTATAAGCTAAAAAGTAAAAATAACCTAACTAAGAAGAGATAAACTTATTTTATATATAGAAAACTAAATTATATTACTAAAAACTATAGATCTAAAAATAAAATTAAATAGTAGTTAAATATATTAAGCGCTAAAAATAACTATACTAAAAATAATAAATAGGTTATTATAAATAAAATTAATAAGCTCGACCTTAAAAAAGTAAAAGAAAAAAAATAAGTTATTTTAATTAAAACTTTATAAACATCCTAAAAAAGAGAATAATAATTAAATAAACTATTTTTTATTACTAAGAGTACCTACGCTATATCTAGAAAATAAAATAAAAGAAAAAGAAGTTAAAAAAAAGGTTAATATATAAGACTATTAGGAACAAAACTAATCTAATAGAAAAGTAGCTAATATAATAATATTTTATCTTACTTACCCTATAACTATTTTAAGAAGGATAAAGCTAATCTCTAGAAAAGATTATAAGTAGGCGGATATAATTTACTAGAATTAGCTTTAAAATAAAAAATACTTATATAAAGACTCTAGTTATTATGTAAAGAGAGGTAAAGTGTAGCGTCGAGACACTAGTCCAAAAAAGGTATAGGCTAAAAAAAGTTATTCCCCCGGATACAGTCATAAAAATGAGCGTGTATAAGAATTACTAAAAATATTTTTGTTTTGTTTTGTTTTTGTTAGTAGAGGACTCGAACTTGCAGCCTCGGCGTGTGGCTTGACGCGTGGCTTGGCGTGTGGCTTGGCGGACTCTAGTTATAAGCTAAAATATAGTCTAAATTACTAAAATCTAATATATTATATACTAAAATAGCAATTATATAAAGTAGATATATATTTAGTATATTATACTACTAAAGAAGAATATTAGTTTTCTACCTTTAGATAAAGATATAGGTAAATATAGTTTAATTACCTAATTAATAATTATAAATAATACTTATAGGATAAACGAAAAAAGAAATACTTTTTAAACTATATAAAGGCTAATTATATAGTAATAAATATAATTATTAATAAAAATTATAACTAAAAATATTAGTAGACTTACTTATATTTTAAGTATAATTAATACTAGATTAGTAAATAATTATTTAAATTTAAAAAAGTAAAAAAATATTTTATAGGAAAAAAAGCTACTACTAAAAGAATTTTTTTAGGTCTACTAGTAGACTTTAAGAGTCTATAAGAGAACTAAGTATAATAAATAGTACTTTATTAATTAAACTACTAATTAAGCTTAAAGGAAGATAGATAAAAGCTATATTAAACTTAAGAATATAAGAAAACTATATATTATAATAGGTACTTAAGGAAGTAGGTCTTCTAAAGATATTTAAGAATAAATTTTATATACTCTATATTATAAATAAAAACCTAATACCGGATATACTATAAGTTAAATATAAAATAAATATAAATTTTAAGATCTATTAATACTAAAAAGAGATTACTTTTAACGTATTATTAGAAAGTAACTATAATATTATACTAAGACTTTTATAGTTATAAAAGTATAACCCTAAAATTAACTAAAAAAATAAAAAGTTTTTATTAAAGCGCTATAGATATATACTATAAATAAAGCCTACGTATTTTATACTAGAAATAGTAGATAAGAGAGTAATAAAAATAATTATTTTAAAAATAGAATTTAAGGAAAATAAATCAATTTTAGTAAATACTAAACTAAATTATTAAATTATAAAACGTAAGGAAATAGAGTACTATATAACCTATAAAATCTCTAAAAAATATAAAAAATAGAGTTATTTATTCTAAAAAAAGGTAGAACGCTATATATTACCTAAAAGAAGACTAATTAATTATAAAATAGTTTTAAAAGAAAGAAAAATACTATTTTTTAGACTATTATACCTCTAGACTAAAAAAAACTCTAATAGATATAAGAATTCTTTAAGTAATACCTTAAAAAGGGTTATATATAACTATTTATATTACTAGTAGTATCGCTACTAATATTTATACTAAAAAAAGATAGGATATTAAAACTATATATTAATTACTAAAAATTTAATAATATAATAATAAAAAACTGTTACTTACTACTAAATATAAAAGAACTATAAAACTAACTAGCCTAAGTAAAGATATTTATAGTACTTAACTTACAGGACGGTTACTACTTAATATATATTAAAAGGGGAAATAAATAAAAAATAGTATTTTAAACGAAATACAGACTTTTTAAATATTTAGTTATACTATTTAAATTTATAAATATACTAGCTACCTTTTAGGCTTTTATAAATAATATGTTAAGAAACTATCTTAATATCTTTATTATTATATACCTAGATAATATCCTTATTTTCTAAAAAAATAAGGAAGACTATATTAAGTATATAAAAATAGTATTAAAAGTGCTAAATAGAATAGATCTTAAACTAAAGCTAAAAAAGTATAAGTTCTATAAAACTAAATTAGAATATTTAAGATATATTATTTTTATAGGCGGAATAAAGATAAGTCTAATAAAAATAAAAATTATATAAAATTAGCTAAAGCTAATAATAATAAAATAGGTATAGGAGTTTTTAGACTTCTATAAATTTAACTAATAGTTGATTAAAAAATACGTATAAATTATATATCCCTTAATAAAATTAATTAAAAAGACTATTTTATTTTAATAGAAAAGGGAGCAGTAGGAAGTATTTAAGTTACTAATAAAAGTATATATAATACTACCTATACTTATTATATTTATTAGTAAATAACTACTACAGTTTAAAATAAACGCTTTAGATAAAACTATTAGAGTATATACTAAATAAAAATAAAATAGTAGATAGTACTCTATAGTGTACTATTCTTATAAACTTAAAAATATAAAAATAAGATATAATATATATAATAAGGAATTATACGTAATAGTAAAAATACTTAAGTACTAAAAAATTTATACTTACAGCTATTTAATACTAGAGATCTTTATAGACTATAAAAACTTATTATAATTTATAACTACTAAGGAGTTAATACTATAATAAGTAAGATAGGCGGAAATATTAAAATAATATAAATTTTAAATTATATATATACTAAAAAAGGATAATAGGCGAGTAGACGTTTTAAACTAACATAATAATTTAGCGGAAAAAAAGGCTATTAATATAATAGTTATACTAAAATAAAATTATAATAAAATACTAAAACTATCTATAGAGCTAAATAAACTAATAGCTATAATAAAAAAAATACTAATAGAATACGAGAAAATTATTATCTAAAAATATTATAATAAATTACTATACGGATATCTTAAAGTAATATAAATAATAAAACTAATTTAATAAAACTACTAGTTTCCTAAAATAAGGGAAAAGATTAAAATATATATCTAAGTATATATAGACTATTAATAAAATAAATACGTAACGTACTAAAAGTATAAAAAGCTATAACTACTACTAATACTAGTTATACTATAGGAAGATATTATAATAGATTTTATTATAGGACTACTAATATCTATAAATCTAGTAATAGATATAAGGTATAATACTATACTTAATATAGTAAATAGACTTACTAAATATATAAAAATAATATTATACTAAAAGAAGTATATAGCAAAGTAACTAGCATTTTTATTACTTAATAAAATAATATAGTATTATAAAATACTCAAGACTATTATTAGTAATAAAGATAAATAATTTATATTAAATTATTAGAATATACTAATAGCGCTAATCGGGATAAAACAGAAGCTATCTATAGCTTATTATCTATAAATAGATAGGTAAATAAAATAGATAAACTAAACTATAAAAACTTACTTACGTATATACTGTAACTAAAAGAAAAATAATTAGATTATATTATTACTACTAGCTTAGATAGCCTATAATAATAAATAATTTTTAGCTATAAAAATTATACTATTTTATATAAACTACGGGAGATACCTATACTTATTTTATTTAATAATTCTTATAAATTAAAGAACGGAAAACGCTATTATAATAGCTAAAAATATAAAGGAAATATACTAATAAATAAAAAAAACTATTAAAAAAATATAGAAATAAGCAGTAAATTACGCTAATAAAAAATAAAAATAGTACTTTAGCTAAAGAAAAGGGATAAAGTATATCTTCTTATAAAGAACCTAAGAACCTAAAAAAAAAAATATAAAAAATTAAATTATATTACGGTTAGACTATTTTTTATTAGAAAATAATAAGACTTAGTTAATTATAAACTAGAGATACCTAAAGACGCTAAAGTATATTTAGTATTTTATATATTACTACTAAAACTAGCCGATCTAGGAACGCCTATCTAAATAACTTTTTATTATATACCTAAGGAAGAGGATAAGTATAAAATAAAAAAAATATATAATAATTATAAAAGAAACCTAAAGTAGTTTTTAATTAAGTAGAAAGACTATTTAAAATTAAAAAGTATATAAGAACTAAAAAATAACCTAAATAACTATAGGGAGATAATTAGGAAGTATTTTAAAAAAAAATAACGTACTATAATATTTTAAAAAAATTAAAGATTATAAAAGTATCTACTATATCTAAAGTAAACTATAGTAAAAATAATAGTTTAATATTTATATTAAACGCAGGGTAACTAAATAGTTTAAAATTATTAAGTTTAATCTCTCTAGTAGCATCTATCTTAGATACAAGATATTTAGACTTCTTATAGGTATAAAGCTTAGTTTATTTTAAGATTTTTTTATTTTATATTAGATAAGCTAATATAATAGTAAGTAATTTTTTATTTTTATTAACTTTCTTTTAGTACTTTTTATAAGTTTTATTTAGAGACGACTATAATAGATTTATATATGGCTTATAGACAGTAATATATTTTATATAATATATATATACGTTTAGATTATTAAAAGGTATAATATAATAGGAAGTATTAACGGCGGAATAGTAATTATAAGATATAAAAGTAATTTAACTGTTATAATAAATTTTAAGACTAGTATAAAGAGCGCGGGCTTTAAATTTAGATATAATAAAAATAATAAGAGTTATAAGTATAGGGTAAGACTTAGCTTTAATTAATTAAAGTTTAGAGTAATATATAATTCGAGAATAAATTAGTTAAAAAAGGGGGATAATATTATAATTAGTATTTAAGTAATAAGTTATAGTATATAGAACCCCTTATAAGACTAATAGAAGTTATAAATAAAAAGAGTTATATAACTAATAGATATAAAAGAGGTCTATTATATTTATTAATAAACTTTTAGTAGGTTTATTAATAGACTTTTAGTAAGTCTATTAATAAATCTAATAAAGGTCTGTTAGGTCTATTACTATACTATATAAGAGTAGAAAGACTAAAGGATTAGACTTTATCTTTAACCCATTTTTAATTTATTATTTAGATTACTTAGGCTCTTATTAATTAATATTTTACAATATTAATACTAACCCTATTACCTATTTATATAAGTAATAACTACTCTTCGCCTTTATCGCTACTTCTGCCCAAGAACTAACCCTAAGCCTAAAAGGACTTTAACAATTTAATACTTAAAAATATAATTATAGTAATAGGCTTTTATATTAATATTATTTTTAAAGCTTATTTAGAGAAGATTAGTATTTACAGAGGGGTAATAGCGAAAAAGAGTACTTAAATAAGATTAGATTTTAAAAGCTTAATAACTATATAAGTATTATATTTAAAAATTTAAAACGATGATTATTTATAGAAAAAGTTATATATTATAGTATAATATGGTCTAATTAGACTTAGCGTATTTATAGCCTTAGTTATATAGTCTTAAACGTAATACTTTTTTTTTACTTAAGTTTACGTAATTATAACTTATTAACTAGCTTATAGAATTAGCTATAATATATATATATATATTTATAAGTACTATAAGCTATATATAAAATAAATTTTAAGTATTGTTTCTTATTTAATTATTTAGTAATTTAAATTTAGAGTTTAAAGTCTTAATTTAGAGATTTAAGACGTTATTTATATTATTTTATATTTAACTTAGTTTTAAATATTTAAAACACTAAATAAAAGCAGACCTATACAATAAGTTTAAAAATAAAATAATTAGTTAATTTACTACTATATTAAATTAGTAATAACTAAAAAACTAATTAAATGTTTATAAATTTAAAGTCTTATAACTTCTTATATACTAAATTAAATTAAATAATGTTTGTCTTATATTATATACTATAAACAATACTAAATAACTAATATTTTATTATTCCCTAACTAGGTTGGCCAGATTTAAAGTATATATTATCTAAGAATAATAATACATTATATACTATTAATTACCACTAATGTATTTAAAATTATATTTAATACTTTATAAAACTATAATTACGTAATATATATAGCACGATCTTTTAATTTTTATTATTTTTTTATTTTAATAAAATATGAGATAAGTTTAGAAAAATATTATTAATCTATACTATAAATGTTTACATAGGTAATGTATATAAAATAGTAATATATATATGTTTTATAGCTAATTTTATACACTACTTAAAAAGTTATATATACGTAAAATTAACAAAAAAAGTTCAATATTTAAGACAATATAACTACGACTATTAATACCCTAAGCCTAATTAGGTTTTATTATATTATATTATATAATCTTTTCTATAAGTAAATATTGTTTTAAATGTTTAAATATAATGCTTATAGAGTTATTAAACTTTTAAAATCTAATCTTTTTCGAGTACTCTTTTTCGCTCTTACCCTCCTGTAGTACTTGGATTTTAATTATATTTTATATATAGATATACGAAAGTAAAATATTATGTTAATAGAGTTATAATATAAGTATAACTTTACTTTTATTAAATATAAGCTATTTACCTTATACTTAATAAGTATTACTACAATAGATAATTATAAAACTTAAAAATTATAGATTAATTATTACTATAATAATAGCGAGTAGATACAATATTAGTAACTTGGGTATTTAGATAAAATAGTATTATAAGTATTAGTATAGTATATTTAGAATATTAAAATTAATAATATAGTTAATTTAAAGTACGTATACTACGTTACTACTAATATAATATAAGTAATTTTTAAGAAACTAAAAGAATAATTACTATAACTATTTTTTTAAGTATTATAAAACCTCTTTAATATACTAATAGGCAGATTAGGTATATAATAGAGTATAATCTTAAAAAATAATTTTAGTAGAAAGATCTATAATTATAACTTTTACTTAAAAGGCTTAGAATTAATTATAGAAGTTTTTAAAAACTTTAATAAGCTACTTTTTATATAATATAATTTTAAGAACTATATATATATTTATAATAATAATACTACAATAGTACTATAGTATAGTTATTTATACTTTAAAAAATAGGTAGTTAATTAAAAAATAAAGCTTATTATAACCCTATTATATACTTATAAGCTAAATGGTAGTACTATATGGGTAGGCTAAATAATAATTTTAAAGGCCATTATAATATAATAAAGCGTAATCTACCTACTAAGCTTTAGTTTAAAATAATAGATACTATAATACAAGTATATAAA
Source organism: Pleoardoris graminearum (assembly GCA_030770415.1). Lineage (NCBI taxonomy): Eukaryota > Fungi > Ascomycota > Dothideomycetes > Pleosporales > Didymosphaeriaceae > Pleoardoris > Pleoardoris graminearum. The sequence continues at coordinate 38,287 of JASEKS010000415.1, read as the reverse complement.
ATAAGTCTATTATTATCTTCTTAAATATAATTACTAAATAAAGTACTTAATATTTAGTTTAAGTAGTACTTTAGAAAGTAAAGCCTTATAATTATAAGAAATATAATAGCAGATATAGGCCTTAATTAAGATAGGATATATATATACGGCTGGTATACTTACTTTTTAAATAAAAAATATTTAGTAGGCCGTAATAAGCATAGATTTAAAATAAACCCATAGTGCTAATTTTAATATTTAGTAAGCTATTTTACTTTTAATATTCATAGAATATATAAACTAAGCCACTACAGCCACACTATTTATTTAATTAATATATAAAAAAATATAATATATATATACAATATACGTCTCGGTACTTAATTAAGTAATTATAATTTAAGATATTATTTTTAATAAAAAGATCTTTTATAAAGAGCTATCCGCTTATAAAATACTTAAAAAAGTAGTTTTAGTTATTAAGGTACTTTATAAAAATTAATTTATAGACTTAGGCGTAGTATTTAATAATATATACTTACTAAGCTACTCTAATAAATAAATTAAGAAAAATAAATATTTAAACTCTAATTATAAATTTAAGGGTGCTAATTATAGTTAGTGTAAATAAGTAATAGGCTAAGCCCTTTTTAGTACTACTAAGAATTTAATAGCTATATAAAATTATTACTTAGTTAGCAATTATTTAAGAATCTATACAATATTAAATAAATAATTAAAATTTATAACTTAAAAAGTAACCCTAGCACTAAACACTGCTTAAAGTAATTTTATAAAAAATTAAAAAATACTAAACAGCTAATAGAGAATACGTAAAGCTAAAGAAGCTAGTTTATTAAATTTTTATAATAATTTTTAAAATTTAAAATATAATTACTCTAAAGCTACTTTTTAAATTATAAATAATATTTTTATTATAATAAATAAAATAAAAATACTACTAGCTTAATACTACTAAAGGCGTAATTAAGATTAAGTAATATAATTAAGTAGGAGGCTGTAGTAATAGAAATCTAAAATTAAATATATAAATTTATCTCTTTATAAAAGATAACTTAAGAATAATAATTTAGATAATTAGTTAGAAGGTAAAATAAATTATATAAGTATTTATATAGTGATTACGGATTGATAAAATAATAATTTTTAAATTAATTTTATATATATATTCTTTTTTAGCGCTATAAAAGTACAGGCTAAGCTATAAATATATATTACTTTTAATACTATTATAATAACCGTAATACTTAAAGAATATTTAAAATATTATTTTTTAATTACTGTAACTGCCGCGATTTATATTATATATATAAAAATAATTTTCTTTTACTACTTATAATATAGATGTAACTTACTTTATATCTCCTTAGTAATAGATTTAAATAATCCTTATATATTATAATTAATACGCTTTTAAAGAGAGGAGGGTAAAAAAATATTACTAAAGTAAAAGAAATAGGTAATTTTTAATATTAAAATAGGTCTAGACCTATAAATTAAATTAAAATTAGTATTTTAGGAAATATAAAGTATATATTATTATAAAAGATAATTTTTAAAAAATTAATTTTATATACTTAATATATACTACTATATTTATAATAAGATTATTTTATACTATAATTGCGCTTATAGTAGAATTTAATCTAAAGATTTTATAATATAATATTATTAGAGTATTTTTTTAATACTGTAATATTAATAAAAAATCTAGTAATATATAAATTATTTATTTTTTAATATATTAAGTATAAAGGCATATATACGCTAGTAAATAGATTAGGATTAAGTTAAAGTTAAGTTAGCTTACGTAAAACTTTAACCTAACTATACTTTTAATCTATTTTTTTAACGCTAGTATAGATTAGGGTTATATTAAGGTTATATAAACTAGGTATTAGGGTTAAGTAAAAATTATATAAACTATAGGTTAGGGTTAGGTTATAAAATTTAGATTAGGATCTTCTAATTAGGGTATATATTATAATTAGTTATTATAGTATATTATAGTTTATAAAATAAATAGTTATATTTAAACTATAATACAGTTTCTTTATTATTTATACTATACTTTATATTAATATATAAAAATTAAAAATCTAAAATTCCTATTATACTTTACTAAGTATTTAAGCGTTAAACGCGAATTCTTAGTCTAAATAGTAACTCTTTTAGTATAAATATAATTTATATTATAATCTATAATAGGTAGTATATAGTAAATAATATAGTATAGGTTATTATACTTTTAAAATATCTAATTAGCAAGGCTTCGGAGGCTTTATATATAATTTATAATATAAAAAATTAAAATTAGTAATTTTTATTAGGGAATTCTATAGTATTAATTTTACAGACTAATTAAATAAAGAATATTTTTTTAATTAAAAAGCTAGTTTCTTACTAATAGCGTTAGATCTTATAAAGGGTAACAGCTATATAATATTAATACCTAACTCTTATTAAAAACTATAAAAACCTACTTTTTAGCTTAAATCGACGTTTTTTTTTAGGCTATCTACTATCTTACTATTAGTAGTTATCTTTTTAAGTTACTTAAAACTTTTAGGAGCTTTTTTAAACTATTTTTTAGGGGAAACTATTTTATAAAAAACTATTCTATAAGTAGATTTTTTATAATAATTTAAGTAGGTATGTAATATTATAATAGTAGAGTAAATAATTAAATATATATTAGGCTGTTATAATTATATATAATAATAAGGAAAAGGTCGTTAAGTTAGTAGTAAAATAGATAAGAGTAATAATTAAGTATTTATATATAATTAGGCTAGTAGTATATAAACTACTACTAATACTATCTAATTACGTATAGGCTACTGTTTAGATTAAGCTAGTATTTTTTACTTTTACTATTTTACTATACTCTATCTTATACCTAACTTATATATTATTATATACTTTTATTATATTAGCGTACCGTATTATAAATTCTATTAAATACAAGGCCCTTAATTATATAAATAGGTTACTACTATCTCGTAAAATTAAAAATCTACTAAATTTTAAGTATAATAGGTAGGATAAGCTTATTAGAGTAATTAATATAGTTATTTATAACAGTATTTTCTAATTAATATAGGGTTTTGCTTATATAGTAAATAAAATTAATAAAATTCTTAACATACGTAGTATAGGCAGCTTATAGAAAGATTACTTAATAAATCTATAAATACTATTTAAGGGCTAGTTAAGCTTAAGCACTCGCGCTATAGTATAAAGAGATTAATTAAATATAAAAAATATAAAGACAAAAGTTTAAAAAAAAGCTATTACGGCAGATTATTTAGTAAAATCCTAATTTATAAAAAAGCTTACAATAACTAGATAAGATATTTAAAAAAAAGTAGTTAGGGTAAAATTTAAAAAGCTTAAAAAAAAAAGTTTTATAATAAGAAAAGTAGTAAGTTATTATAACTATTTATTATAGTTTTATATTTATATAGTATAACTAAGTAGCTGTAAATAAAACTTAAATATATTTTTAAAAAATAGAATAATATTATATGAAAAGTTAATAATAGGCGGTATATAAAGGTCTTAATAAAGTTTCTTTAAACTAATATAGGCAGCCCTAATAAAAAAACTAAAAGTTATATAATAACTTATATATATAGGGCAGGTAGTACCCTATAAAAGATTATATAAAATATATACCTAAAAGGATTAATAAAACTATAATTAATTATATTTAAAAGTAAATAGGCTAAGAATAAGTAGTATACCTTTATAAAGAATATAATATTAAAAATACTAGTAATAGTAATAGCTTAAAATTAAAAGTAAATTTATTATATTATTTTATTATATATACGTACTAATTACTATAGAGAGCGTAAGCTAATATTGTTTAAAAAGCTTTTTAGTAATAGTAATATAACTCTTAAGGCTAATATATCGTATATTTTAGGTAATAAAAGTAATAAATATAAAAAGGAGGTTAACGATAATTTAAAAATTAATAAGTATTATAAGGGGCTTAGTAATAAATATAAAATAGAAAAATAGTAGTAAAGGTTATAAATAAAACTATAGGTAAAAGATAAGAAGTTTTTTAAAAAGAGTAAATAGGATAGCGCTTTAAAAATAATATAAAAGGGTTTCTTTAATAATAATATATAAGTAAAGATTATTAAATAGTACTACTATATTAAGATAGTTAATACGTACCCTAATATTAGCGTACTACTAATAACTTAAGACTATAAAAGTCTATCTATAAGCTTTATTATATAATTTTTTAAAATTAATTTTTTTAGAATTATAAATAGTTTATTATATTTATATTATATAAGATATTAGTTAATTATTATACTATATTAATTAGTATATTACTTTTTATTATTAAAACTAAAGTTTTATTTTTGACTTTAAAGTTTTATAGATTTATATCTACTAACTACTTTTTAATTTTATTTTAAAATTATTATATATTAGTATTTTAAAAAATATTTATAATAATAAATATAAAATAATGATAATTTAATATATAATCTTAAGTATTAAAAAGAGTATATACTTTTTTTAAAACTAAATAAGAATTTATTATTAAAACTTTTTAGTTATTAAATATTATCTTATAATTAACTAAAATAAATATATACTATATTATACACTATATATTTATAGTATTAAATTAAAATACTATTAATAATTTATTAATTAAATTTCTATAATACTTAAATTTATTATTCTAATACTATAAAATATATTAACGATGTTAATATTATCTAAAATTAGATAAAATTTATTATATAATATATTAATTAATATACACTATTATATATTAAATATAATTATATATTTATTTTCTTTTTATTAATTAACTACAGTTTTATTAAAAATATAATAATTTTAGATTTTATTATATAAATTATTAATAACTACGTAATATATTAGTAAAAGTTATATTTATATTCTTTATATAAAATTAAATTATATTATAAAATTATATTTAATTTTAATTAATTCTAGATAATCTTAAAATATAATAAAATAAATCTTTACCAATATAATAATCTAATAAAGAAATTATTATTAGTATTATAATTATATATTATATATATATAGTTTATATTATACTATGTGTTTATATATATATATATACTAATCGAACAAATAGTGTGGCTGTAGTGGCTCGGGGCGACCAAAAGGGGTTTTAAAAAAGGAGGAGTATATGTATGCCTTTATATTATACCTTATATATATAATATAAATAATATTCTATAAAATATAATATAAAATACCTATTTAGAGAAATTGTTAATCTTATAATTAAAAATATTTAAAAGTAAAAATCCTAATAATAAATAGGATACTTTTATAAAAAATAAAATCTTAAAAAAGCTTGTAATAAGAATAGTCGAAAATTAAAATAAGTTTCTTATATTATTTTATTATATATACGTACTAATTACTATATAAAGTATAAGTTAATATTTATAAAAGAGTTTTTTAGTAATAGTAATATAACTCTTAAAGTTAATAAACTATATATTTTAAGTAATAAAAGTAATAAGTATAGAAAAGAAATAAATAATAGTATAATAATTAATAAATACTATAAGAGACTTATATATAAATATAAAGTAAAATAATAATAATTAAAGTCATTAGTAATACTATAGATAGAGGATTAACTATATTTTAAAGAGAGTAAATAGAATAGCGCTTTTAAAATAATATAAATAATATTTTATTAAAAATAATATATAATTAAAAATTATTAAATAGTACTATTATATTTAAATAATTAATATATACCCTAATATTAGCACACTATTAATAATTTAAAATTATAAAACTATATCTAGAAGCTTTATTATAAAATTTCTAAAGAGTAAATTTTTTAAAATTATAATTAGTTTTATATATTTATAATATATAATATTATAGTTATTATTATACTATATTAATTACTATATTACTTCCTATTATTAACATTAAAGGTTTATATTTAACTTTAAAATTTTATAAGTATATATATACTAAAAACTTTTTAATTTTTTATAAAAATTATTATATATTAGCATTTTGTAAAAATATTTATAAATAATAAATATAAATTAATTATTCTTTAATATATATTAATAAATAGTAGAAATAATATATACTTTTTTAAAAAGTACATAGAAATTAAATATATTAGAACTTTTTAATTACTTAATATTATTTAATAATAAATATAAATAAATATATAGTGTATTAGAAACTAAATATTTATAGTATAAAATTAGAATTATTTTAATAATTTATTACTAAAATTATTATATTAGTTAAATTTATTTTTCTATAACTATAATATTAATATATAATAATTTTATAACGAAATTAAAAAGTATTTAGTAAGTATAAATATACAAAGCTTTACAGTTAAAAAAATATTAGTATTAATAATAAATAATAATATACTAATTAATATAGTATATTAATAACTAAACTATTATATAATATAAATATATAAAAACTATTTATAACTCTAAAAATATTTAATTCTAAAAAATTTTAATATAAAAATATCTTATAATAAAATATTAAAATAAAATCTTATAATAAAATTTTATTATAAAAGCTTTTATATAAAGCGCTATAGCCTTAAGTTATTAGTAAAACACTAATGTTAGGGTGCGTATTAACTATCTCTACGTACTAACTATCTTAGTATAGTATATAGGGCATAAGTTAGCCGGCGTTTATTATAGCTAATAATAATAATTTATAAGGTTACTTAAAATATTACTAATATATAGGCCACTACTAGTGCTTATATTTATATTAATATAATTTAATAAGATATATAGCTGCTATACACTAAAAATAAAATATTTAATTAAAGAGGCCGGCACTTATTTATTTAGTTATTATTATTTTTCTTATTAAACTATCCCTTTATTATTATTATTAATAAGTTAGTTATATAACTATTAGAAGTTTAGGTCCGGTAGCTATCTAATAGTTACTTTTAAAATTATAAAAATATAATTAACTACGCCTACTAACCGACGCGATACCCTAAGTACTATTACTTATACTTATTACTTTTTATATCTTATAAGCTCTTATATTTCTAAATATACTAATTTTATATAGCCGCTTTTTTTATTATTTTTTATTTTTCGCCCTTTGCGCTCCGCGCTTAAAATAACTTTATTACCTTTAACTTTAACTTTACTTTTACTTTTATCTTTACCTATACGATAATCTTTATAACTTTTTAAATTTTAGTAATACTTTCTTTATTAGTTATTATCTATAGTATTTAGTTTTTATTATTCTTTATCTACTTATTATTTTAGTACTAATTAGTAGTATTATAAAAACCCTATTTAACTAAATTTTATATTTTAATATATTTACTCTACTTAGTTTTTAGGTCCATTTCTACTATTTTTTAGAGTTATAATAATTTAAATACTTTTAGGACTTTTATATAAATAATATCTATATTACGGTATATCTTAATAGTAATAATAGTTTAGTAAATAACTTATTAGTTTTTTCACTACTAGATACTTAACTACTAAATAATTTTTTATTAAATATTAGTTAGGGTTTCTTCTATAATTATCTTAATATTAACATATACGTAAAGTAGATTTCTATATAGTATATCTAAAACTATATAAGCTTTAATAAACCTAGTCTATTATATATAACGTACTATAGTATATATTAGCTACTAATTCTTAGCTACTATAATAATAAGGTAACTTATAATAGTAAAAACTATTATAAAAAAGGCATTATATAAGATAACTATAACCTACTTTATAGTATACTTTTAATATAGTATTTTTACTAAACTTTATTTTTATTAAAACTTTTTTAGTAGGAGCGTACGTACTACTACTAGCTATATATAGCTAGTAGTTTATTAGTCTTAGTATAGCGCTTTTATTATCTTTTCTTTTATACGTCTTTTTATATCTATATATATAGTAAAAGCACATATCCTTATACTATTACTTTACTTTTAGGCTAGCCTATATTCTTTTTAACTTACTTTTAATAATTAATAATATTAATAAAAGTTTTACTTAACGTTTTACTAACCCCCTACTATTATAAAAAATTATAATATTAAAAAATTTAGAAGGTACTATATCCTATAGCTAGTTTTAATAAAATAAACTAGTTAAGCTTTTTTTTATACTATAGCCGAACACTTTTACAAATTATTAAAAATTAAATCTAGCTATTAACTTTTAGAAGTACTATACCTATTTAAAATAATTACCTATAGAGTTATTAAAGGAGAAAAAAATTAATTTAGTTAAATTTCTAGCCGTATATATTAAGTAAAAAAAAAAAAAAAAAGAAAGAGGTACTATCTACGTAAAATAAATAGTAAAATATAATTAAATAGGCTAAAGACTTTATAAGTATTATTTTATACTAAAATTTTTATATTTACTTTAGTTAGATATAGGACTAATTTAAAGAAGCTACTAATTATATAAATAATTATTTATATATATTCTGCTTTAACTACGGCTTTATTTTTTAATATTTATTAGTAAAAGGTATTAAATATAAATAATCTATTAGAACTAAGTATTTTATAAACTACTTAGGCACCTAGTCTTATAGAGGTATATAAGTTTTTATTTATAAATACTAATTTATACCTCTTACTCTTTTCTTTAATTTTAGAACGGAAATACGCCTATACTAATTTTATTATATTTTATTATAATTTTTAAAAAGGAGCTTATACGAGTCGTAGTTAATAATAACTAGTTTTTTTAAATAGTTACGCCGCTATTATTTTAGCGCTTTATTTAATTCTTTTAACTAAAGACTATAATTATTAGCTATTATAAATTTAGGCTAATATTCTAAAGTTAGTTTTAATAACCTAAAGTATATTATTTTAATAACTTTAACTAAATAACTAAAATTTTAATTATATTAGATATATAATCTATATCTAATTACTTTAGTTTTTTTACTATTAAGGTATATTATATTAATCGCGACTAGTAACTTTAAAAAAAGATATATAATTTTATTCTAATATGTAAAAGATATACTAGTACTTTTATAGTAAAAAATATACTATTAGTATTATTAAAAATAAATACTAAACTACGCCTCCTAGCTATTACTTATAATAATACTAATAATAATAATACGCTTACTTACGCTGTTTAAAAAAAGCTAGTTTTTAAAAGTATTTCTTAGCGCTTATAAGAGAATACTATACTATATCTAGCTTATATTATTAATCTTATTATCTAAAATATTATTAAGTATTTTAAGCTAGCGATATTACCTATAGTTAATAATATAAAAATCTTATAAAAATAATATACTTAAAAAATAAAAGCGTAGGTACCTATTCTAAACTTTCTTTATAAAATACGTACGCGTTTATTATATATATTTATTATATACTAAGTAATTACTAAATTTAGATTATTTATATTACTATTAACGTATTACTATAACGTTATAAGCGTTTTATATTTATATAATAATACCTACTATTTAAAAAAACAGCTATTTATTATCTGTAACGTTAAAATATAATAAAATTTAATATTTAATATATATACGCGTATACTTAAAATCTAAAAATATATTTATAAATAGCTAAAATAAAAGGTTATATTTAATATAACTATTAGGGCGGCCGATAGTAATATAGCTAAAATAAACTTTTATAATTTTAAATAACTTAAACTATCCTTTATAAAGTAGTACTACCTTAAACTACTTACTAAGATACTAAAATATTTTAAAAATATTATAAGTTTTCTTAGTAAAAACTAAAAACTTTATATCTAATATATTTAGTTTATATATAACTATCTCTTTAATTTCTTAAATAAGATAATAGTTAAGTTAAATAATGAAAACCTAAAATATAAAAAAAATATTAAGTAGCTAAAAATAGTATAATCTATAATTAAAAGTAACTATACTAAGTTAAGTAAATACTATTTAAAAATAGACGTAGAGTAGAGGTTTTTATTTAACTATATAATTATTTTTAATCTAATATAAAAGCTTATAGTATATAAAATATAATTATTATAAATATTTATTATAGTAGAACTCTAACTACTAATTTAAAATAATATATAGGAACCCTACTATAAATATATTTATTAAAAATAATTTTTTAATTACTTTAATTACTATAATAATAATAGGCGTATAAGTTATATACTAGTATTAAACCCCTTTATATAATAACTATAAAGTAATAAGTAATTTTAAAAGCCTACTGCTCTGTTAAGTATTTTTTTAATTTTAAGCTAAATATCTTTTATAAAAGAAGCTAAAGAGACTAGTAATTAAATATATAAAAAAGAAAAAGCCTACTTAAGTACTTTTTATATAAAAATAACTAAAGGTTTTAATATACTAAATTAGTAGTAGGCGTATAAAAATATATTTTCTTAACTAACTTACGTTATAAAAGATATACTTACTATACTAATTATATAAATTAGTATTAAGTATATTTTTAACGTTACTAAAAATATTATTAGTAATTAAAAATATTAACTTTCTACTTAAATAGTCTAGTAAATAATAATTTTTACTAATTTAATTTTTTAAAAGACGGAAGAGTAAACCAGACTATAAAATATAATAATAAAAAAAAAAAATAATAAGGTTTTTTATAATAAAATTAATAATTTACTAAACTTTCTAATACCTTAGGAGCTTATTACGGAGTATATAAAAAATATATATAATATAAATAAAAATTTAATACAAAGTACTAAAGACTATAAAAATAAATTACTTTTCTCTTTATAAAAGCGTTAAAAGTCTATATACTATTATAAAGAACTATAATTAATAGCTATTATAATATAATTCCTATAAATATATAAACTAAGCTAGAGTTTTATACTATATTTAATTTAGTAATTTTTAAGGAAGAAACTTTAATAATTTTAATTTAATCTTAACCCCTAGTCTATATAATTGTAATTTAACCCTAACCCCTAGTCTATATAATTTTAATTTAGTCCTAGCCTATAGTCTATATAATATTTATTTAACCTTAACCCCTAGTTTATATAATTTTAACTTAACTCTAATTTATTATCTATATAACTTTAACCTAACCCTAATCTAATACTAGGTAACCCTAACCTATTTACCAGTGTAGGTATATATATACTCCTCCTTTTTTAAACCCCCTTTTGAGTTGCCCCGAGCCACTATAGCCACACTTTTTATTTAATTAATATATAAATATATATTATAATATATATATAATTAATTAAATTTTATATCTTAAATAATAAGTTATTATAGTCTAAAATAGGAATCTAAAAATCTTTTATATTTACTAATGTTTTTTTACCCCTAAATCTTTTAGTAAGTAGCCCCTAAGTAGGTAAATAGACTACGCTAGTCTTTTTCTTTAAAATAGTATTTTTTCGTATTTTTAGGCTTACTAATTAAAGGGTTATATTACTTTAAAATAGTTATCTTTTTTACTTAGTTTTTTTTAATTTTACCTCCCTATAAAGGATTAAATACGCTGTAAGTATTATAGCAGAATATTATAAAAATAGAATTTATTATAATAAAACTTTAAACAGGCTTACTACTAATACGTAGCTTACTTAAAGGATATATTATAATATTAAAACCTATATGCCCTTTCTAATTATAGGTTAATTATATAAATAGATTACCTAATTACTTACCTATTATATATATATTTTTAATCTTAATTGTTTTATTTTATAAATACTATTAATTTACTATTTACTTTAAAAATAAGTATTTTTTAGTTTATAATAAAAACTAAAAGTTATATTATTTAAAAAAAGTAACTTTTTAGATCTATCTTTCCTAATGGCCCCTGCCTCCCCCTATAATTATTTTATATCTTAGTATAATTTACTATGTTATATAGTAATAGATACTTAAATATTTATTATAATAAACTAATACTAATAATATATTTATAAGAGAAGAATAATTAATATATTATAACTATTAATATATTATAATAATATTTTATATTATAGCGTGTAAGATACTATTTATATATAATAGTATACTACTAGTCTATAACTAAAGTATATATTAATAGTATATGAAAAAATACAATTTTAGTAAAATATATAAATAAAACTTACTATTGTCTATACTATAAAGTATATTATATACTTTACGCTTTTAAAGTAAACTAAGTAGATAAAAATAATATAAAATAGTATATATAATAGATTATATATACTCCTCCTTTTTTAAACCCCCTTTTAGGTCGCCCCGAGCCACCACAGCCACACTTTTTATTCGATTAATATACAAATATATATAATATAGTTTCTTAATAAATAATTAAATATATTAAAGACTATAGTCTATAGTATAAAAGGTATATATAATATTATAAAAATAGTATAAAATAAAAATTACTAGTATATAATAAAGCGCTACAGCTTTATACTATAAAGAATATTTAAAAGTAAGAAAAACAAAAGTTTTTAAAGGAGAATATAAATAAATAACTTAGTATATAACTTAATAAAATAAAATATTTTATATTTTTTATTATAATATTAAAACCTCTATATCTCTATTAAAACTATTAATTATTTTTAAAAAAAAAATTAAAAATAAAAGTAAAGATTAGTATAAAAGATTAAGAGTTTATATGTTTAATTATTTTAATAATATATATAGTTTTATAATATTTATATATTTATATACTAATCGAACAAATAGTGTGGCTGTAATAGCTTAGGATAACTAAAAGGGGTTTTAAAAATAGAGGAGTATGTGTATGCCTTTATTATTTTTATAATATACTATAAAAAAAACTAACTTTCGCTACTACTAAAACTAGTATTATACTTATATAGGTATACGAGACTCGATTATTATAGTCTTATCTTTATTCTTAAGAGTAATCGCGATACGTAAAGTCGCTGTTAGTATATTTATAAATATTAGCTAACTATACTCTATAAGCTACGCTACTAAGAATAAATATTATACTAGTATTTACGTTAATATACTAAATTCTATTATATAACTTTAATAATAATAATAATAATAATAATAATATAGTAAAGTAGGTGTATTATAATATTATAGTACTATAATAGCCTAGCCTAAAAAAAAAAGTAAAGATAATAGTAGCCCTATACTAGTATACTAAATTTTAGTATACTAAGTTTTACGCTAAATTATATATTAAACTATATATTAAAATTATAAGTTTAAGTTCTCTACTAACCTAAAATAAAAATATTTTTTTTAATTTTTATATATACTTATTTTTTTAACTATATTTAGGGGAATAACTTTTTTTAGCTTATACCTTTTTTAGACTAGTGTCTTAACGCTACACTTTACCTTTTTTTATATAATACTTACTAAAAAAATTTAGTTTTGTTATATATGTTAGATATACCAAGCTTATTTAATCCCGTGATATTATCTACGTATAAGGGGTAGTAAGCAAGGCAACCTAGAGCCCTGGAGCAGATTCAGTCACGCGTGCAAGGCCGGGCCCCGGGCACGCGAACTGGGCTTCTTCAGTAGACAGTCGAACTTCGCCCAACCACTGCACGTCATTCCGTTATGGGCTTTATCAAACCTGAATGGGATTCGTGGAATGGCTTCTGGCGCAATCCTGTCATATGAGAATTCGCGACCAGGACATTAGGTCGGCTCTTGTCGCTCATAACCTACGCTTACCGCCCTTCCGTCCAAGCTTCTTGTGTGACTGCGCGTCCCAGATCGGAGCCACCAATAATCAGAAAATGTATTTGGTGGCTTGCATCTCACAATGGAGCTGTCATTATCGTGTGTAACAAATTGTTACTCGACAGCGCATCGTGAGACGGGCGGGACGTGTGGCTTCTACCTCCTGTCATTTCCCTCAACCTTACCTAAGTATCCGCAAGTTAGGACCGTTGTGTCAAATAATTCGCAGAGACGCCACTGTGCATTTATTGCAAACTTAACTTCCCAAACGAAGCCAAATGTCCCCGACTTGACAAGTTACCCCGGGCTCGTACTATACGCTACGTTGCTGAAGTCACTTTCAAAATTCGTGCGCTCTGCCTTGGCAAGCGGCAGCCATCATTTAGTGTAATTGTCCGAGAAGGATATTCGGCAAGCTCGTCTGATGATGCGAAGTAGTCCAGGCCACCATCAGCCGATGGATAGCCTTGATTCAGATGATTAGTAGGTTCTCCCCATATTATAGTGCCCACGTGAACCGGTAGCTTTCGTTTGTTAGCCAAGGTAATCAATAACTTTGCAGCCATCGTTTAATATACAGGCCCTGGTTTATTGCGGGGAGAAGCCAGAAGCGGGCAACCGGACACAGCGGGCCGGGGTCAATACCCACGCGAATCTGGTGCCGCCCGAGCCATTATATGAACATCCTCATCCGCGCAATCGCGCGACGTGTGTTTCGCGATTTCTCGTCGTGGCCGCCTCGCCGTCAAGATGCCCAGGTATCCGCTTCAAGATACATGCCTGGCTGTGATCAGCTTCACGCCGGTGCTGGCTACCATATTCGTTGCGCTCAGACTCTACACACGACGAAAGCTCAATTTACGATTAGGATGGGGTAAGTCGAATTGGACGGTCTACTGCGTAGTGCTAATGGCGGTTCTCAGATGACTGGTTGATCGTATTTCCTACAATACTGTCTTTGGCCCTTATTGGGCCTTCATACAGACGTTAGTGTTGATTTTCCCCGATCTTACATATGTCTGACCGCGATACAGATGTGAAGATGTGGCACGTAGGAGTGCATATATGGGATGTCCCTCCAAACGATATAGAGCCTGACTACAACGAATATCACCTGGTGCGCATCCTTGCCACTTGTCAGATAACACTTTTAATAGTCTCAGGTTCTTCTAGCGTTCAACCTTCTTAACATACCCATCCTCCCACTCGTGAAAGCATCGATCATACTTCTCCTCCTGCGAGCTGGCTCGGTCATTGAATGGATGAAGAAGGCTTTGTACGGCATACTCGTCTTTACCGTCGGAAGCGCCCTGATTCCATGGTGTCTATACATCTTCACTTGTCCCCCACGAACAGGAAATACATGGGAACCGCGGACTTTTGGGAGGCTCCACTGCATGGGCCGGCATCGCATGGGCGAGATGCTGATCTGGGTCACCTGTGCAAACCTTCTCACCGATCTTTTGATCTTTCCGATCCCCTTCATTATCGTGCGTCGCATGATGAGTGCGAGGCTCCGATCACGACTCGTGGTGCTCGCAGTCTTCACATCGAGCTTAGCGTGAGTTGCCGTCGCGTCATTCCCACGCACCGGTTCCTAATCTAGTTTTAGGGTTACGGGTATTGGCGCAGCCAAAATCTATCTTACGTACCGTGACCGCCTCTTTACTTCGTTCAAGCCCGACTGGACCTACCCTATCGACTACTGCATCAACCATATTGAGAATAATGTTGCTATCATCATCGCTAACGTTCCAATCTTGCGCGGCCTTGTCACGCGTTGGGTATTCAATTTCAAGACTAAGGCCACACCCATTGATCGTGAGTTTCGAAGTTATTGGCAATGGAGCAGCTCAACAGCATCTACCGTTACCCACGTGGCAAGTCGCAAGCAGAGGATCCTCAACAAGCTTATGCCCTGTCTTATAGATGACTTCTCATCTTCACTCGCCCGCTCAGAGGAGTTCCGCGGCCCAGCGAAGGCGGACCGCATCACGCCCGCTGTTCTCCGCAAGAAAAGCCGATCTTTCAAAACCAGATCGCATAGACCTAGCCGGAGAAACAGTATCGATACATATGAGAAGGCCGACTGTTGTGAGAAGGGTGACGTGCTAGAGATGGTGACAAGCATAGGAAGCTTGGGAAGTGCGCCTACAATAGTGGACAATGGTAAGGAGATTGAGTGGAGACTAAGTGAAAGTACTATGAGATCGAGCCCGCGACAACCTTCAGAGACGACTTTCATGTCGAGTCCCCGACGAGCTTCAGAAGCGACCTTCATTTCAAGCCCGAGGCGAGTTTCAGGCGCGACAACAGACCCACCACTAAGTCCAATAACACCCTTAAGCCCAGTGCTATTGTTACGAGAAGAGGTGGATGAGGATGAGATTCTAAGATACCCATGACGCACTTTTCTTTTGTTTGGCATAGCATAGCATGACATAGCATTTCAATAACGAAGTTTTCAAGAACACCTACGAATATTTTGTCGCGTAGGCACGATTGACATATATCTTGCATAATAGTGACTTCTCAAGAATTTCTGAAGCTCCATTTACAGGTCCTCAGTCGGACGCTGTCATGGTGACCACTACGAAGTACACCCAAGGGCGTCAAGTCATGCACCCCCGATCCCAAGGCCCTGCCCGGTACGACAGCACAGTCTTCGGGAAGCACTTGGACCGCATTGGGTACCTTGCCGGCGCTGAGGCCCGTTGGCCGCGTGCTCACTGCGTCAGCGCCCAAATCTTCGGTTCGGCGCCCCGTTCGCGGGCTAGGCATAACAGCCACCGACTGACACATTGAGTATGCTTAGGCGCATATCATCCGTGCTCAGCATTTCTGGGACTAACTAGATAGTGTCAGACACAAGGACTGAGGTATTGGGTCGGCTGGTGAACATGTTCCAGTGTGGAGGGGATGCAGAACCAGCCACATGGACAGGCCACAAACAGTCAAGTTCCGAAATGTCCCTTCGTCATGTTGGCCCTGCAGTAGAGGCTTGTCGCGACTGCAGGCGTCCGCGCGTGATAGGCAAATGGTGGAGAACGACGTGGCTTGAACCCGTTCACAAGCCCGAATTTTTTACGCGACTGGAGCCCCTGCGGTGTGGCTCTCCCGTATGTCGCTACGTCGTACGACCTTGCCCTTCTTCTTCCCACGCTTCTTGCTTCTCTACCACTGCAGAATCATAGCGCAACGGTCACAACATGGAACTCCGTGGAAGAAAGGAAAGGCGGACTGTCGATTTCCGGAGTGACCGGCTTGTTAATCCAGATTTTTGGGCGTTTCCTGCAACTTACCCCGCGGTTGATTTGGATAAAGTACCTAGGTAGCGACCCGAACCTTGTTACGGAGGGGTTCCCTGACCCCACATAATTCTCTGCATTCGGGCAATTGGCCCTTTCAAGCATTGTATCCTTGGCGGCAAGTAATTAAGGGTTAGAGCCGGAATATTGGAGGCGTGAGTCTAGTTGCTGGAAGTGACGCCACAAGTGCATCCGGTCGGTCAGTGTATGAAATGTGCCGTGGGAAATTTATTCCAACTGGTTTTGTGGGCTGTCGCAAACCCCTGCGCACCATCAAAGTAAACCAGCGCAGTCGAATTTCCCGTCCGCACGTGCCGACAATCGTTCCTTCGGCACCCCCAAAATTCAACGTCGCAAAGCCGTTCGCCACGCTTCATAATAAGTCATCTGCGACCACACAAGAAGTAGATGTTGAAGCGAATGCTGCCTCGTAAAAGGCGATACCAAAGCGGGTACCAATGCGGAACGCGGTCGACTTTCATATGCAACTAGCAATCCGGAGGGCCCATCGTAGACAACTTTGTAACGCCATGTAACGTACATAATGCTACCCAACAATGCATTGGTAATTGTGCCAGAAAAAATTAACTCGTTTCCACGCAGATCGGTGACAGAAGCAAATTCATACATAGTGTGAAGCAATAGCATGAGTCGTCTGTAGCGAAACGCGTGTAACGGCGATGCGTCCGAAGGCAGGAGCGGCGTCGCCTCATTTGGAGTCCTCTGCCGAAGGTGTGGGCGAAGAAATAACAGTTGCTTGGTCGTGTCGACCGTGGACGGGGGTTGAAGAGGAAAGCAGCGTAGTAGCAACTCATACAATTAGGACCGCTGTGGTGACTGCAAGGAGGAATGTTCTGAGGGACGGCGACAGCATCGGCGCCGATGAAGATTCGCCTGAAAGTTGCTTCTCGTCATTACGCGTGCATTGCGTTAGGGAAGTGAGCTCAGATGGACACGGGACGCGCTTGAAATTTGCGCTTGTGCAACGTTAGACATCGACTCGTTTCAGAGCGTGCACACTTACGTAGGAAAATTTGCGTCTTCGTACCAGTTGAAGCGCCATTCACAGCCTTTCTGTAACGATTCGGGTAGATTTTTGCAATCTTCCTTGGAACTGACACCGACGTTGTCGCTACCGAATACCGTCTGCTTGACGCCGTACTGGCGGGCGCAGGCGTCATGTGAGGTGGTGTTCCCGCCGGGCACCTACCGCGAATTAGCGAGGGGAACCATCATGAAATAGATTGACTTACTGCCAAGGAAAATCTGTTGGCTGTATTAATATCGTAGGCGGTATTCGACGCCTGGACGATCATGCTTTTCCCTTTGAGTGGATCGCTGGTGAAGTTCACCTGGTAACATGCGCAGCACCATGCATCTTCAATCTTGCCACCAGTGAGGTCTGGCTTGATGAAAACACCAGCAAAACCGTAGGAGAAAGTGTCGTTGACTGCCCATGGCTGCTGATTAGAGCAAAGGAAAGCAGAGCCACCATTGCATCCAGTACCAGCATCAATACCGATAGGTTTGTCGTTAATGTCACAAGACAGAACCGGTCGGTTAAAGGGCGCTTTCTCTTTCCATGCGCATGAAGGCTTGCAGCAGTCCCAGAATCTTGTCGTTACAGCCTCTCCAGAGATGTTGAGGTTCAAGCACCTGACGCACATAACGAACAGGTTCAGTAGAGCGGAATAGCGAAGCAAAAGAGCCGTCATTGCGTGATAGGAAGTTTGATGCGACCTGAAAGACGCTGGGGTATCATGTAGCCGCAAAAGAGCTTGACAGTGCCAGAGAGATCAAGTAAATCTGCGCTAGAGACGGAAGGGTTATATAAGAACCCCGTTCCAGGGAGTAATTTAACGTGGTCCTGTTATGACAATGCCAGGTCGAGAACATCACTGACCTGCTCTGTGCGAGCATGGGCGCATCGCCACGCAGGGATTGGCGAGCCCTGAACACGGTAACGAGTGGACACTGGTGACGACTGGGTTAGGCCGCGGATTGTTCCCGAGGTCGAATTAAGCTGTCGTTGACTTCCCTCCGGTCCGTGTACACACACCACTTTCCAGGGTTGGAACGCCTTCTCCGCACTCCGCAATCCTTCGTAGCTTCGAGCTCCGCGCCGTGGCTTGCCGAAAGACGCAAGGCCTGGACGCGACCCACGCTGGAGTATTCAAAACACCTTTAGCCAACGTCGCCCCATCGTTCACGACCCAACCTGCTCCTTTGGGATACTTCAAGCGATAGCATGTTGTATTCTCCTAGTTGTCTCGCACGTCAAACATCCGCTATGTCATATTGGTCCAATAACCACTGCCTACACAATGCAGCAAGATCATAGCACGTGGGCCTCATAGGCCTCAAATTCCGGACCTTTTGTAGGACATCCTTGCTTCCCCGCAATTGCAAAATAGCTCCGAAATGTTTAGCGAAATCCCATTGGCAGAAAGTGAAAAGCACATGGCTGAAGAAGCTGTGCTTACTCAAACCAACCTGGTCATGCAGTGGTACTCTAGAACACTGTCGGCGAACGCGTTGAGCGCTTTGCCGGCTTATGATTCGACTCTCTATGACAGCACAGACGAGGAGCTTGGCAGCAAGACGTTGTATTCAACCGAGGTTGTAGAAAGACCGTAGCAAATCCGCAGAAGCCTTTTCAGGCTGAAGACCACCTAGGTAATAATTCGATCGAAGAGGAAGCTGCAGTAGCAAAACCCGCTGGACGGATAACTTATCGTATTCGGCGCGACGAGTGAGTGCAATCATCCACAGGTCAGAGGACTTATATAAGAGCGGGAGCGGCTTTAACGGTAGTCGCAAGCGCAGCCGCTATACGCCTAATAAAACTTTATATTACTATATGTAGTAAACTAGGAAATACTTATTTTTAGAGTAAATGGTAAATCAATACTATATAACGTACTCTACAGGCGAGTATATTATATAGACGAGTATATTACTCTACTAAAACTCTACTAAAATCTAGACTATAAATAATAGTAGAAAATAATTAGAATTAGTTATTAAATATTATAATAGGCTAATTTATTTAATATTATCTTTTATAGCTTACTTATAAATATATAAGTTATATCTAGTTCTACTATAGCGTTTATAGTGTTTTTATATTAGTTTATTCTTTTTAGCGTATATTTTTTTTATTACTACGCGTTTTAAACTTTATTAGAATAGCTAACTATAGGCTTTTATTAGCTATTAATACTCCTTTATAGTGGAGTTACTTTTTTTTATATAATTTATATTATATAGTAACTTTATTAGCGACTTAAAACTTAGTATTTTATTAAGTTATTAATACTAATAAATACGTAATTATTTTAGTACCTGTTATAAGCTTTCTAACTACCTTAAGTATTAAAATTAAAGTACTATTTATATATTTTCAAATTCTTTACTTTATTAGCGTTAATTACTTCTTAAATTTTAAAATATTACTAGGTATTTACGATTACTATATACTATTTTTTAGAAGATAATATAAAAGTATATATAAGTAAATATTAAATTTTAATATTACTACTTTTAGCTTAAAGAAAATTAGGCTAGCGCCTTAACATTCTTCTTAGATATTATTTTTATAACAAAGAATAATGTTATAGATTTAAATAAAACTAAGTGCTAAAAGTTAATTTTTTTATACCCTATTTAAATTAGTATAGACTTAGACTTATTAGTTTAATATTTAATTTATATCTAAATTAATATATTTATATACTAATTAAACAAATAGTGTGGCTGTAGTGGCTTAGGGTAACTAAAAGGGGTTTTAAAAAAGGAGAAGTATATATATACCTTTATTATATCTACATTAAATAAGTATTAAATCTATAGTTTTAATAATCTAAATTAAATTAATATTAAACCTTATTTAATTTTATTATTTTTAGAGATCCTAAAATTCTTTTAAAATTATAGCTAATAAAAAAAGTTCTTACTTTTAAATATTTAGAAAGGGATATAAAAAAAAGTAGTATAGTAGCTTTTTAGTATTTTTTATACTAGGCCTATTAGTACTTAATATATTTATTAACTATATTTTTATTTATACACTTCTATCTACCTCTAAATTAAAATATACTTTAATAGAATTCCTGAAGTAACTAGTACTAATATATTATATTAAACAATTTACTTCTACTAGTAAGAGCTATAAAATAATATTACTATAAAATAAAAAAATAATTTTTAGCGTCCTTTTAGATACTTTAAAAGTATAATACTAAAAATTTTATACTAATTAAAATCTTTAGGTTTAGAACTCCTAATTATCTACTAAATTAAGTTAACTTTAAAAAAGCCGCGATAGTAAACTAAAGTAAAGGATAGTAACTATTAAAAATCTATAAACTTAAAATTAATTATTAATACTTAATTTATCTATAAAGAATACTAGATAATTAACTTAATATTAGTCTTAAACTAATATTTAAAAGTTAGAACTCCTAAGTACTAAAAAATATAAAAATGTCCAGAATAACCTTTATAAATATAAAATTATTTTATTTTAAATAAAACTAGTTCTAGTACTAACTATTTTAGTAGTATTAAAAAAGTAATTATAATAAATATAAGGCTAGTTTAATTAGTTAACTAGAGACGTTTTTACTTTAGATATTTTAGTATTTATAACTAAATTACTACTAATAACTTTCTAATTACTCAATAATAATTTATATACTAAGTATTTATTAGAATTTACTAAAACGTATATTCTATAACTATTAAAATAAATATCTAATATTAAATCTTTTTATTATATAATTATTACGAAAAGATATATTACAGTTTATATTATTAGTTTATAAAACTTTTTAAAATAAAATAGCTATTTTTTTTAACGTATATATAATACGGCTTCTTAGTACTCTTTTTTATATAAAAAGTTCTAATTTTTTAAATATTAGAAACTGGTAATTTTTCGCTTATTTTTTTATTATAGTTATAAGTTTAGTGTTTTAAAAATAAAGAAAGATTTTTCCTATATACTTAATTATTAAAAATTCTATTTTTAAAGTATTAATTATTTTTTTAACTACTTATTTTAAAGCTTTTAGTTCTGTAGACAGGGTAAGTATTATTTTATTTATATACTAATAATAATGTATATCTTTAGCTATTAAATACTTAATAAGCCTAATAATAAATAATTTTTAAAGTATTATAATATCTAAAACTATTTTCTTATATTTAATTTATATTATCTGTCTTACTAATTCCACGCCCTAGCTAATATAGTATATATAGTTTAAAAGACATTATATACTTTATAGTATTTAGAATTTTATTAATTTTAACCTTAAAAATATTAATAATTTTTATAATTTTTTCAATATTAAAGCTTTTATATAATATAAAAGCGTCTAAAGTAAAAATTATAAAAATCTATTATAATTATATTATAAAGATTTCTATATACTATATCTATTTAACTAATTATACTACTAAGGTAAGCTAAGAAATAAATATATATAACTAGATTAGTATAATAATAAGTTTAAAGCTTATAAATACTAGTTAAATATATGAGAGGACGATACAAAAAAAGAGTACTATAAAAACACTAGTTTTTAAAAGTTTAATAACTCTATTAATATTAAATTTAAAAATTTAAAAAAAGACTACTTATAGAAAAGGTTATACAATATGGTATAATAAAACCAGATTAGGTATAGCGTATATATAGCCTTAGTTACGTAGTCTTAAACCTAAGACTTTTTTTTTACTTAACTTTACGTTTGTGTAACTTTTTAACTAGCTTATAAGATTAGTTATAAAATATATATATATTACTATTTTATATATATTATTAATATAAATACTTATAGTATAGATTAAAACTCTTTAACTAGACTTATATTATCTTTTATTAATATAAAAAAATAATAAAAATTAAGAATTAGTGTAATATATTTTACGTGATTTATATTTTAAATAAATTTATATATAATTTTTAATACTTTACTCGTAATTTAAAGTTATTAATATAGTATTAGTATTAGATAATATATACTTAAACTTTAACTAACCTAATTAGGTAATACTAAAATATTAGCTATTTAGTATTTATTATAGTCTAAAATTTAAAATAATATTTAATTTATTATTTTTACTATAAAAGAAGTTATGAGACTTTAAATTAATAAAAATTAATAAACCTTTTTAGCTACTACCAGTTTAATAGAATAGTAAATTAAATAATAATTTTATTTTTAAACTTAATATATTTATATACTAATCGAACAAATAGAGTAGCTGTAGTGGCTCGGGGTGACTAAAAGGGATTTCAAAAACGGAGGAGTATGTGTATATCTTTATATTTTAAACTTAATATATTGTTCTACTATTATTTAGGATTTTACTTTTCTGAAAATGAGTTAGATATATAGTTTTTTAAATAATGGCTTAAATCTTTAAACTAAAACTTTAAATTTAAAATTTAAAATACTGAATATTTAGATAAGAAAAAATACTTAGAATTTATTTAATATATATTATATAGTTATTACTAAGATATATATATATTATAGCTAATTTTATACGCTAGTTAAAAATTTATAAAGACGTAATGTTTAGTAAAAAAAAAGGCTTAGGTTTAAGGCTATATAATTATGGCTATAAATACACTAGACCTAATCTAGTTTTATTATATTATATTTTATTACTTTTTCTATAACTGTTCTTTTTATAAATTTTTAAATACAATATTAATAGCGTTATTAAACTTTTAAAAACTAGTCTATTTTAATTACTATTTATTTGTCTCACCCTCCTATACTACGCTAGTATAAAAAGTATTTTAACTTACTTAATTATTTAATCCTTTAAATAAGAGTTGTTAATTACTAATATAGTAGCTAAAAATACCATATAATAATAATACTCTACTTATTAAAAAAAAAGGAATATAAAAAAAAATAGCTTTAAAACTATAGTATTATAGTATAAATAAAAAGCTCTATATATAAAAATAAAAGTATATAAGCTTCGCAATAACTAAAATAAGCTAGCTATTACTAACATTCTTACTACTATTAGTAAAAGATTAATATCTAATTAAATTAAGTAGATATATATAACCTAAGTCTAAAAATTAATTTGTAAAGATAAAATCCTTTTTTTAATAATAATTAACAGGATTTTCTAAATTATATAATAGAATAAAATTATATAATTAACTTTTAAAAGCTTTAGAATCTTTATAATACTTAGTAGATAGAATACGTTTCCTTAATTAAATAACTTATAATTAAAAGGTAAGAGTAAATTATACTAATACCTTTATAGAATAAAAGTATATTTTTAAAAACTTATAAAATACTACCGTCTATAGTTAGTAATAATATATACTTATATTAGTTAGGTTACACCCCTCTCTAATAAAAATAAATTAGTTTTTTAAGTGCTTTAAACTAAATAAATTTATAGCTCTTTATAATATATTTAAATAAAAAATAATTTCAGGAGAATATTTTATAAAGTAAGAGGTCTAATAAACGAAAATTTCCTAGCTTTATAGTATATATAGTTATTAATTCTTAATTTATTATAAGTAGTAATTTAGTAAAAAGTAATAATATATACTTTAGATAAAATTATAATACTTATATACTTTTTTAATATTACGACTACTACGTCGCAATATTATTATAAGATTAATAATAGTCTTAATAAGGACCTATAAGAGTCTAACTTAAGAAATTACGCATATAGGTTAGACGCAGAATAGAATATAAAAATATAATAAATTTATATAAAAAGATTTATAATACTATATTATAAATTTATAGTACCTTACTTCTATAACTTTATAAGATAAAGCTAAAAATTAAGTAGACGGCTATACGTATATAAAAATTAAGTATTTTAAATAGGTAAATCTTATTATTAATTCTATATACTACTATTAATATTCTCTCTTAGTAATTTTATACAGTATTATTTATATATCTTTTAATCCTTATCTTATACTAATATAGAATAGGCCTATTATCTAATAAAGCTAAGTAAGCCCTAATATACTTTAATAATTATATTTTAAGGGTAACTCTAGAAAACGTACTAAATTACACTATTTAATAATAGTCTTAATAACGTCCTTATTTCTTTACGTTTATCTATAGGAGCTATATTAACTTAGTATACGCTACGTCCTTACTTAATATAGAAATAGGTAAAAATAAAACTACTATAATCTAGGACCTGTTAAATATAAGATTTTTTAAATTTTATAGCTAGTAGAATAATAATTTAACTAATAACTTATTAGGCTATAGTAGTAATAATAGTATATAGGTAGAACTATAAATAGAACTATAAACTATATATTACGCCTTTAAATTATATTTTATTCTCTCTCCTACGCTGTATAATACCTTTTAAAAAAAAATTTTTCTTTTTCTTTAGATTATTATAGCTAAAAGAGCTTTAAAACCTACTTTTAGGCGCTTAATAATTATAACTAATTCTAGCTAGTTAATGGTAATAATTATAATTTTAACTTTTACTAAAAATTTAGATAACTAGTAAGGCTATATTAAAAATTATTTAATACTAGAGTATTATTATAACCTTATAAAAGAGGCTAGTTTTTTTAAAAAAATTATCTTTTTTTAATATTTTTAGTATTAGGTTACTATGCAACTCATTATTCTTAAATATAAAATAATTTTTAATCTTAATAACGTCTACGGCTTATACTTATATAGTAATATAAAAAAACTAGTAAAATAGTAACTTAAAAACGCTAAAGGCTTACTAAGAAAAATAAAAAGTAATATATATTTAAAAATAAATAAAAAAGAGTTTTTTAGAGTGGCGTAAAAAAGATAGATATAACTCTAAAAAAAAAACTTTTAGAAATAGTTAAAATCGTTTATATATACGCATAGGAGTAGGGCTGTAAAGTAAATAGTAAATAATAAAAGAATATACTATAGCACTGTAAGGCAGTTATATAGGAGCTTACTATTAAGGAGTTAGTAGTTATTATAAAAGAATTAAGAAATTTTATAAAAAGTAGTTTTAATTACCGTTAAAAAGATTATAGGTTATTAGTACTAGTAAATAAGTTATTATAGTTACTACGTAAGAAGCTTATTAAGAATTAGTTAATTACGTAATATAGTAGAAGTTTAAATAACTAGTCTAGAATTGCGTAACGTTACAGTAATAACCCTAAAAAAGAAGTAATAATATTCTTTTATACCGCGTTATTAGATCCTCCAGACTAGGTCTAGATAAAAAAAAAAAAATTAACTACTTTAAGCATAAAAGTAAATTCTAAAAAAAGACTTATAATTAGTTAATAAAATAGGTTAAAGCTATTTTAAAAGAAAGGAGTAAGAGAGTTAATAGTACTTTATAAAACTAGTTTTTAGTTTTTAATTATTACGTATACAGTTTAGTATTTAATAGAGTTCCCTTACTGCGTTTGTACCCCTAGATCGTTATTTAGGCGTACTTATTACTTTTTGGTTATAAAACTAGTTTAATAAGATTAAGGCATAATCTATAAATAGGTTACTTAAACTTATAGAACTAGATACATTTAACAAAAGATATAAAAAAAACTCTAAAGATTTTTAGCCTTAATAGGAGTTTATATTAATCTTAATTAAGCGTATTTTAATACTAATAAATAAAAAGTAGCATATATAGCTACCTACTTTATTAAAAATATAATAGACTAGTTTAATAATTATTTTATAAATTACTAAATAAATATAAAAGATAATTTAGAGGGTAAAACTACTTTAATTTTTAATAGCTATAAATACTTTAAATTAAAGCTTAGGTAAATTTTTAGTAATATTAATACTAAATATATAAATAAATAAAAGTTATAAAGACTTTAATAAGTTAAGACTATATCTACTTACGTATTATTCTTTAAATAAGTAGCTAATCGAAAAGTAATAAGTACGCCTAGACAACGATCTAGAGGTATAAACGTAGTAAGGGAACTCTATTAAGTACTAAACTATATACGCAATAATTAAAAGCTAAGCTTATAAAAGTTAACTAAGGATAATGTCTATTCGAACAGCTGCTTAAAAATAAGTAGCTAATAAAATTTTAAATTAGGGTAAGCGTGCCTAAATAAACTATGTTTATAACAAATTAAAATCTAAAATCCGGTATAAAATAATTAGTATAGAAAAGGTAATTACTATATTTACTATAATTATGTAAGCTATTTCAATTAATAATAAGCTCTACCTCTAGAAATAAAATAATAAAGAGGATAGTTAATATAAAGCTAATAGAGGCTTATAATAAATTTATAATAAAAATAACCTAATAGTTCTTAATATAAATAAGGAGGAATAAAAATTAAAACACTAAAATATAACAAAAAAAAATAATATAAAAAAAGCACTTACTTTAGCTATAAATAAAAGAGTTATATTACTAAAAACTACTAAAAGAAAGCTAAGATAGCCTTATAAAAAAGGCTAAAGAGGACCCTAAAAAGCGTAGAGAATTTTAAAAAAAACTCGCTAGTAGTAAACAATACTAGACCATATACTAAATAAAGAATTTAGATAATACGTATATTATATACAACTAGTAGTAAATAAAAAATATAAAATTTTAAAATAGTTTTAGAAAGGTGAGTAAAACGTTTAAGTTTTAAAATATTCTAAAATACTCCTTAGATTACATAAAAAAAATTAAATAATAATTTTAATAGTTTAGACGAGTCTATAAAAATACTATTTTAATTAGTATTAAAAAATAAGATAATTTTTTTTCTTAGTCTAAGAAAAGCCCGGGCCGCTAATAAAAAATATAAGAATAAGAGAAGTAAAGTACTTTTAATCCCTAGGGCTAGTATAAAAGGAAGCTAACCTTAAATATTTTTATTCTACGTAGAATATAATGGAGACCTAAACATTTTACTTAAAATAATTTAAAAGATAAACTATTTATAAAATTTATAAAACTAGAAGACTAAATAATTTTATAATACTAAATTTACTAACTTCTAATATTAGATTAAATGAAATATAATTCTTATAAATACAATACCTAACTAATATAAGTAAAATAATATAACCTATAAAGTTATTTAAATAAATAAAGCCTATATACTACGTATACCTATTACATATTAAATTCTTATTTAAGAAGGATCTAGTACTAATAGAATAGTAAAAAAAGATAATTTTTAAATTTTACTAAACTACTTAGCTTAGTATAAACTAGTATAAATATTTTATATAATTTTAGAATACTAAATATACTAAGTACTAAAATAGAAGTATAAAGCCTATATTACTAATATATATAACAAACTATATATAGATATAATTTTTAAGAATAATGTATATAGCTAGCACCTTAACTAAAAATATAAAAAATTTTTAATTTTTATACTAAAACTATTACTGTTAATAAAATACGTTATAGGACGCCTATAGTATAAATACTTAAAAAATAAATATCTAAAATATATAAGTAAATACATCTAAACTAAGTCTTAGTTAAAAGATAAAAAAATACTTAAAGGCATATAGGGGCATTATATTACAGAGGGGTAAACAAAAAAAAACTAATTAAAAAAGTACCTTTTTTAAAGTTATATAACTTTTTAATTAGTAAGCCAAAAATACGAAAAATATATAATTTTAAAGAAAAAGGCTAGCTTATTCTATTTACGTACTTAGGGGCTGCTTATAAAGGGGTTTAAGAGTAAAAAAAAATTAGTAAATATAAAAAATTTTTATGACCCTACTTTAGGCTATTATAACTTTTTATTTAAGATGTAAAATTTGCTTATTTTTATATATATAATAATAGAGACGAAGCTTTATTAGTATAGTAAATATTTTTATATTTTTATATATTATTTATATAATTATATATAAAAGTTAAATTTTTATAATATTAATAATAAACTAGTAAATAATATATTACTAGTACCTAGTATACTAGCCTTTAACTTTTATAATTATTTTATAACAGTTAGGAAGTAATAAAATATAATTATTAATAGCCTTTTAAGGTATTTTATGCTACTCTTTTATAGTAGCTCTTTTAAAGGCCTTTATACTATTTAAACTATTTCTTATACCTAAATTAGTCTTTTTATTTTTAATTAGCCCTAATTTTAATAAACCCTATATATTGTCTATAGGGACTAAATTAGGACTATAGGCTAGATAAAGAAATAGTTTAATTTTATTATTTTTAAACTAAGTTAAAACGTCCCTAGTTTTATAAATAGGGACGTTATCTTATTAAAATTGCTAACCTAAATTAATATTAATATAAAGTTTATAATTCTAATATAATATAATAATATATATATATATATTATTATATTAATAAAAAAAGGGGAAAAAAAAATTTATAACTTACCCCTTTTTATTAAGGGTTTAACTTTAGGTATAAGAACTTTATTTATATAGTTCTTACTAGTATAAGAAGTAAAAAAATTAAATATTTTAATAAATAATAAATTACTTTTACCTTCTATTTAAATTGTACCCTAAACTTATAGGATAAGATCTCGGCCTATAAAATAAATAATATAAATAATATTAAAAAACTAATACTATAGCTTAAAAATAGATAAAGAGTTATATATTTTAATATTTTAAAATATTAAAATAACTTATTTTATAATTAGCTAACAGCTAGTTCTTTGTTAATTTTATTATTACTTCTTTTTTTATAGTATTTCTTTCTAGCTTTACCCTTTTATATTGCTAACTTATTAGAAAATATTATTTTTTTAAATTAATTTTTTTTATATTTTTTTAATTATTTTTTAGCGTATTATAATCTTTTTTTAGCGTTTTCTTTATTAATTATTAGTTTTTTTTACTTATATTAATACATTAGCCCTTTTTCTTTAAAATTTTTTATAAATATATTTTTAAAATATTAAGATTATTTTCTATTAATAACTTTTTATTTTCTTTTTTAGGACTTTAGTTAAGTCTTTATGAATAACTTTTTTATTCCTTTTAGTTACTTTAGAGATTTTACCCTTTTTAATCTTTTTTATATTATAATTATTATTCTCCTTCTTTTTAATTTTTTTTATAGTATTATAAATCCTTTATTAAGACTTTTCTAAAGTAGTAGTAATTAAAAAAGGAGAATTATTTACTTTTAAGAGAAGTTTAATTTTATATATAGGTTTTAAAAATTTTAGCTTTATTTTAAGGAAATAGGAGTTTAAGTTTATAAACGTTAAAAAATATTATAATATACTATAATATTAAGAATATATTACGTAACTAGTGATTATATAAGTCTTAGTAATATTTTTATAATTAATATAATTATATTATTAGATTACTAATATACTTTAAAAATCTAGTTATGTAACCTATACTGGGCCTAAAAGGATATAGCTAAATTTTTTATTAAATATATTTACTAACTAAAAAGTTATAGGAACCTAAAAAAGGGGTTAAAAGAAGGGCTATATTTAGGTAATTTTAGTTAATTATAGGTAATAAATATTACGTAACTAGAATTCTTATATAAATCCCTATTATTATTTCATTAAAACGGTATTATTTACGTATTTTTAGGCTTAGTAATTAATTTTATATAAATTTTTAAAAAAGCTATCCTTTAGGATTGGTCTTTTTTTTGTTCACCCCCCTATATAATTTAAGTAAAATACTAGAAATATCTTATTTATACTATAATTAAGGGTAGAATAATAAAAAATTTATTTTAAAAGCCTTTAGAGAAAAAAGGAGCCTCTACTATACTAATAAAAAGAATAGGTAAACTCTTTATAGTATTAAAAGAAAGCTATTTTTTAAATATATATATATATAAACAATACTAGGAAATTTTCTAACTAAAAGCCTAGTAAATAATAACCTTATAATAGACTTAATTAAGATAGATAACTAATAAAATATAATTATAGAAATACTATAAGTTATATAGATTAATTCTATTTTCTATTAAAATATTAAAATAGTATATTATTATTACTAAATTACTATATATTTATATACTAATCGAATAAATAGTGTGGCTATAGTGGCTCGGGGTAGATTACTATAATAAGAGATAAGAATATAAAACTATCTAAAAAGTATAGAGAGTTTTAAAATATTTTTAAAAACCTAAAAATTATTTCCTAAATACACTAAGTAAGATTGTAAATTAACTTTTAGCTAGATGAATAACTAATCTAGGGGTTAATATATAAAACTATAAAATAGGAAATAGAAATTATAAAGAATTATATATAAACTAACCTGAAAAAGGACTATACTAAACTATTAATATTATTAGCCGTCTACGAAGTTACCTGTATAGAAAAGAAAAATTTAAAACTATAATTTTATATTAATTTCTATAAAATAAATAATATAATAATTAAAAACTACTATTTATTACTACTAATATTAAATATATAGAGTTAGCTACGCTACGGAAAGGTATTTATGAAATTAAATATATAAATTACCTACTATTAAGTCTAAATAGAGGAAGAACATAAATAAAAAAACTACACTTTAAACTAAGTTTAAGCTCTTTAAATACGTAGTAATACGTTTTAAACTTATAAATACCCTAGGTATTTTTTTAAAAAAAAATAGATACTATTTTATATATATTTATATACTAATTAAATAAATAGTGTAGCTGTAGTGGCTGTGTAGGCAACTAAAAGGGGTTTTAAAAAAGAAGGAGTATGTGTATACCTTTATTACTATTTTATAATAGTACTAAAAAAGCTATATAATAGCCTACTTAAATAACATTCTAATCTATTCTACTTATAAGAAAAAATAAATAGTATATATATAGAAAGTCCGCTAAAGAGTAAAAAAGATAAAACGTTATTTAAAATCTAGGAAGTATACCTTCTATATTACTAGTATTATCTATTTAGAATTTATTATTAAAGTAAGAAAAGTAATAATTAAACTCTTAAAAATCTAAAAAATTATAAACTAAAAGATTTCTAAATATTTTAAAAATCTATAATTCTTTTTAAGGTTCTATAATTTCTATAAAAAGTATATATAATATTAGATAAAAATAATAGAATCCCTTATAAGGCTAACTAAAAAAAAATTCCTTTTAAATAGACTTCTAAGTATAAATAAGTAGTATAAAGACTTATATAAAAATTATAAAATAATCTATTTTAAGAATTTTTAATTTAAAATATTTAGTAGTTTTAGAAACAGACGTATTTAAATTTATAATTAAAATATACTTTAGCTAAAAGGATTTAAAAGATAATATAAAATATCTAGTAGCTTATTACTAATAAAAAATAATAGTAGCTAAGCTAAACTATAAAATCTATAATAAGAAAATACTTACTATAGTTTTTACTTTTACGAAATAGAAAACCTACCTTTAAGGCGATAAGTTTTAGATACTAGTAGTTTTAAATTATAAGAACCTTATAGGATTTATAATAACTAAGAAAATTAAACCTTTAATAAATATAAGAGGTAGAATATTTAGTAAGGTTTAATTTTAAAATTATTTATATAGGGAGGACTAAAAATTTATATATAGATACTCTAAATAAAAATTCTAATATCGAGAATAAAATAAAAGTATTAGAAGTATTATTCTACTTTAATAAAAATAGTACTATTATTTATAATATACCTAAGCTAGCTACTATAACTAAAATTAAAGATAGTAAATAGCTAGAATAGATTTATAAAGAAACAGTTATAAGTAAAAATAACTTTAACTACTTCTCTGGCGGGGTGGTACAGTGGATATATACCTAAAAATACTAAGGTTTTTTAAGTTTTTAAGGTCTTTTTACGTATTAGGAGTTTAATTTCTCTATTTATTATAGCGTTTTTTAAACGTGTTTACTTTATATAGTAAAATATAAAATTTTTAAAAGTATAGAATACTATTAAAGAATTAATATAAGACTATACAAAGGTAAAATTTCTAGTATAGAATATATACTATTTAGAAGTATTTTAGGCTAAATTACTATGTAAAGTTAGACGAGATAAAAATCTATTTCTAAATAGACTTAGCGTAGTAAACTAGACCTAATTAGGTAATAGATTAGTAATTTAATATAATTATTTAATAATATAACCTAAAATATATATTTATTAAAAGTTAAAGAGCCAGTTCTAGTTTATTTAGAAAATAAAGTACTTTCCTTAAATAGTTACGTAGCCTTAATATAAAAGACTTATTTTTTTTTTTTTAAAAAAAAAAAATAAAAAAAACTACTCATCTAACAAAATAATATTTAAAGATAAAGTATATAAAATATATTAAAAACCTTTATGCCTATAAAGATACAGCGAGAATTATAAAATAATTTTATAAAATACTAGTATATAGATACTAGGAGATTAAATAAACTTTTAAATAACTTATAAGGGACTATTTCTTTTACTTAGCTAAATAAATAGTAGTAGAAGTATTATAGAATTCTATCAATTACTACTATAATAAATAAATAAATATATACTATATAGATACTTATAACTAGTAAAAGTTCTTAAATAACTTTAAAGAATAGTTATAATTAACTTTATAATAAAACTACTAAAATTAAAGAATCTAAATATTAAAAGTAAGTATAATAGAATCATAACTATTATAAATAAAGCTATAAAGTATATTTATTTAATCCTATATTAAAAACGGAGTAGGGTAGAATAGATAATATTTAAATTTTTTTTTTATAATAATTACCTAATATAGTGTTCCAGATAAAATTATTATAAATAAAAATTTTTAGTTTATACTTAAAATATAATTAATAACTATCTTTTTTATAGAAATTAAATATAGTATATTTATAGCTTCTTTCCTATAAACAGTTAGGTAAATAAAATATATAAATTAGATTTTAAAATAATACTTTAGATATTATCTAAATTATTAATAAAATTAATAGGTAAAACGACTTCTAATAGTTTAATATACCTATAAACACTATTTGTTCGATTAATATACAAATATACAAATACAAATATACAAATATATACCTATAATAGTTTATAGAATAGTATAATAAGAGTTATACTATTGTTTATTACTATAGTATTAATTTTATAATATAGTAAATACCTACAGCGATAAAGGTATTAAGTACTAATAGAGGAGTATAGGCTTAATAAATTATTTAAATTTATATATAACTCTAGTAAGACACTAGCTTTCTATAAAAAAATAAGATAAATATTATAATTAAAAATATAAAGCTTTACATACATTAAATAGAGAAAAAAATCTAACTACTATAGAAAAATATTACTAGTATAAAATTTTTAATTAAAATTAACTGCTAAAAAATTAGTTTATAGAAAGTTTTAGAATAAATTACGCTAGTTATATTAAAATAATAACTATTAAATAATATATAAATACACTTAGTCTACTATATAATATTATTTAAAAAAGATACTATAGAATACTAAACCTATAATTTATAAAGCTAATATATACGAGAAATAATAGTAATAGATAATAAATAGTATTATAGGCTATTAAATTATCAATAGGTAAAATTACGATAGAGTTAAATAGGTAGGATATAATAAAAATCCCTATTAAATAAGACTTAAAAACCTAAAACAATATTAATTATTTTAAAAAACTAGAGAAATTTTAGCTAAGTTTATCTTTTAAAGGAAATATAGAGATAAGGGACCTATTTTTAACCCATTTTATAGAAATCTATAAAAATTATTATTATTAATAAAAGTATAGGTGTTATTTAGAGTAACTACTAAGGGGCCCTTTTTTAAATTATTTTTCTAACTAGCGGTTTTTAGTTTTACTTTTTCTTAATTTAGCTCGTCTTTAAAAAGTACTAAGTATTTTTTTATTTATTAAAAAATTTTTTTTATTTCTAATGGCGTATTATCTTAGCGTAAATAACTATTAATTAATTTAAAATTTATTTTTATTCCTTCTCCGCTTTGGTAAGTTTAGTTTAAATTTTAACTTATAAATAATTTATAAATTATATTATATATTATAAACCTATAAATATATAATAGTAGGGGATATATATTATCTAAAACTATTATTCTATTTACGTTACAGAAATCTTAAATATTAAAATAAATATAAGTTTTATAAGTTAACTATTTAAGGATATTATAAAGAGCAGCTATATAAAAAATATTAAGCCTAAAATAATAAGAATATAGTATTACTAATAAAGGTATCCACATACTCCTCCTTTTTAAAACCCCTTTTAGTCGCCTACACAGCCACTACAGCTACACTATTTATTTAATTAATATATAAATATATATAGTATTACTAAAAATCTATAATAATTAACTTTATTAGTAAGCGCGATACGTTTTAGTATTTTATAAAAAAATAAAAAAGGCTATTACTATATTAAATTTAGTAGGGTTTTTTCTACTAATATAGTTTTATCCTAATTTTTTATATAATTTTAAAGCTAAGGATTTAAAAATAATAATAATATAACTACTACGCTATAATAGTATTAAAAAATTAATAATACTTTTATTAAGGATCTATAGAAGTTTAATCTAAAAAATTATCCTTATAAATTGGACGCGGAATATAATATAAATATATAGTAAAATTATATAATAGAATTTATAACTCTATTTTATAAATGGATAGAGCCTTAACCCTATAACTTTATAAAATAAAACTAAAGATTTAGTAGATAGCTATACGCTGGTAAATAGGTTAGGATTATTTAGTATTAGATTAGGGTTAGGTTAGAGTTGTATAGACTATAGGTTAGGGTTAAATAAAAATTATATAGACTAGGGATTAAAGTTAAATTACAGTTATATAGACTAGGAGTTATAATTAAGTTAAAATTATTAAAGGGCTAGGTTAGAATTAGATTAGGGATATTATAATATCTTTTTTAAAAAATTACTAAATTAAATATAGTATAAGACTCCAGTTTGGTATATATACTTATAAAAATTAAATTATTATTATTATTAATTATAATACTTTATAATAGCGTATAGACGTTTAACAATTTTATAAAATAAAAAGTACTTTATTTTTATAGTCTATAGTACCTTTAATTAAATTTTTATTTACTCTATATATATTTTATATATTCTTTTTAAAAAGCTTCGACAGTACTAAAAGGTTTAATAAATTAGTAATTTTATTATAAAAAGCCTTATTATCTCTTATTCTTATTATTATATCTTATAGTCTAGTTTACTCTTCTATCACTTAAGACATTAAATTAGTAAAAATTATAATCTATTAAATTATTTAAATAAAATGTCAATACCTTTAATTACTAATAATATACTTAGTAACGTTAAAAATACGCTTAATACTTACTTATATAATTAGTATAGTAAGTATATCCTTTATAACTTAAATTAGTTAAATAAAAATATTTATATATACCTATTACTAATCTAGTATATTAAAACCTTTAATTATTTTTACATAAGTAGTACTTAGAGAAACTTCTCCTTTTTTATATATTTAGCTACTAGCCTTTTTAGCTTTTTCTATAAAAGATATTTAGCTTAGAATTACAAAACCACTTAATAAAGTAGTATACTTATAAAATTACTTATTATTTTATAGTTATTATAGAAAGGAATTTAATACGAGTATATAACTTATACGCCTATTATTATTATAGTAATTAAAATAATTAAAAAATTATTCTTAATAGGTATATTTATAGTAGAATTTCTATATATTATTTTAATCTAGTAGGTAAAGTCCTACTATAATAAATATTTAAAATAATTATATTTTATATACGGTAAGCTTTTATTTTAAATTAAGAATAATTATATATTTAAATAAAAACCTCTACTCTATATCTATTTTAAAATAGTGTTTACTTAACTTACTATGGCTACTCTTAGTTATAAATTATACTATTTCTAGTTATTTAAAAATTATTTTATATTCTAGATCCTTATCGTCTAATATAACTATTATCTTATCTAAAAAATTAAAAAAGTAGTTATATATAAGCTTTATATATTAAATATAAAATTTCTAATTCTTACTACTTAAATTTATAGTATTTTTTATAACGTTTTAGTATTTTAATAAATAGTTTAAAGTAGTATTACGCTGTAAATAATAGTCTAAATTACTTAAAGTTATAAAAGTCTATATTATCTATATTACTATTATCTGCCCTAATAGTTATATTAAATATAATCTTTTATTTTAGC
Organism: Pleoardoris graminearum; assembly: GCA_030770415.1. Classification (NCBI taxonomy): domain Eukaryota; kingdom Fungi; phylum Ascomycota; class Dothideomycetes; order Pleosporales; family Didymosphaeriaceae; genus Pleoardoris; species Pleoardoris graminearum. The sequence continues at coordinate 1,080 of JASEKS010000415.1, read as the reverse complement.
TATTTATTAATATATTTTTATACTTTAAATATACTTCTACATATATATATATAATATTATATTCTATTATATTTTAATATTACAGATAATAGATAACGATTTCTTAAATAGTAAATATTATTATATAGTAATATATTTGTATATTAATCGAACAAAAGGGTGTGGCTGTGGTGGCTGTGTAGGCGACCAAAAGGGGTTTCGAAAAAGGAGGAGTATGTGCATGCCTTTATACTCAGTGTCAAAAAAGTCAGGTAAGGCTATTTATAGAGTAATAAAACACTTAAAACATTATAGTAATATATTAATAGTAATATATATAGCCTAAATCTAGTAATTACTTAGTATATAATAAATATATATAATAAAACCGTACGTACTTTATAAAGAGAGTTTAAAAAAGATGGCTACACTTTTATTTATTAAATATATTATTTTTATAATATATTTATATTTTTAACTATAGGTAATACTGCTAGCTTAAGATACTTAATAATATTTTAAATATTAAAATTAATAATATAAGCTAAATATATTATAGTATTCTCTTATAAGCGCTAAATAATATTTCTATAAACTAGCTTCTTTTAAATAGCACGAGTAAATATATTATTATTATTATTATTAATATAAGTAATAACTAAGAGGCGTAATATAGTATTTATTTTTAATAATACTTATAGTATATCTATTATTATAAAAGTACTACTATACCTCTTATATATTAAAATAAAATTAAGTAAATTCTTTGAAAGTTACTAGTTATACAGGGGGGTGACATTGGGAAAAGACTAAAAAAAAAATTAGCTTTTTTAAAATAATATAACTTTTTAGGTATAAGGCCTACAAATACGTAAATTATATCGTTTTAAAGAGAAAGACTAGCGTAATCTATTCACCTTGTCAGGGGCTGCTGACTAAGGGGTTTAAGAGTAAAAAAAAGTCAGTAAACATAAAAAATTTTTAGAGTCCTACTTTAGCCTATTATAACTTTTTATTTAAGGTATAAAATTGGCTTATTTTTATATATAGTATATTAGGTACTCTATTATATTAGAATATAAATTATTTTTATATATTAAT
>JASEKS010000414.1:0-67639 GCA_030770415.1 Pleoardoris graminearum | reverse complement strand
AATTATTTAATGTATGTTTTACAAAAATTATAAAAAAATTATATATTAATTTTTTTTTTTAAAAAAAAAGTACTACGCTAAAAGCGTATCTTTATTTAAAAAAAAAAAAAAAAAAAAAAGTTACTAAATTATACTAAATAATTTATTATTAATAATAGTAAGTAAAGTATAAAATAAATATAATAGTTATTACGTATTAATAAATATATTTATATACTAATTAAATAAATAGTGTGGCTGTAGTGGCTTAGGGTAACTAAAAGGGGTTTTAAAAAAGGAGGAGTATATATATACCTTTATTTTTTAAATATTAATAAAACGTTTATATATTAATAAAATAAATATTAAGTATAAAGGTATATATATACTCCTCCTTTTTTTTAAAAAAAAAAACCCCTTTTAGTTGCCCTAAGCTACTACAGCCACACTATTTATTTAATTAATATATAAATATAATAAAATAAATAAATAGAAAATTTAAAGAACTATTTATAAATAAATATATAATAGTTCTTTAATATTATTTATAATAAAAGTATATATATACTCCTTCTTTTTTAAAACCTCTTTTAGTTGCCCTAAGCCACTATAGCTACACTATTTATTTAATTAATATATATATTTATATACTAATTAAACAAATAGTGTGGCTGTAGTAGCTCGGGGCGACTAAAAGGGGTTTTAATTAATATATAAATATAATATTATTTATAATATTTAAAAAAATTAATTTAATAATTAAATATAAGGTAATAATTATTATTTATAAAAAATAAAACTATAAAAATATTATTAAACTTTTAGTATAGGACAGCGTAAATATCTAAGGAAATTTTTTTTTATAAAATAAAAAAAAAGCAGTTTAAACTAATAATTTTAGGTAATAAAAAAACTAACTTTTAATTTTTTTTTTCTTATTATTATTTAGATCTAAGTAGAATTATTTTACGTCTATTTTAAAGGGCCCCGTAATATTTCTATAATAAGTAACTAAATTATAAATAATTTAAAGAATATATTTACTAGTTAATTATAAATCTTTTTAATTTTATAATATTTATATACTATTAAATTGTTTACTATATATTCTTACGCGTAGTTCTTTATTAATCTAATAAGTAAAGTAGCTATGTTTACTATTATATTACGTACACTAAATCTACTCTATATTATCTTATTAAAAATCCACCGCTCACGGTTACTAGTGGTTCTTTTCTAATTTAATAAGCGAGGCAAGTGCGTTTGTAGTCACGTGCACGAGCGCGTCGCGGCCTTTAACTCCCTATAGACTTTAATATACGCGCGTATAAGGCAGCAGCGCCGTAAAAATAATTTAATTTAATAAAGTTAGTATTAAGGCTATTATTTTTAAAAAAAAATATAGTACGCGCGGAAAATAGTATATAAAAATATATAAATTTTTATTATAGTTATATTTATTAACTCTCTATTTTTTATATTTTTAATATAATTTTTTTTATTAATTATAGTAATTCTAATTATTATATTAATACTTATAAAACTATTTAAAAAATTTCTTTTTACCGCTAGTACTAAACCTAATCTAAAACTTATTTAAAATATAATAGCAAAGCTATAAATATATATAATAAATACTATTATAGTTTAGGTAAATTAATGTACGCCTAATTTATTTTTATAAAAAAAAATAGTATTTATAAGTACTAGAGCTATTTAGGCTAATATACCTCTAGTATAGTAAATAGTAATTACTTAGCTTAAATAAATAATATATTTAATTAAAAATTTTTATATCTAGCTAATTTATAATAATAATTAAATAATATTTTTTAAAAAAACAGTCCGTATATAAAGAATTTTATAAAAAGGCTATATAAAACTTTATTAAGTTAATAAATAAAAAGAAGGTATATTAAAATTAGTAAATAGGAAATAAATAAATTATTTTACTAAAATATATAATAGCGCTCCTTAACGTGTAGTACACTATATAATTATTAGAAGAAAATTAATAGCCTTTAACTTACTACGCGACGAAGTCCACCATACTCCACCACTCTACATTTTACAGCTCGCCTCATTGAGCAAACAGTCTCAGTATGTAAATCACGACCTTCCTTTTCAATATCTTCTACGGCTGTCCGTTGGTGTGCGCGCGCCGCATCTAAACCGCGGGGCTCAGTCGCCTTCAACCACCTATCGCACCTCCGCGCAATGCTTCTTTTCCCCCTCGCCCAGGCTGTGTGCAGGGTCTACCATAGCTTAAAGAACCTTACTAACGGATCTCCAGATATTTTGGCGCATTCCGGGTGTCGCGCTCTCGCGATGGCCACTCCCCAATTTGTTGACGAAGACTTCTGCCGTTTCTTGCATGACAGGGCCAAGAAACGCAAGAAGGGCGCCGAGAAGGGAGTAGACGTCCGCGATCTGTACGAAACCACACATGACAGACTTGGCCAGTTGCACAGCTAACTTTTGCAAGTGATACGCAGGAGGTGGCGCAAATGAGATGCACGAAGGACTTTACCATCGTCGATCCGAATAACATGAAGTGGAAAGTAAACTCCGAGTGAGCCGCCCTTTCACGGCGCATCCGGGCGGAATGTGTATGTTATTCGTTCCGTCATAATATCTTTGCTGACCCGGCCAGGTGGAAGCTTCGCCGCAGGTCAAAGAAACTCCCATCCCAGCGCAGTTCAGCGCATTTTCTATTGAGAAAGCCGTCCACTGCATGTATTGGGGTACCTACTCCTGCAAGCAAGGAGCCTTGAAGTTTGAGCATGTGGACGATGCCGACCAAGTCAACAACGCGGCAAAGGACACTAAGATTGCTCATCCAGCATTGTTCCATATCGAAATGTACAGGCTAGGCAAGCTTTTGGAGTACCCAACATTGATAAAGGTAGCGCTGGTCATGTTGAAAGGCATGCTGTCTGCAAAGTCCAAGCCCGTCGAGATCAAGACCTTCAAGAAGCTCGTCAAACAGGTCTGGAAGACCGAAAATTACATGTCTTGGAAGCATTGTTCGAACGATCAAACCGAGGTAGAACTGCGCTCTGTACTCGCTACCTTTGGCGCGGTATGGGATGCTGTTTGGATCGCGAAATCTGTGGACATGTGGGAGAAACTGACGGATACGGACGGCAAGTACAAAGCATATGCTTACTGGCACGCTGGAGCCATGCGAGCGTGTGCTAAGCTCATGCCTGGGGAGATTGCCCCGAGGGTCAAGCAGGAACTCGAAGCGCTGAAAGATGAGGAGGAAGAGGAGGAAGAGGAGGACAAAACACATTAGGCGCTCTGTCGTGGATAAGTTCACGGAAACGGTACATTCCCACTTGATAATGTTCTGCTGGGAGTAGATAAGGAAATTGGAACCAATTGCCCCTTCACAAGAGGTGAACAATATTGCGTCCAGTAGTATTGGTGTTGAGATACCGCCCATGCACAATAACAACGACACCAAGCAAGGGATATACCTGAAATCGGCGACCCCGAACCAAGGTACCAGAAACCGCGATCGAAGTCCCTTTGGAACTTGACCCGGCGACGCCGAAATCAACAACGCAAGGACAGTTACCAGCCCACAGAACGGGTAACAGATACCGCCCACACCCTGCTAATGCAAAGCCATCGTTCGAGAATCGACAGGGGAAAAAAAGGACTAACGACCGTGCAGCGGAGATTGAGTATTCCCATCCAAACTAGTTTAGCAATGGGAAGAAGGCTGCTAAGAGCGGGCCTCAGCATTCCAGTGGCCTTCCTTCTTTGTCTCGTTGAGCCAGCGGGCCATTGGTGGGGACTGCTTTATTTTGTCAATCGATGGTCTTCTATGACTGGATAAGTGGATAGACGTACCATTGTGCCGTTACTTGTTGCATCCAAAGACGTGGCTGGGTGCCTTTGGCCGTTTAGCTGCGGTTGAGCGGGCCTTTTCTGGCGTTCATTGCTTAGTTAAGATGTAGTTGGAGAAGCGTGGCAGTGACATACTCGTTGCGGTGGACTGGAAGCAGTATGCCCACCGTCGCGTGGCTGTGGCTGGTCTGATGAGGCGTTGGGGTTCGACATACCGCGCCGTACAGTCTCGGGTAAAGAGTCCGGACAGTATCGTCTTCGAAGTGAGTATTGTGGAGTAGCCCGATACCGCAGTACTGAGACCAGTGTTGCAGTACGAAAGCGCTGTGAACAAGGTGCTTGGGCCAACACTGAAGATGTCTGTGGGCGATGACGTGTTGGGCGGTGTTGAGAGGTGCACGTTATATAATTGTTTGAGTCGAGTTCGCAAGTGGCTGGGAAACTGGTCCCGTTCAGCGCTTTTGGAAAAGAGGGTGATTCTTCTGTGACTTTTACCTTCCCCTTCCCGAGCTAGTCAATTCGTTCGAAGAAGGGAGTGGGAAGGGACGGATGTATCGAGCGAGGGAAGAGTGGAATTTAAGCATCTCGAGATAAAATGGCATACAATATACCATTGACGAAAAACGGTCGAAAAGTTAATTCCGTTCCGAACAGAGAACCGAGTAATTGCTTCAAATGCACTCCATCTAAGCACTAGAGGTAATATGCGCCATGGAGGGCTGTCAAGAGGTGACAAGCACACAGAGCCCTGCAGCATTATCCCTAAATGGTGATGTTGCGCCGACCGATGAGCGTAGAGGATTCATGCATAATATTCGCGAAGTAGAGGCGGTGACAACTGAATACGTCGGCCACTCAAGACCTCCGGTGCTGTTCGCCAGTCAATTACGGTATCACTGCAGATACATACATGTGTACCGATCGCAAGATCTATTGCTAAGGCACCATAGCGTCGCACAGGGCCATTTGGCCGTGATACCGTGTAGCCTGCCACGACGCTACAACCCCTTGGCACATGCTTGAAACTCAAAAGTATGAAAGTTCTACAGCATGACCACAGACGAAATTTTGGCTTTTGCGAGCTTGAGGGGTTGCGAGAAACTCATATCTCTATTGTGTCTCTGTAAAATGAATGCTTAGAAGTCGGTAACCTTATATTCGATTGACTGAGTAAAGAACCCAGAAAATGCTGTTCGGAAGGCGAGGGTGTAATTAACCCCCAGAGTCTAGCGTTGGGTGAAGGTAGGACCTCACTCATACACATGTAACATTCGACAACCGGTAAGCTCCTGGAGTTACAGTCGGTAAAAGCATGTGCACGATGAGGATTGCGCGGAGATCTTGGGTACCGAAGGACTAGGCGCGGGGCTTGCGCACCCGGTAAACCTGGGGAACCTGGAGTCTTCTTAATTCTGCTACACAAATGCGACGGGCGGCCGCATGGGTTCATGGGCCTGAGCGATGCGAAGGTCGAACGGGACGCCGACTCGATCGACTTGAACAACCGCTCTTGGGATCCACTGTGGTCAGGATGACGATTTTGTGACTGCATGCAAAGACGTCAACGAAATTACTCATCTGCTGCCTCATGGCAATCGCGAGATCAACTCCAGGCTTGTTTGCGGGCACGTGCGAGTTCGGTACTCTGTTCGTGCTCTTGTAAATGGTGTAGCAGGAGTGTATTCAACATGCGGCTTTTTTCGAATAGAGGCTAGTTTGAGTTGGCGCGTGAATGGAGACGTATGGAGCTTGCGGCGTATTGCCAAATCAGGGTATCGAGCATTGAGTAGTCATCGAAAGCCACCTTGTCCAAGTGAAAGCTTATTGCAAAAAGACACTCATGGTGTCTATCTAAACGAACACAAGGTACGCAATGCAGCTGCTGTACCCAGAATGCTACTGCAGGTGGTATGCAACTGCTTCGTCACCGTTTCATTTTTTTATGACAGCCTCATGGCTCGTGATTCAACTTCGCATCTGGAATTCGCCTAAGCTGTCCCAACGCCGGCTTAGGACGATAGAGGTTTGGGAATTCGGGCTTTTCGAAACTTGGCGAACCTTCGGTAATTCTTCTGGAATGCGTTTTGGGATTTTCTTTACGGCCAGATCCAGGGGTAGATTTGGAAGAAAGCAGTGGAATATCATGACTTGAGCCTTCGGCCTCGTGCCTGCATGCATAAGTCACAAGCACGCATGTGGATGAGGAGGACCTATTATGACTCTATGGACAGTAGCTTTGATTGTCCCTTCCGTAGCCGCCTTGGACGTATTTCCAGAATAAACGACGATGTGCTCTCCACGATCCAATTCCGCTATTATCGAACATACGCCAGCCATCTTTCTTGCCAAATTGGCGAACAAAAGTCAGCAAAATGCTGTTGTCTTCGCGTACATCCATGCCTTGCTCCGCGCGTGCATTACGCTGCATTACAATGCTGGATATTCCACTAATTTAATGCGGTGCTGTGGGGGTACAAAGGCATGTGCGCTCCATCCTTAAGCCGACGTAGACCGTGAGAATAAGGCATCGTATGGGTGCGTCGAAGGTGTCCTCGGTAAGGTGCACACAACGATATGACAGCGCCTGGAGTTGGTCGTGATACCTTCAGTGCCCGTGTCAGCGGCGCCATAAACGGGGTGCGAGCTTGCTAACTCTAAAAACGCATTGCAAGATCCTGGCACATTGTTCTCGCTCGGCCACTGATTGGACCCAGGAAGTCGATGATAGAGTTTGCTGAAGTCTCTCCCCGTCGCTTGCGTTGGGGGTAGAAGCTTGCGCGTCGTAAACGACACGTAGCTCGGTAGCAAAGTCAACCTGCTCGAGAAGATCCTTTTAACCGAGTGTTACCTCCTCCGCGAAGCCGCTGTAACCAAGAGAACGGGGGCGGATTCAGCTTTGACCGTGAAGATTTACACTCATTAGGCTGCTCAACGAGGGTTGATAACAGCGATGTCAAGCATGCCATATTCTTTCAAACGCGGTGGTTGTTTGTATACTAGAAGCTCTTACCGAAAGGGATCAGAAAACTGTCCTAGGAGCTTTAGCTTCTGATGCGGACTGTTTGCCTTGAGGAGGTCCCAGATGGGTAAGGCTGCCGTGCGGTCATTTTGGAAGGGTGACGCCAATATTGTTCGTCCACTGTGACGCGGCAATGACGCCTAGAGGTAGAGACAGAAAGAACCAAATGACTTCCCGCCGACTCACACTTCGCGTTGCGTGAGAGTGTCCGCGTGCTGCACACTTGGTGCAGTCCGCAGTATGGGCGGCCATATGACGTCCTAAGTGGCTGGTGGCTGTGGCTTAGTAGTGGCAGCCTTGGCCCCTCGCCGCGCTGCTCATGAAGGCCCCGCCATCACTGCAAGTGTGCACTCACTCACACCTCACAGACAACGCTCATATACACGACCTGTTGCCGCCGACATCACAGTACCGCACATAACTATGGCGTACAACTTCGTGCGGTCGTATATAGACACGTTCCGGGAGCGGACCGCCGCCATCAACCACACGTCCACCTTCCGCGAAACGGGCCAGATTACGCCAGAAGAGTTTGTCCTCGCGGGCGACTTTCTGGTCTTCAAGTTCCCGTCATGGCAGTGGGCCGACGCCTCATCGCCTTCGAAACGCGTGCCATATCTTCCAGAAGGGAAGCAGTTCCTTGTGACGCGAGGTGTGCCCTGCAACCGCCGCTTAGACGACAACTTTGCTGGAGAGGCTGGGCAAGATGAGACTTTGGTGCGAGATGGCTTCGCCACTGGCGACGCGGACGACGATGGTTGGCTCCGAACGGGCGGCATGGCCGCGAGCCAGGAAGCGAAGGTGCGAGATGTACAAACCGTGGATGAAAGCGGGAACCTGGGAGCTGCAGCCGACGAGGATGAGATTCCAGACATGGAGGACGACGATGACGACGAGGAGGCAATCATAAGAGAACCTCAAGGCGGCTCCAAAGCGTCGGCGTAAGCTCGAGGCTTCTCTGAGAGTGGCGTCTGATCACTGACACTTGACCAGGCCGGCGCGAACGTACACACTCTACATCTGCTACTCCGCCCACTATCGTACACCCCGTTTATACCTCTCCGGCTACGGCTCGACATCAGTCCCGCTGAATCCGCACGAAATGATGGAAGATATCGTTGGAGATTACAAAGACAAGACCGTGACCATCGAGGACTTTCCCTTCTTTGAGCACGCCGTCAAGACTGCGTCGGTACACCCTTGCAAGCATGCCTCAGTCATGAAGGTGCTGCTCGACCGTGCGGATGCTGCTTTGAAACTTCGGCTCGCCAAGCTAAAAGCGGGTAAAGACGTTGGCAAAGTTGATAGCGGAATGGAAGGGCTGGTGGATGACACCAAGCTGTTGAAGCTGACCGAGCAGGCAAAGCACAAAGACGGCGAGGACAGCAAAGACAAGGGAGACGACTGGGAGGTCTTGAGCGAAGGCGACGAGGAGGAGGTCGCTATTCGGGTGGACCAGTACCTCGTGGTCTTCCTCAAGTTCATGGCAAGGTCGGTCATTCAATGTTTGAGCTTTTGGACGCAGGCTGACACATGACAGTGTGACACCGGGCATAGAACATGACTTTACCATGGGTGTATAGTCGTCTCTATTCCTCGTTTTGTCTTTTAAGCGCCTTTCCGTATGTTAATTTAGCAGTCACGTTGCGGTATCTGGGCGGTGCGGAACGGTACAGGCGTTTGGGATTCTGACTGGTCCGGGTACATGGTCTGGAGGTTTGACGACTGGCGAAGGAGTGCGGTATCTTCGTTAGTGTTATTACTATGGCACGAGCATCTATACCACAATCTACGCTTTCACTAAGTTCAAGCTGTCCATCAGTACATACGCGCAAGTGACTGAAAAGAATCAATTTCTGCCTACGACCACACAGGGCGGAATCGACGACCAAACCAAATAAGGGTATTTCCCGCGCCTTTGACTGTTAGCAGAGTCCCAGTGAATGTGAAAAGAGCGCATTACCACCACCGAGCACCCAAACACCGTAGTGGAAATCTTTCTCGGAATAGAAACACTGGTGCCTCAACCAGTTCCTGTGAAGGTTTCCTCAGCTATTTGAAAGTAGACAGCATGAGGCCAAAGCCGCCCTCCGCTTCATATCCTTAACTCGTATTTTCCGTGACCAACAACACTGGCACCTGCCTTCGCTAGTGGTTCCTAAAATTCTTCTTCTGGTAGAACAGATCCGTCCTACTACTACCCAGATTGATAATCTTCGGGCAGCCATCGCGGTCCTTCTCCAAGCGCGTGCACTCAAAGCAGTAGAAGGCGTCGGAGATACCCTCGCCACCGCACACCACGCACTTGTTCTGGTAGTTGCCGAAGGAGCACTCGTCGCAGATGCGGGCGAGGGTCGTCGGGCGGACGTAGGAGTCGCAAACCGGGCACTTGCCGTCGCACTTGTCGCAGAGGCGGCCGATGGAGATGCCTGCTTGTTTGCGGCACATGACGAGGTCGGGATGATGGCGGGACATGGTGGCGGATTTGCTTTCGGGGTGAGGCGCGAGTGGAGTGAGTGGAAATAGCGCGAGCCTTCGAAAGTCTGAGTGTCTGTGTCTGTGAAGGACGGGAGAGCAAATGCCTAGAGACGGGCGCCGTGGAGAGTGAATCTCTGGATGTGTCGTGCGGTAGGTGGAAGTCGGTCGTCGCAGGATGAGTCCTGCAAGAAATGTTTAAGTGCATCCTTGGAAAGCGCGTCACGTGTTAGTCAGCAACCCGTGGACCCGACGCGTCTTCTCCACATTTCGATGGCGTCCGTGCGGGCGTCTCCCAGCTTCGAGTATCCGGCACGTTTTGAGTATTCCTACAACGTAACACGCGTCGTCGGCCTTTGCTTCAACAGACGGACTTTTGGAGTAAGATCAATTGGCCATGGATGGCATCGCATCGGCCGTGGTGCTCCCGGACCAGGACGCAGACTCCCCGCCTCCCGCAGCAACATCACCCACTGGCACCAAAAGACGGCAATCATCGATTTCGGAACATGACACAAAGCGAGCGCGTCTCAATGGAGACGAGCTGCCTACCCAGAGACGGGAGTCCGTTAGCAGTGCGAAAGCACCCGCTGCACCACCCAAGGGCCGCGAGCAAGGCCGCGAGAGGCGACTGTTTGGCGCGGCTCTCGGTGCCCTTGCACAAAATACTGCTACCGCAGCACAGAAGCGCCGAATCGAGATTGAGAAGAGGCAACGAGCCCAACGCAAACTAGAGGAAGAAGAGAGCGATCAAAGAAAGCAGGAGCGCCAGGCGAGGCGGAAAGCGCAGCGCTGGAGGGAGCACAGACAGTTTGAGAAGGACTCGGTACGAGCATACGCATCGTGTCCTCATACACAGCTGACCTGTTGTGCAGATGCGTATACGACATGACAATCTGCTTGCCATGGCGCACTTCCTCCAAACTACTACCGAGCCGCGACTAGTGAGTGCCGAAACTCCCTTGACCCCATTCACCATACGTGGTGTCAGGTACGGTGGATGATGCTGACATCCTTGCCAGTACTACAAGCCATGGGAGACGACCCCTGAACAGGATGACCGCATACGAGATCGGATAGCTGAAGCACACGACATCATTCGGCGCGAACAGGACGACTACGAGGCTGCCCAGCGACAGCAGGCCGAACGGGAGCGGGATGCTACCCGCGATGTGCATATGGGCGATGCCAACGACACCCGTGCTGGTAAGGAGTGCAATGCAGAGACATCCCCAAAGCCTGTCGCGGCCAATGGCTATCCTACTAACGGCAGCGAAATCCTTCCCAGCCACCCGGAACACAGAGAAGACGATGCAGAAGCCGGTGCGGAGCGGGTGACCTCCCTCGAGCACCACCCGACCCCTGGAGATGCAAGGATGACCGATAATACGCACAAGGAAGCCATGGATGATCACGGAGAGGAGGTCGTCGAAGCCGCGGAGGATACAGTGATCTACTAAGCCAACTTTTTTTCGAGTGTTGTCGATCTTCTGGATCGTCCTGAAAATGGCGGACCGGTGAATTATGCCGTCCGCGTAGGACACCTACATTTCTTGCCCCAGCAACTACCATGATACCATTAAGTTTGCAGCCAGCATTTGTTCGTTTATCGGCTACGCTAGACCACTCATGAACAGACATTACAGTCGTTCAATCATGATCGGTTGCTAGTGCGCATTCGCTCTTGCCTCAATCATTTCTGTTTTCAAACGACTATAGTCATATTGGTGGATTCCCAATCATTCGTACGATGTGCCATTCGTAAAACACCGTCGAAAACGCGGCCGGCCGACCGATCGTATTATCCAGCCCTTCTAGAACGAATGCAAGCCGCGCCAGATAAGGAAGTGCAACGGCGCATTTGGAATTACCATGCCGCCGGGTCCGTCGACGCACGATGCGGTCGACTCGCCAGGGAACCCGGTAATACTGATACTGCTTGCATTCTGCGCCGGCAAATAGCAGTGATTATGTCGCCGGTACGCTGGCATGCATGAAGGTACCCACGACGAGTGGTTTGGTATTTCGCGGTTTCGTTTCGTATGAGCTCACGACATCGTACGACGCAGCCGGTAGCCAGTACTCGAGCAATCGACGTAGCATAAACGGCGGTCAAGACTTAGAACGAATAAGCGGTGCCGATGTGGGGTTGTAGGCCCGAATATCTCGGCGCCTGTTCTTGGAAGCCGCGGTGCCGAGGTCCATCTTTGCTCACAAGTAAGAGAAGAACCGACTTCTTTCCAACGGCTTCATCCTGCGAGTCCCTTGCACATCAAGACTTGCCACTCTACCTGCAGTTCCATATTGCCCCTCACCTCGAACAGCGGAGATCGTACGAGGTACGCCTTGTATTGCGTCATGCCGTCCGAACCCATAGACCCTGTGAACGACCCTAGGGTCGAGCATCGCACCAGTTTGCTGAATGGCCACAACTACCATTACCTGTATGGCGAACCCGCAGGCGGTTCCTTCAACGCTACTGTGTTCCTGGTACGTTTCAGCTTCGCCCCATCCCGATGTGAGCGTTCAATCAGCCGGTGGATAATCAGAGAGCTGTGCGAGTGCTCCGTTCGATGCGCATGTTCGCTAACAGAACAGATACATGGTTGGCCTGATTGCTCCGCGGGATGGCGCTACCAGATACCGTTTCTAATGGACATGGGGCTGAGAGTCGTGGTTCCGGATATGATGGGGTACGGGGGAACGGTAAGTCCGCCTAAGTCTGCGTGCGGCTCCATGATATCACATTTCTGCTTGCACTTCTCATCCGTAACCATTCGGGGGAGCTGCAACGATCACACCCCATAGGCACTGGTGTGGTTTGAGGATATTGTCCTGTTTCACAAGCGTAGACGACTATGCTAAACTGCTGGTATAGGACGCGCCAGAGGTTCCACCAAACGACTTGTCTCTATACTCGTTTGAAAGGGCTGCGCATGATATTGCAGAGCTCGCCAAGGTGATCGGCGCCAAGCAAATCATCTTGGGAGGCCATGACTGGGGAGGTATGGTTGTCTATCGAATCGCACAATGGTGAGTAGCATCAATGAAAGAGGCATATACGGGGCAGAGCATTTGACTGACAGAGAGACAGGCATCCAGAACTCGTGACTCATCTCTTTTCCGTTTGCACGCCATATATGCCGCCCGCAGAAGAGTATTTGTCACTTGAAGACATCACCAACAAATATCTGCCTCAGTTCGCCTACCAAATTCATCTCGCTTCTGGTGAAGTGGAGAAACACGTCAAAGACGAGCAATCGATCAGACAGTTCCTCAAAAGCATATACGGAGGACGCACGCCCAGTGGAGACGTTGCTTTCGACCCATACAAGGGTGTTAAATTCGAGAATCTTTCCTCCGTTGGAGAAAGCCCACTGCTAAACGGCAAGGTGAGTGTCGAATTGGTAGTTCCTCACCTGATCGCACGCGATCTATGGACAAATGCGGACTCGCGGGCATCCCGAGCTCGAGGATCCGTCACGAGCGTGGTGTACGAGGGGGCATGTCGGCCATTCCCACAAAATGCCGTTCAGCGGAGTTGTGGTCGCTCCACGATTTGCATCAGATGCGCCAGTGTCTCTATCCGGCGGCATTGGTGTAGGGTGTAGGAACAGCGGTTATACTGCTGCATAGGCTAACAATTCCAGGTCCTCGACTACTACGTGAAAGAGTACAGCCGCCATGGGCTGCACGGCTCTTGTAAGCTAAGAGACGTACCCACGACCTGTTGCAGCAGCTGACAAGCAAGTGAACTGGTACCGCACTCGGAAAGTTAACTGGGAGCAAGATAAGGCGTGAGTGACGATCAATATACCAAAACGCAAGGCACTGTGGCTAACTGGAAAATGTATAGTCTCCTCGAGAAGAAGACCATCTCGATCCCGGTGCTTTTAATTCAAGCCACCGCTGACCACGTCCTCACGCCGGAGATGTCGAAAGGCATGGAGAACTATATCCCGAATCTCACCCGAGGAGAAGTGAAGGCCTCTCATTGGGCCCTCACTCAGACGCCAGAAGAGGTGAACGCAATCGTTGCGAAGTGGCTCGAGAAGCAAGGCCTGGGAACTCGGAGCGCTTTGTAAGCCCCGACGCCACCCGCGCTGTTAAGGACGGACGTAGCGCGGCCAGGATCTCTTAGTGGGGCTCCTGACGTGAGTGGGTCTTGTAGACGTACGCGCGTGCCCGCATTCTCGGCCATTTTGATAGTCGAAGTACATCTACTTCGCCCTATTGATATCGCGGGCGACATCGGCGAACGGGTCTGCAAGGGAGGTACACGACTCAGTGGATATGCGGTGAGGCGGTATCTTCCTAGTCGATTTCCGGTGGCTATTCGGTATCAGTCTCCCGCCTCCCAACGGCAGAAATATGAGCACCTACAATCGAAGAAGATCACTTAGCCTGAAGACACATGTACCAGTACATCACAGCGATTACAACTTCGCGAATTATTCTGAAGCAGCATATGTGAACGGCGGAACATTAGCAGGCGGTACTAATGCCACGATGGGAGCAAAACTTGTTTCTCCGCGTACCTTCACCCAATGCATCTGAAGGTGTGCGCAATGGCAGCCGATGGCCGACTCGCAAGCAAAGCACGTTCAGCCATCCATCATGATGCGCGTTCCTTTATGGGACAGGATGTGCCATACTGCCAACAAATCGTATGATTTTCGCCACTGCAGAGCCGACTGCTACCAGATCGAACACGCAGAGGAGCTACTGCCTTTTTCCTCTTTCAACAATCTACAACAAGATAGGACATGCTTCCATACTTTGCTAAATTCATACTGCGGACGGCATGCACAGCATTTGAATGCAGAGATCTTGCAAGCGACCGACTTTCACGGGACCGATACGAGCTGTACGTGCAGGGCGTGGCTTCGTTTCGCTTTTTCGCTACCTGTCCGCAACGTGCAGGGTCTTGCCTATACTTCCGGTAGCGTAGCGTGGCGTTAATGCAGATCCGGCATGGTAGCCATGCGGCCTTGCGATATGAAGAACAAAGAGGATCGCAACGTGCCTTATCAGTTGGCTGGCAGAGCTAGCGATTATTCAATCGCATTTGCATTACGCCGGCTACATTATTCAACTGGCCGGTGCGAGATGATACATGTGCTGCTTAACAGACGTATTATGGTGTGCACACTTTGGAATATCTGAGCGGTGGCTCGCTGTTCGTTATCACTTGCTGCACGCCCTCCTACCCCGGGCCCTCGTCTTCCTCCGACGCCTCTGCATTGATTGGGTCGCGACCCAGAAATGAAGCTGTTCCCAGCAATCAACAACGTACAAAAGGATGGCTCTTTCTGTAGTACAAAACCAACCAATGGCAACGCACACCCCAGCTAGTCACCTTTCCGTACCACCCCGTGCTTCCACCCAGGACTAGCCGATCTGCCTCAAAGTTGTCGATTGTCATGCCCGTCCCGCTTCCTCACGCCTACCCTGCAGGAACGGGCGATAACGGAATCAAGGCAATTGCCGCTGCGTCGGACGACCTCACAGTTGGGGAAAGAATGACTCTCCGCTCCTCTCGCATCTCCACAAGTCGAAAATCTAGTATTGTGAGCAGTACCTTGGAGTACCTCGGAGCGCTGCCATCTCAGGTATGACCACTGTATATTCTGCAGTCTCTCCATACGCACCTCGGTCATCGAAAGAAGTCACCGCGAGTCGAATCGGTCGATACCAAGATAAGCCCCCCCTGCACTTCTGTCCCAGCCATTCGGTAAAGCTACTCGACCTTTCGTCAACTGTCTCGGTAGCAATGCCGCCATGCATGCATGGTCACGGCGTGGCCCACTCGACTATGCCAGCCGCTCTGCAGAGTGCAGAGCAGTATATCCCGGTCGCGGGGCATGTACCGCGCTACGGCTCTGTCGATGCGGTCTGTCGGCGTCGCATCTTGTCCCGAGGCGAACATCTCAACGGCGAACGCACCCCTGACTATAGGCGTCCACATTGTACTGGGACATGGATCGATCCCAGTCGAGCTGCGTATGCAACACCGCACCGAGATACCGCTTCCGAATACGATTTCCTACGGAGCGTAAGATCGCTTATCGAGGCAAATCAAGGGCCCAGGCCATTTCTTTTACCAGCCAAAACAAGTCATGTTGGAGCCCGGCATGACACAGAAGAGCAAGTTGGAACAGAATTGTGGTAGAAGCTGAGCAATTGGCTTTGGTCACGGATGGAGCTCTACGTGCGACCGTCTAGGCCAACCCGCACATCAGCCTGAACGGCCTTCCTGCGCTCTGTCCACCCAGGAAGAATCCGCCTGCTGCAGCTACTATAGCCATGTTCGCCGTCCAGTAGACTACAGCAGATACTGCGCTCTCAACCAAAAACTGTCGTCCATGCAGCCAGCATCCAAGATTTATCGCCCGAGGCCGTTCACCCTTATCGTAGTTCCACAGGGCCATAATGTTGTTGCAATATGTCCACCACAGGCTGCATAGCTTTATCAGGAGCTTCCAAAGTGCTGATCCGGTAGAAACAACGTCGAATCAACTGCATTTTTAGCTCTCTCTAGGTGGCCCATGCTACTCGAGCCATGGCATCGCATGCCTGCATCCACCTGGCCCGAGCATTCCCCGTCGCAATGGCAGATCTAGCTTCGCCCATGGATCTACATCATAGCTCAACGGGCTAAAGGAAAGTGGCTAGGCGATGCAACAGCCCTGACAGGCTTGTCCTGTGCATACCTAGTTCGTGTACTTCCCGGCAGATTGACCCGTCGTGTAAATGACTTGGATTCTCTGCGTCCATTCTTTGACGATGGCTATCTCGCACCGAAACAGGCAGACCTAGCTTGCCGTAACAGTGGGTAGTTCCGACATGTATATCAGCCTCCACGCCGCCCGTGGGGTAGTCCATTCAACTGTCTCCTCCCTTCCTTACCTCCCCAATCTCTCCTGTGTATAGGTATCAAACTTTCACGTAATGGCTCCCTCCGCTCTAGCAGATATCTATCCTACCCCTGCGCGGCATTACTCCAAGCAATCTAATGTAGTTGCATCTGTCCTGTACGGGCCCAGGGATTTACGACTTGTAAGCTTTCCCTTTTATGTCCGCTACATCCCACACTCCCACCATCCGTGGGGGGTTTGATGTATTGCATGCAGACACTAAGCATCTAAACAGGAAACTCGAATGATTTCAGATCCTGGCCCCCACGAGCTACAGGTCGCTATCAAAGCGACTGGCGTCTGCGGGAGCGATGTCTCCTACTACAACAAATTCCGCAACGGCGATCTTCAGGCCGTGCAGCCTTTATCCCTAGGCCATGAGTCCGCCGGGATTGTTGTCGCCATCGGTGATGCAGTCACCGGATTCCAGATTGGCGAGCGGGTAGCGCTCGAGGTCGGGGTGCCATGCGACAACTGTCGGTCATGTCAACGAGGTCGATATAACCTTTGCCCGAGAATGAGGTTTCGGAGTAGCGCCAAGTCCGTGCCTCACTTCCAGGGTACGCTCCAGGAACGCATCAATCACCCCGCTAAGTGGTGCCACAAGTATGTCTTGCATGAACCGTGGAAAAAGCAAATGTGGCTGACGTGTGGCGCTAGGATCCCCCAGCAGGTCTCGATGGAGTCTGCTGCACTGTTGGAGCCGCTGTCTGTTGCAATCCATGCAACTCGCAGGGCGTCAATAGAGCAAGGTGATACGACGGTCGTCTTTGGCGCGGGAACCGTTGGCCTGCTGACGGCAGCGATGGCGAAGATGTCGGGAGCGACGACCGTCGTCATTGCCGATATTGACAGCGGCCGCGTCAACTACGCTCTGGCTAATGGCTTTGCACACAAGGGCTACATTGTCCACTCGCCAAAACATCTGACGGAGACATCCGAGAAGTTGGTCGTCGCAAAAGATCTGGCCGAAGACGTGATGCAAATTGCTTCACTGAACGACCCCGATTTTGAAGGCGCAGACGTGGCTTTCGATTGCACAGGAAAGGAGATTTGCATGCAGGCTGGACTCTACGTAAGTTCCATGCATGTTCACACTTTGGCTTTCACTGACGCACCTCTAGGCTACCAGACCCGGTGGTAAGCTCATCATGGTCGGTATGGGAACCCCGATCCAGACACTCCCCATGTCAGCGTCGCATCTCAAGGAAGTCGACATCATCGGCATTTTCCGCTACGCCAACACGTATCCCACCGGCATCAAAATCTTGTCTTCCGGAGCATTACCGAACCTGGACAACATGGTGACGCACAGATTCCGCGGTCTGGCCGCCGCAAAAGAGGCGTTTGAGCTCGCTGGGAAGACGATGGACAAGGAGGGCAGGCTTGTGCTCAAGATCCTCGTCGAAAACTAAACCCTGCAATGCTTCTTCATCGCACACATATATTGTAAAGTTCTATACACGGACTTCGTTCTCATTGTTAGTCTGGTGGATTAAGAACTAGAAATAGAGGGATTGGATGTTACCACCGTTGAAGGTTGGCGTTGGGGTGTGCTTTTGGTTGCTTTCGTTTGGTCGAGAGGAAGATACCAGGATAGACTGAATTGATTTTGCACTGGATCATTCTACGGATTTGGGGCTTAGAACGGGACTAGAAATGCTGGGAGCGAAGAACTCGTGAGATACATGAGGGCAATCTGGTATTGGGAAACGCTAGAATAATGAGCAATATATCTTTTCCAAGCAAGGGTCATGTCCATTGAGGAGATGATCACCCACGTCTCTGCTTCGAATCAACACGTGATGAGCTCTGTCGACCCTGATGGCAAACAGCATATACAAGACTCAGTCCTCTGGCGACTTGCGTCAATTATGCATCAGGGTGCGCGATGTAGCGGCTCTACAGGGTATACCAGCAAGCTAGTGTGAGGCAGCATCGCCGTTTCGCGTCGGCTGCTGGTGGAAGGGTGACTTGAATGCTCCGGGTCAGCCCTGGAGGTTAGTGGACAGACTGTGCAGAGCCAAATTCATTGAGCAATTGATACCTGGCTGATAAACTCTTGCTCGATTTTGCTTGTACTTGCGCGTGGCCAAGGCTGATGTTCAAATGTTCTTCCGTGAAGTGACCTCGGGAAACGCGTGTGCACGTGCTGTCAATGTCACACGTGATCAAAAACGCTAACCCCCCGCGGCGTGCCGGTCGTTGAAGCTCTGCCTAATCAGAGCTCCCCGCGCTGCCTCCAGAACAACACACAGCATTACCACGCCCCCAACCTTTCTTCGACGGACGACAATTCTCTATTTGTGACTTAGTACGACGTACACACCGCCGCAAAATATGGCGGCAGATTCACAGAACCCGCTCGTGTCGAACACGCGCGCTTCGGACACAAGCCCCACAGTGCAGCTGCACCCGCTTGTACTTCTCACCATAACTGACTGCATCACGCGACATACGCTGCGACGACAAGAGGGTCCAGTCGTTGGAGCTATTCTCGGACAGCAGAATGGCCACGAGGTCACTATGGAAGTCGCATTCCAGGCCAAGTTGGTGTCGAACGAGAAGGGCGACGTGGTGCTCGACGACGAGTGGTTCATGAAGCGGTTAGACGACTGTGAGTCCTGTTCACCGCATCCTTTACGGTGATAGAGCACACAATGCTGATCGTGAGCAGACAAGGAAGTACACAAGCAGCCGCAGCTCGACATGGTTGCCTGGTTCACGCTCGCCCCGCCCACGGGCCCGACACCGCAGATACTACCCATCCACAACCGTATATCGGAGCTTACAGACTCACCGATCCTTTGCCTGTTCCACCCCTCGGAGGCAGACTCGGAAGCCACAGCCGCGGGCAAGCTCCCCCTCACCCTGTACGAGTCCGTCTACGAGAATGCAGCTGGCGGTCCCAACGATAAGGCTATGGATATCGATGGCGCAGTGCAGACTAAGGCATTGAAGTTCCGAGAACTCGTATACACGGTGGAGACGGGCGAGGCCGAAATGATCGCCGTCGACTTCGTGGCCAGCGGAAGCGGTAATGCCACTGCAGTCGACGGATCCTCGACTACTGCTGCGAAGGGCAAGGGCGCAGAGGACAAGAAGAGGGGAAAGCAGAAGGAGCAGGAGGGAACCATCGACGCGTCCGCAGTACTGACAGCCGAGGACGAAGAGCTGCTGTCGACTCTGACCGCGAAGATGAACGCCATCCGCATGCTGAGCCGCCGTATCTCGCTTCTCCGCACCTATCTCGCGTCATTGCCGCCTTCCTATCTCTCCGACCCCTCATTCCCACTGAATCCAGCCCCAGATAACGACCACCCTCTCCCGCTCAACCACTCCATCCTACGCAGCGTTTCCGCCATGCTCGCCCGCATCAATATCCTCGCCCCTCCCGACGCCGAAGCCTTCACACTCGAGTCCCAACAAGAAGCCTCAGATGTTCAGCTCGTCCAATTACTCTCATCGATTACCAACTCGGTGTCTGCGGCGAAGGATCTGGGCAGGAAGAGCTATATTATCGAGAACAACAAGAACCAGTCTAGGAGGGGCATGAGCGGTATGGGATCGTTGATGAGTGGAGGCTATGACGGTGGTAGTGGACAGTTCTTTGACACGATCATGGGAGGAGCGTCGCGAGGTTTTGACGGTCAACCATGGGGCTGACCTATGCTCAGTACTCATCGTTCCAGCAGTTGGTTAATGCTCGGTGTACCACACGGAAAGTTGGGCGGAATGCCGGTCTTGTCGACTTCAACGATGCATTTCCGGCGTTACGCTCTTACGCTGCGGCCTGAGCAAGGAACCTCACCTGACTCGTCCGACGAGTGTTCGACGTCTCTTGCCTCGCTTTTTTGGAACCATTTGCATCGACGTCTTCCTCTTCGAAGAGTGATTCTCCCAAGCATAAACTTTGAACCGGAGCAGTTGCACGAGTTCCGAGTGGGACGGGTATAGTGAAGCATGTGTCGCGGGATAGCGCATCAAGACACATATTTAATACATTATAGATCAATGATAACGATAGCGTTTGCATGACCATGTTCGGCATCCACCAAAGCGACAATCCACGTTTTGTGCACTAGTAATGAGACCCGAGACTAACAACGTCTGCTCGTTGCTTGTATGCGGTATGTGTATGGTGTTCTGAAGAACAGGCTGTTCCGCGAGCAGGATATATTAAGGGAATGCTAACATGTCGACACTCTGTAGCTTGCCAGGTCCAAGTGGTCTGTAATACGTTGGCCGGTTGCATGCTTACTTAAAGCTGTTCTTTTGAAAATGCAATGGGACACAATGCATCTTAAATTTCAAACGGACAGAATTTAGATTGCTTGGATATCAATTCGTACACCGCATCTCAGGCGGGACGTACTCCAAGCCCAGCCCCTCAAAGACTTTTCGCTCGGCGTCTTCGGCCGTCCCGTCCACGCCCTCGGGACCCTCAAGCTGCACGACTTGTCCCGTCTCACGGCTGCGTATCCCACTGCTGTCGAACTTCCACCCTTTGACGTACTTTGCGTAACGCCGAAGATCGCGCTGGAAAGTCGTCCCGCCGCTCCAGCCCATGACGGCGCACCCGACGGTGCGCCACGGCGCGATGATGATGTCGACTCTGCGGTGGATGTTCGGATTCTTTGCTTTCGGGTTAGCAGCGAGATCGGCTTCGCGGGTGGGCCACGACGGATCCTGCCATACGACGAGTGCCTTGTCGAGCGTGTCGAAGCCCGCGCCTGAGGCCTTGGTCGTGCGGAAGGGGAGGGTCGTCTGCCCGCGGGAGGTATTATTCAGACTCATGGTCAGCGTGTGCGTGATCCACTCCTCGTCCTCCAGACTCTCGACGATGTCCTTGACGAGGCCTGCTGTGGCGGAAAGGTCGGGGTGCGAGACGATCATATCGACATCCCCGGACTCCGCTTTGCCACGACGATACCCACCTACGATGGTAACGCTGATCCTCTCGTCCCTCAGCTTCACAGCATGCTGCCTCACCACCTCACCAATACGCTCTACTTCCGCGCGCGGAATCCCGGACAGGAACTCGTCGTAGTACTTGACGCCAATCTGCTGCACGCGATCGAGCTCGTTCCACCCGTACTCGATGATGTCGTCGAGATCCTGCCACCCCTTGCCGTAGTAAAAATTGCGCGCTGTCTTGGCGCCCACGCCCCAGATCTCGTAGAACGAGCGTAGGACTTTCATCGCTTCGTCGTTCTCGTAGTCTTCAACGGCTTGGATGCGGCCCGTGTTCTTCCATTCCACGAACAGCACGGCGGTTTTCTCGTCGCAGCAGGGTAAGCGCACCAGCTCTCTCGGGTGGCTTAGTTTATATGGATAGGCCGCGATGGAGGCGATGATGGATGAGTACGCGCGGACGCCGATCTCGTCATCGATGAGGATGCGCGCGGTGCGGATCTTCTTGAGTTGCTCGATGAAATCCTGGTTGGGCGGGTCCGGCGGGGTGAAGCGCTGGCAGGCGTACCTGACGCCGCGTTTGACCCAGTCGGGAGGTGGCAGGATGTCGCTGTCTTCGCCTTCGTATTCGCTCGTGGTCTGTTGCAGGAGCTGCGCTGTTTGGTGGGCGAAGGTGGGTTTCGTGGCGCTGGAGGCGAAAGAGCGGCCGTCAAATCTGCGGGATCCGTGGCCATCCGAACGCTGTGGCTTGTAGGGCTGTTTCTTCCGAGGCGTGGTAATGGCGTCCTCTTTCGCGCGGTCTAGAATGTGCGGGTTTGGATAGGGTCGTGTTGCTAGCTGTGTTTGAGACGCCGGTTTCAGTGGGGATGTGAATGTTGCTTTGATCGAGCTATAGGTTGCTTCCAGTGATGCTGGGGGACGCTGCTTAACTTTGCCTTTGTAGACTAGGTTTTCGCCGAGTGGGACTAGATGTCCTGCAGAAAGGCAATCGTTAAGCCAGTCCTGCCTGACGACCCAGATAATGTCGTCTTCGGAGGCGCCCTCAAAGATGTGAGGGGATGCAATGGGACGCTCGTCTGGTATTACAGGCGAAGTCATCGGCGTATCTTCCTTCCTTTCGGAGTTTTCATCATCGGTCGCAGACTCCTCACCGGCCTCCTCTTCGGTAGTAGACCCCTCACCATGGATTGGAATAGGCTTCTTTACCGTTCCTGAGACCTTCGCTCTCTTGCGCGGAACATCATTCTTAGTGGGACTCGCCGTCCTCTTCAACTCAATGGCTTCTTCAACTTCAAATTTGCGCGACCTCAACTCAAATTCTGCTCTTTTCCGTGTGCCAATCTTGCCGAGGAACACTTTGGCTTTTGAGACATCCACGGTCAGCTGCGCACCGTGACGGCGTAACGTTGCTTTGACTCTGTCCTCCTCGTCGCCCTTGAAATGAGCGCTCAGAACACCGACGGGCGGAATACTACTGAGATCGAGCCCTGGCACAGTGGTATGTTCCGTGTGGCCCGGAGAGAACGAGCCAGCCGTTGGAACATTGTCTTCCATAATGTATTCGAGGTAACAAGACGGACCAAATAGGTATGGAGCAAGGGTAGGAACTAGGGTGTATCAAGGAACCGGCTACGAGGTCCTCGCGATGGAAAGACAGGGCCAAAAGATCGGAAAACCATTGTCCACACCGGGAAAAATTACAACAAAAGGATACACCGGCTAGGGGAAGGTCGTGAAGGCGCTGTAACGCTGTGAGTGATGACGACAACGTGAGGTTGGTGGGGGCTGGGCCTCGGCATCTTCGATCTTGGCACGCATGACTAAGATGATTTCCCGCGGGGTGAAATCCTCCGCCGCCAGCCGTGATCCTGTCATCCAACGTCTCGAGCTGACGAAATCCCGCCGCTACGTTTCAACTACATGGAAACATGTCAGCATCTGCCGCAGTCCACGAACGGGTGTTGAGCCGGCCGAGACTTGCCTTCAGCCAATCAGGCGGACGCATGAACCCCAAGTATAGGCAGGATCAAACTTCCCCAATTGCGATCAACTCGCATGTTTCATCGGCAAATGGCGAAGTCAAGACAGCTCGGAAACGAAACAAACTATCGATCCACGAGCGACATCTGGCCTCTTGTCTCTCACCCCACCCTTGCGTGCCATCCCTCCCAACCACAATCATGTGTTCTCGCACCTCCAAGCATTCTGAGACCGCCGTCTTTCATGCGCCCTGCCATGGAATTCTGCCGCCTTCTACGCAACAGGCAAATGTACCCGATTATTCCTACCAGGGCACTGTGTTTCACGCGTGAAGCCTTGCGCTAGAGCCTTTCCTTACTGCGGATCCTGCTTTGTTCATATGCTGGCTTGCCTGTTCGGGGGTGGATCAAGGGAGTATAGACGTGACAGCCGCTCGGGATATAAGTGAGCGAGTGACAGATTGCGAGAGTTCAGGTGAGCCTAGCCTTTCGTACTCACACTCCTTGTTCTTCATATAGGCGGTCCTGCAAGGCAGGCTTTTGCTGTCGTCCTCTCGCTGTGCGCATCTTCCTTTCTTTAAATCCTGCTTTTGCTATCTTTCTTGACGGAAGCCGTTCGATCGTCCAGCAAGGTTCTTGACGAATCGAATTCGACCTATCGCATCTGTCCTCAACAATTTGACAAGGCCGGTACTTATCGCCATGCGCTTCTTCACGCCACTCGCCTTCGTGGCCTTTGCCATCACCGCTTGCGCCATCCCCATCACACCCTCAGCACCCGCACTCCAGCGTCGTGCGGAACAATTCAGACTGCAAGGTCTCCGAGAGGTATGTGGGGTTCCCACTATATCGTTCACGTCACATTAATATCCGATAGCACGAGATTGCGGAGAAACTCACTCTGCCGACAACCACAATTGCCGACGAAACCTTGCCGATCGTCACTCGGTTGAGCACTAAGCTCCGCGCACTCTTCCATGACTGCGCCGAGGATGAGCACGACCACGACGTCTCTGGCGACATTGCCCCAGGATCACTCGAAGCGCCACAGATGCTACCACGTCCTACGCCGGCTACATCTTCCACTTTTGATAGGGTGATTGCGTTTCTGGGGAAGGCCGATGACGAGAAGAACTTCGCGTATGAGGGGAAGGAGTTGGAGTTGCGCCGACCGACGGGCATGCGTCATTGGGGTGCGCAAGATAAGTGGAGGCTGTTCTAGATGTGCGATTGGTAACGCTCTATCCTCTTGCTTCTTGGTAGAATTCGCGTCACGCAGATGCTATCCATCCAATATTAACGCCTCACGATACGCATCGTTTCGGTTCAGTACCTGATTGCGACCGTCTATTGATGCACGTCCCTATTCTGATTTCCTTCTCTAAAGTATGTGCAAACATAACCCCATTACTGCAATTCTTGAATGCGCCGGGTCGCGGGATGGAGTTGTACGCCAGGACTAAGAATCCGAAGATTGAATCCCAAGCTGCACCTGACCGGCCTGACTTGAGCAGCACGAGGGTGTGTATAAGTGCAAAACGACATGTATACAGAGCAATGCTGCTGCAGCTTGCCGGCCGGGACAGCTCAGCGCCCATACTCTTCCATATCTATATGGTTCGAAGTGCCCTCGTACCACAAGTAGCTCGGTCGCGAAGACCACTGACTACAATGCCGACTAAAGCCACGCTCAATTACTTACCCATATAAAGGCGACAATGTTCCTAGAGAAGGTTTTGATGTCCACGTTAATATACTGCTGCACTTCTTTCTACTTTCTCTTATTGCCCGCGTTACGTACGAATGGCTCGAATGGGAACACCTCCGTTTCCGGCTGATACCTTCGTAGATCTTAGCACACCTAGGGCGAAGCACCTCCGGAGTATCCCACGCATTCTCAGGGTTTCGTATCCAGAAGCGCAATGGATGACGTCTGCTTATCACTTTAGCACATACCTGTACCTACGATCTGAAACATATACCGACCTCTTTTCTGGACTGGCCGTCAACCCATCACGAGCGTAGAAGACAGCCATATTGTTGACGTATTAGATGTCGCCCTCTGAAACTCGGTGTTCACGCAGTACCGTTCGCCAGTGAAATGGAGGATGTCCAGCACCTTGGCCTGCGCTTCCGTGATGGGAGGTATGTGAGGGCTGCGAGGTAGCGCGCCGAAACCGACAAAATAACGACGCCCATATTGGAGCGCGATTCGTAGAGGGACATCGTCATAAGCAGGCAGTAGATGTACGAGTGGGCGCTCAGACCATTGCTTGCCAGCTTTTTCGAAACTATTCATGTTAGTCCTGGGCTTCATATACCCGAGATCCATCGGAAGGCACGAACATCCCGAAGTCCCGTGGTGTAGATAGAGTGTGGATCAGGTCCGGTCGTGTACGCCCAATTTCATTGTACACTTTCCACGTGCTTGCGTGCTTGCTTGCACCTCCGCTCGCGGCCGTCTCGAGCACAAATAGAGAGACAATGTCACCCGAGTCCGTATGGAAAACCTGTTTGTCCGTGGTGTAAACCGGGCTGCCAATGATTTTATCTGGGTCTAAATGGCCGAGGTCCTTGATATGCGCCAATACCACATCAGCCGGCTTCCCATTATATTTGTGATCCTGTTGACCACGTTGGGACGCGATATGCGCAGAGATTCCGACGTAGATGATGACGTTTTCTTCTCGGGTATATTTGTCAACCTGAACTCCACGAATCACGAAGAATCCATACCCTTTGTGAAGTTCACGAGACAGATCATGCAAGCCAGGCGAAGGGAACATCTCCTGGGTAATATGGCTCAAGGGTAACCGAAGAGCCGGGCTGTATTCTTCAGGCTCGTTTCTGGGAGATCTATGGCGGGATTTCATTACCTTAAACGTGGGTCACAGCCTGATCAATTTCAGCCAACTGGTCTTCGTTCAAGACATAAGTCCAGTCGTAATCCTCAGCCAGTGTCTTGCCGTCCCAGACCAGTTTTCCCTCCAGCTGCTCTGGAAAACCATCTGGCACCCTAGTTTCGAGACTTCCTTGAGCAAGTCGTTTGGCTGCGCGAGCCTGCCACTTCTCGTAGTTTGATGCATATTCGATGTCAGGCTGGCCTGGGGGAGGTTGAGCCGCGGGGACAGCCCAATTCACTGTCTCAGTCGCCATGGCTCCTCAGCCATTGATCAATGTCGAAGATGTTGTTGGCTGAGCCCTGATACTTGACGACCCCGCTATCAGAAAGACCTTGTCGTGACACCTCAGCACTGCACCAGGCACGTAATAGATCCCGAACAAGGACAGGGTTTTCAGCACGCCATCGATAGGCGTGCTGTGCCAGACGTTTTCCAAATGGCATCACCTAACTTGATTGACTTGGGTGCATTCGAGCAATTACACTTACTATTCAAGATACCCTCTTCCTCAGCTTCTCCTTTATCTTGGACAAGACCTAAATAAACCATGCGACAAACACGCACATTTCACTACGCAACGATTATAATTGAAGGGCGCACCAAACAAGGATACAAAGGGTAGTACCGTCTCCCTCGTTGGAACATTATCATTTCTTCCGTTAAGATCCTTTTAATAGCCAACGCTCCAGTCACAAAAATGCCTCCAAGAACACCGTCAGAGGACGCGTTGAGCGTTGCCGACCTATGACTCGACTGAACAACCCCGTTCTTCGCTAAATAGGGAGAGCGAAGGGCTGGGCCTCGTTAGACATTGTGAGGAGGTGGGGTGCCCTACGAAGAAAGTCGCAGCCTTAGCCGAACCCTCCAGGCCGGCTGAAATTTACGCGCAGCAATCGACACTTTGTCCTAAACTACCCAAACAAGTATATTGGCGGGCGCTATTGTCCGCCACACACGTAGGCATCGACCCACTGCAATTGATGCCTCCAATCTCCTGCCAAGAAAGGCAGTTCGACTGCGGCTGACCATGCCCACGTGAACAAGTATGCCGCGCCACTCATGCAGCAATGCCACTGTGGCGCGCAGGAAATTACAGCTTTCTTCGGCTTCGCTATCATGCACAGCCCTCCTGGAGATGTTTTTGACACCAACTGTCGCCAATTCAGATCAGCAATTTTGTGGATGTCGCCTTACCTAGGCAGTGAGGAACCATTTCGGTCACTTCAAGTGTGACCGGAACGGCTTGACTCTGTTTCCCGGTTACCCAGATGTGGGCCCAGACGTGGGTGGACGCCATCGACTCCCAGGCCTTTGTTCTGCACTATACACAGCACTCTCATCATTCATGATCTTTGGCTTATCGCAGAGCATGTTTTATTGATTCATGCTACGTACGTTTGATCCTGCGCATTCAAACTACCGGGTCATGCCAACTTTCAGCCTTGCATGCAGTCTGGTCAACGCAGTCACGATCTCCAAGGCCCCATCAACAAACCGTCGGTAGAATGGCTTCCTGCAGCCTTTGCAACGATTTAGAGAAGAGAGATCAGGATGATGTTCGTCTCGCTTTTGATTTCACTCCTGCCGAGCTCGTCCGTTCTGCGCGGACCCGTGGCTGCTCGTCCTGTGCAGTTATTCTCGAAGGTCTCTCGGAATCGGCAGGACAAGAATGGGATTTCAGGGAAGACGTCCGGCGCGTTTATGCTCGCTGTCGTGGCATACATAAGCAGAAGCCCACTACCTTGGCCTTGGAGATTTATTTCAAGAATGAGCGTCCCAAAATTGAGCTCGAGTTCGTTAGCCTCGAATCCACAGGTATGTATTCACCAAAAATCCTCTTTATCCATGTTATCCTTAAAGAAGACTACTAACCAACACAGCATGGAAAGCAGCCATGCCGCGACGATCCATCAACGGCGATCCACTATCACCACGAGCGCTCGCTTGGGTGAATTCGCAGCTCAAGAAGTGTACGGAGCAACATGAACTATGCCGGAACTCTAGACGTCCCCGTTTACCGAAACGAGTGCTTTTTGCCGAATCTACTCAGGATGGTCCCATCAATGTGAAGCTTATGACCAATCACGTCGAGGATGCTCCGTATGCGGCCCTATCGCATTGTTGGGGCAAGCACCAATCGTGCATTACTACTTCGAAGACGTTGAACAAGCACAAAAAAGGCATCCAATGGGAATCGGTACCGAAGACCTTCCAGGATGCTATACGGTTTGCGCTGAAGTTGCGCATACATTATATCTGGATTGATTCACTATGCATTATTCAAGACGATGCTTCAGACTGGGAGATCGAGGCATCCAAAATGGCCGAAATATATGAAAATTCCTACCTGACGCTAGCAGCCACTGCTTCTCCCGATGATTCGCAGGGCTGTTATACACACTCTCCTGAATCGATCGCCACATCAGAGGTACACATATCTCAAACCTCCACTGACTCTTACCTTGTTGCCGCCCGCAAACCGCTCCAGCTCTGGGACAGAATATTGCCTGCTCGCCTAGGGCAACTTTATCCACTGCTATTTCGAGCTTGGGTGTTCCAGGAGCGGCTACTTTCCCCAAGGATTCTGCATTTCTGTGAATCAGAACTTACTTGGGAGTGCAGACAGGAATCCGCTTGTGAATGCGGAGGTCTGAGTGATGCTCGAAGCCCTGGTGGAGAGCTCCACCAAGTTCTGAAGAGACAGGGTAAAGAAATTGATAGCAGCAGTGAGAAGATATATTCTGGCCTTCTAAATCCACTCGACTCCGTAGTAAAACAAAAAGAAGAGGAATTGAACATGTACAATCCACAAATCGAGCATTACTTGGTCCTAACTCTGAAAGGGCAGCTCAGAAGGTTACAGGACATCCAGCGGCGATATCAAAAGGTCATCGATGGTCTCGAAAAATTAAGGAAGCCTTCAGAAATCTCAGTGCAGTGGAGGAATCTTGTGGAACAATACTCCGCGCTTCGATTGACGAGGCCTACTGATCGCCTACCAGCCCTATCGGGTCTCTGCGAACGGATCCAACCTTTTCGCGGAGATTATATGGCAGGACTATGGGCTGATTCCATCTGGCTCGATCTCTTGTGGAGAGTCGACATTATCCAAGCTGGACGGGACCGCTTCCAACGGCTGCACCACCAGCGTCCGTCATGGTCCTGGGTCTCGGTGGACGATCCTGTCAAGTACTGGGATGATATCACGCATTTGTCCCTTGGGCCCGTTCCTTATTTCGAGGCGGATGGGCGCGGTCAACCAATATCTCTACATGTACGCGAGGCTGAACGGAAGCCACTCGGGTATCGATATGAAATTCAGCTTGCTGGCAAAAATCGCTTCGGTGAAGTCCATTCAGCCACCCTCAGTATAACGTCATATCACAGGGCCGCTATTGTTCAACTCGCCCACGGTTCTAGAGACGCTACACTACCGCCCAAATACAAAATTGATGGCATGGAATTTTTTGCCGATCACGCCTTCCCGAGAGGATATGCGGGCACCGGCGGTATGAATTCGGCTGGCCTGCCGGTGGAGCTGCTCCTGATCCACCCCTTGGTTGCCTTAGTCTTGCGACCAAGCGATTATCATGTCACCTCCACGCAAGTGCCTGAGAAATATGGCATAGACTGGCTACGCAAGAAGGCGGCATACCTTGACCGCTCCTCTTCAGTTGGGAACTGGCTGCGGAAACTACATGTACCTGTGGGACGCAACCGAAGCACTATTTCTTCAGCATCGGGATACTGGGAACGCATCGGAATTGTCAGGGCTTCGGATACTCTTCTAGATCTTTATCAAAAGGATTGGATGAGCAACGCCGAGGTTGACGAGTTTTGCATTATTTGAAGGCTGCGCCGTGTCTTTAGATATTCTATTTGTTTTACAATATGTTGGCCGGGCCGTAGTTTGCCGAGGTATGCAGAAGTTCAAAACTCCAGGGCTATGACATCCCATATCAATAACCGCCTTTTGGATGACCTTTTTTATGCAATCACCCTCCTCGCACTCGCAAGCGTGTCTCCAGACAGCTGCCCTCCACCCGCTACTAGAACCAAACTTGCAGGAGTATATTATACATTTTGACAAAACCGCCTGAACACTGCAAACAGACCGAGTCCGCGTTCTACTTCAAAGCCATGTAGAAGCCACTCTCACGTCGGGGCATACTTCGACATCTTTCTAATCTTAGGCCCATAAAAGTAGAACAAGATCGGAACAGGGAACAGCGCCGCAGTGATGAAGCCCAGCAAGCTCGTTGCCCAATCCACTCCCAACGTGTGATACATCGCAACAGCAAACAGCGGGAAGCCGGCACCGAAACCACTTCGCAGGAATGTATTCGCCGCAATAGCAGAATTTGCATACATCAAATAACAATCGATAATGTAATTCAAACCCTGTAGGAAGATCATGAGCACACCAGCTCCGATAAAGATCCCTGCGAGGACTTGGGGCACCCATGTGATGTGTGGCGAGGACGTCCAGGCGAACCAGAACATGCCTGCCGGGAACATGAAGCCACCGATGATCATTGGAATAAGACGTTCCTCGGGCACGACGACGCCGTTGTTCTCCTTGAACTTCTTGGTAAAGCGCGTCTTGGTGGTGAAGACGATGATGCATCCACCCAGGATGACTCCGACGGTGATTCCAAGGAATGGCAGCGCACCGACGCCAGGGTTCCAGCCGCGCTTCTCTTGGAAAGCGACCGGGTAGGCTTCGAAGAATAAGTATAGAATTCCGTAGATGACAGACTATTGGGTGCAAGTTAGTATGTCTCTTACAGGTGCGTGGAAAAATGTAATTGGGTTAGTATCGTAACTGCCAATGTCTGACCCTGAGGTATTCAAACATGGCTACACCAGCAGAACAGAATAACTTTGTATCGCAGCCTTACTTACCATGTACAGTGTCACTAGGCCCAAAATTGGCTCCTTGAGTAGCATGGTAAACGGACGGAGGAGGTACTTCTCCGCGATGTTCCTGAGGCCGATTTGCTGCTCGTCGCTCTTCGCATGTACGGCCCAGTTCTTAGTCGCGAAGCGGATCTTAGTCGCCCGTCGTGACAGTAGAACAGGTGCGAACGTTTCAGGTATCGTCAAGAACCCCACAGCACCAAACAAGAAACCCATGATGGCAGTGATGTACTCAGTCCATCTCCACCCAAGATGGCTCTGCACGATAAATCCACCGACAATGGGACCCGCAACAGGGCCGATGAACGTGGCGCCAGCGAACATGACCATGGCGACACCTCGGTCGAGCGGGCCCCAGAAGTCCGTAAGCGTGCCTCCTACAATACCAAGTGGTGCGGATCCGAACACGCCGCCAAAGAAGCGGCAGAGCATAATCGTCTGGAGGTTCTGCGCAACGGCAACGGCGATCTGAAAGATCGCAAAGATGAAGAAGCCGATGAACAACGGATACTTCCTGCCGTACAGCTCGGACATTGGGCCCCAAACGATCGGACCAACAGCAAACCCAAGAACAAACAACGACGTTCCAAGGATCATGACCTCGTTCGAAACACCGAACTTTCGAGCAGTCACCTGTGTCGCCGTACTGAACACGCTGCTGCCAAAGGTGATAACGAACGTGATAAAGCCCAACATGATGGTGATGAACCATTTGTATCCCCGGCTCCAATTCTGAGGGTTCTCGGCATCATCAGGGCCATCCCATTCGATGAGATTGGGATCATGTTCTGTTTCACCACCACTGCCTTCTTGTGTACTTCGTTTCTCAATGTCTTCCATCCCTTCACCTTCGGAGCCGGCATCGGGATCCAGTCGCGAGGAATTGGAGAAGCTTGATCGTGTGCCATGCAATGGACTCGAATGCTGGCTGATATGAGGTTCTGGTTTTGTGGCGATTGTGCTGCTACTGGTAGAGCGAGGACCTGCTCCACGGGCTGCATTTAGTTCCGAATTGTCATCCAAGCTTAGTTCTTCGTACTTTTCGGACTCATGTTCGACCGATGGCCTGGGTGTTGGTCCTTGCAGGGTCGTATCCGCCGTTACTGCTCTCGAATGGGTGTTCATAGAGGGTGCTAGGCGGATGTTGGTTGTGTTTCCTGTTTCCGTTTTTACGAAGCCCTGTTCCACTCGTTCTCCGGCCATGCCTTCTCTTCAAAGCAGGCGTGTAGAAAAGACGTCGTAATGAGAAAGATCGAAAGCGTGACTATTTCCATACACTTGGGCTGGTTCGAACGAGTTGCTGGTGCAAAGTAAAGGTGTCGTAGGCAGAGGTTACTAAGTTCAAGGACCCAATGTGAGGATAGCAGGTAAATAGGCCAATATGTGTAGGGCTCGATCAAGCCTAAATAGATAACCTGCATCATCGTTTTGTTTGAGGCTGCTATTACCGTACATAGGTTTCTGCAATATCTTCCCGGCATTCGGTGAGAAATCATGACCGCGAAGGCGTCGTCATCCTCCGCGTCGATCGCTCTTTGTTGCTCGGCCGAGCACCCGCGGATGCATTCGGCATCTGTCTAAGAGAAAGTTCCTAGATACGATTAATGCCCGATAGTTACTTGTACGAACACGCCGTCTCACGCAAGACAGTTCCAGAACGATGTCTCATACGCTTCTTGCCGTTGTGGGTCAGAGGCGTTGAGCGATGACGACATGGGTCGGAGTATCGGAGCAATCACGTCCGTGCCTTAGCGGCGGCCCAAAGTAGGGCTTTATTATTAAGCGTATAATTGCCTATAGTTCTTATACTAACTATTATTATTAAAGTTTAATACTAAATTATATACTAATTATTTATACTATTAATATATTTATATTTATATATTAATCGAATAAAAAGTGTAGCTGTAGTGGCTCGGGGCGACTAAAAGGGATTTTAAAAAAGGAGGAGTATATATATACCTTTATACTTAATGTATTAAAAAAGATTATACTATTAATAAAATAGACTCTATAACTCTTTTTCTTTTATTAAACTATTATAAATATAAATTTTTTTATTAATAATACTACTATAAACTTACTACGTACTATAAAAAAAATATATATAAATAATATAGTATATAGCCTAAAGTAAATAGTAGTAAAATTATAACTATTACTAATACTAATAGGTTATAATTATAAAAAAAATTAAGTAAATACTATTTAAAAGGGTTTTTATATTTAAATATACTATATAGGTAACTATAATAATATTAATTATAAAATTAATATATATAATAAGCTTAAGGAGTTTAAAAATAATTATAATAAATATATTTATAATTTAGTTTTAGTATATATTACTAAGTATATTACTAAATATATTAATAAGAATATTAATAAAAAGTTAATAGAGTATTAAGTCTAGTTTTTTAATATAATTACTTACTATATTATTATTTATTTTAAGGAAGATATATCTTTTAATACTACTTAGAGATAGTATTAATACTATTTAATAAAATATTTTTTATAAGACTACTAAAAGTAAAAAATAAATATTATAAAAGTACTTTAAAGAAAAATTAAAAATAATAAAATATTTAATTATAAAAAGTTACTATATATAAACTATATAAATAAAATATTTAATAATTATATACTATTTAGAGAACAAGATTTAATCTAAGTATATAAGTATAAGAATTTAGTATTAATTTAATTAACTTTTTTATTATATAACTAGACTAGTATTAAAATTTATAATATATATTACGTCGTAAAAACACAGAGTCATATATTGCCAGGTGCCGAAACACAAGACAAGCATCGGAGCAATTGTTCGTTCTCCGAATGTCCGAGGGCCTCCCTTCATCGGACCTTAGACACGCCGAATATTCCCATTTTTGGTAGCTTTCGAGTGACTAGAGCGTTGCTGCGAAGACTACAAAGTACCGCCAACGGCGTGATTCCCGCCCCGATGATTTACAGGTAGACAGTAAGTGTTACGCCGAGAAGGATTTCGGGTAATCAATATTACACAGGTGGGTGTATTGTACAACATGCTTCACACGGGACTCCGCAGCTTCCGATGCTGTGTCGAAAGATTGGCTAAGCCGCTTTGGATGTTGGGTTGCATAATCATACAAGAGGTAGCTACCCGCGGACGCCCCCATGAGACACATGTTCGGCGGATTCACTGCGGTCAATGTGTGGCAATGGCGAGGACGAGAAGCGGCTATGCTGCCAATGTTCGTACGAGGATACTATAGATGCGTTTTCGCGGCTAATGCTCCACGTGTAGTATTTTACTGATGCTGAGCGCAAGGCATGCTGACTGAAGGGTTTTGATCGTCCACATGAAAAAAAAAATGGTATCCATGACATTCAAGCGAAGCTATTTAATTTACAATAAGCCCGTCTGTTCACTCAAATATGTGGAACATCGTAGAGAGCTCAACAACACCGAGCTACGAGCACTTGTAATCGAGGAGCCACACAAGGCAGGTGCAGCCTCCTCCTCATCGTCCATTTACCTCAACGTACCCAGGGTATAGGGCCGACCATGTATTACGAGCCGTCAAAACTCCGCTGCTTCCTTCCAATAAGAACTGCCCACACATGCACACGCCTTGTATATTGGAGCTTCACCTTTTTGGGAAGAAGACCAAGCATCTTAGATGCCTTGCATATTTCGCAAGCCACAGCACCGGCCGTAACACGGTG
Source organism: Pleoardoris graminearum (assembly GCA_030770415.1). Lineage (NCBI taxonomy): Eukaryota > Fungi > Ascomycota > Dothideomycetes > Pleosporales > Didymosphaeriaceae > Pleoardoris > Pleoardoris graminearum. The sequence goes on along the minus strand of JASEKS010000414.1, from coordinate 32,964 downwards.
CACATTTGGCGCAACTGCCAAGGTTCCCTGCGGGAGATCGACAGAGAAGCAAGAAAGAACGCGGCAAGAAGGTACCGAGAGACCCGCTTGATCGGTATTGGTTATCTATGTGGACAGGAGGCGCAATCCATTCCCTATACTGACTTGGTCCTCGTATTTGATAAGCCTTAAAGGTCCTGAAAAGTCGCCATAACAACCGCTATGATACGCTAAGCTAACCCGATAGACAACCTCACCATTAAGCTAGAACATTCCAGACAGAATAAGAGGCTGATCAAGCTGGTTGTCGCATGCAAAAGTTGGTACGGCCGGATGGTGCCTACGGTAGTACGCCCCACTTGGATAAATTCTACTGCAAAACTGCGGCAGAGATAGGTTCGAGAAAGGTAGCACCTGGGAGCCGCACCAACAATGCAGGGGAATGAACCGCCGTTTGGAAGTCTGAAGTCATACTTAACATGTGTCGTATATAAGACTTTGATCCAGGGAGTGGTTTGGATAAGTTATCGCCAACCGCAATAGGCCTGAAGCTGTCAGGGTAACACCAGCGTCATGCTACGGACATGAGGCTGACTCCTGGGGAGCGTGATCTTATGCGCCATCTCCCGCGCGTACCATGGTTCCTCCTCAAGGCTGCCAAGGCCACAGCCTCAACGACAATCTCAACACCAACTTTCGTGAAATTAGATTGACTCTACGGCGCTGCTGCCTTGCGTGGGCGCATATTAACGCCTATGGGAAGACTCCTGCGGGTCAGGCACCCCGCATAGGTCTTGTTAGAATATATTCAGGTTCCATGCCTTGCCAGTGGCGCTGGATTTGAAGAGGAGCGTTCCATGGCGATCTGACAGAATGTCGCGTCGGGGAACTGTTCCATCGGCCCGTAATAACCTCGCATAGTTGAGCAGCGCGAGTCGTAAGTGCAGCGCGCTAATAGCGCTCTAGATCATCCAGGGCCCTAAAGGTGGCTGCTGAGGAGACAACCGAGGGACGTAGCTTCCATGGCTAAACAAAATCCCATTAGCTTAACTGGAAGGCGTCCTCCGTGGCTGTATTCGCATCCATACACTCGCGGGGGGGATGTGATGAGGCCAAATAGGCACTGCGCTAGTCCTCCTAGCTCAGATCAAAGACGCCCCAAGAACACCCCAAGAAGAGTTTTGCATAGTAATGATGACCATCATGTGAACACAATTGGACAATGGAAGTCAGTTGAGACGGAATAGGACTTTAATATGTATGTTGAAGTATGAAACGTACGCGTATCAATTCCTTCCTCGACAAAGTTGTGCCTGTCAGTCAGAACCTTGTTCGCACGCCAACCCTGCAGCACTCCCGCAGCAGCCCACAATAGCGGGTCTAATCCTACGCTGTCGGTATCCGCCAAGGCAGCGAGCCACTGAGCGAACACCGATCAAGAAGAGACCAACTCAGGGACTAGGCCCATAATCGAAAAACAGACGAACGGGGAAGCTTTTGACTCAGGTGCGACTACAGGAACCATTAGGGGAACTTGCCGTCTCCACAAAGGACGTGCGGCAGTGAACGAATGCTACTTACTTTAGCATTCGTTGGATGGACAGACCTGACATCGTCGTGATGAATATATACACCCCTGACGGCCCACTGGGTTTTCACATCTCTTCTGATCTTGCATTCCTTGATCAATGGTCTTGCACAGGGAATTGTGGTTACGACACAGTCTGCAATGTCCGAAGACCTCGGTCCTTTGATCGCACGGGTCAGCATCGCCGTGTATGTAGTGGTAGTCTTCTTTGTGGCTCTGCGGTAAGTGTGCGCGCTCGAGAAATCGTGAACTGTGCTCATAGGCCAACAGCTTTGTCACTCGCGCATGGCTTGTGAGGAAGTGGGGCTTGGACGACCTGTTCATTGGCATTGCGTTGGTGAGTTTGATGGGTTGAAGAACTGTGTTAGATCCTAACACTCACAATGACAGCTGTTCGGTGCCGGCGAGACGGTGGCACTTCGCCTTCAAGTCAGGCATGGATATGGGAGACATTCCGACGAGCTAGGGTTGGACGACTTGAATAAGATGATGATGGTGAGCTAAATCGGAGAGCCGGATGGTACCATTGCTGACAAGTGTACAGTACAAGTACATTACCATGTTATTGTACTATGTAGCGAACTGGGCCGTGAAGATGAGCATATTGGCGCTGTATCATCGCATATGTTCACTGCAAAAGGGACTTCCGTGGTTCCTGCGAGGAGTGGTAGTGTATACCATGGCAGCAGTCATCACGGCCTTTGCCCTCTCGTTCTTCCTTGTACAGAACCAGGCCCGTCGTGGATATGATGGAAGCTAACGCACACAGGTGGAAATGTTTGGTTGCCTGCCAGTATCTGCGTCTTTCGATCTGGACAACTTCGAAAGGAAGTGTATAGCATGGGTGCCATTCTACATCTCGCAAGCGGGCATCAATTGTCTCATTGACCTGGTTCTGATGCTGTTTCCCTTGCCACTGCTTGGGATCCTGAAGATCGAGAGAAAGCAACGCTGTAGGCGACGTTGTATCCTGAATTTAATTGTCCGCTAACTGCTGTAGATTCCCTAATGGTTACATTCTCGATCGGGGTTTTGCCTCTCGTAGCGACAACGATCCGGTTACGCCATATCACGGTGGCTGTCGGAACTCAGGGTGTGACTCGGCCGTACGGAGATGTGAGTTGGAAATGGCGCTGGATGGCCCTTTGGTCTCAGATCGAGGTCGATGTAGGCATTGTCGCTGCATCGCTCCCAAGCCTTAGCCCGCTTCTGAAGCAGATATGGTCCGGCTTCGCATACACCAGTTCGTTATCACCGTCACGGGATCCCACGCTCACAGAACCGGGGTTCAACAACCGAGCAGGAGATGCCCAGGGTCTCCAGAAGCTTCCCAGCACCATATCTATACTCCCGAACAAATCTGTCTCAACGCTTGGAAATGGCGAACCAGACAAGGCGAAGCGGCTGACGTTTTTCGACGATTCGTGTCATTCGGATGAAGGCGATTTGGATTGCGAAGTGTTCACGGAGCAGTACGGCACAACACAGATCGGGGTAGCGAAGACGGTCGACACGCGGCTGTCTCGGGCGACGTTCGTGAATATGCCTGCCTCGCCTCGAACAGATGGCTTTCTCATGCCCTCCGTACAAGAAGCTGCAGGTGAATCAGTTGCGGTGCCAGAGAGAATGACCCCAACCATAAACTGATTGTTGACACCCGCTTCCGAGGACCTACACCATGGCCTGGCATGTACGCAGCCTTCTATAATCTACGTTGTGCCGTTATCCATCGCCTGCATCTATAAATATGCAATCCGAAGAGGTTATATGACCCTAGTATGTCCTTCTCGCGCGGTACTGACATGCAAAGCTCTGTGGAGACGAGGCGAGATCTGCAACCCGGGTATTGGGTGCCTGGAATTGCCTGCGGTATAGCGGCCGGTTTCGTCGGGGTCGATCTCGCACTCGTACTTTGGCTGACAGCTGAGGGAAGCATAAAATGTGTATAGAGGGAACAATCGTGCCGCTGGCCGCGTGTGGGCGTGTGCCGGCTTCTCTGCGCTTCCTAGAGCTAACGGGCAGTGATCGATACCGCACAACCTGGATCATGGCTCATACTGAGCCGGAACTCATCGGTAGTAACGGTGTATTGTCGTTCAGGACCTGTATGTATAGCCCGAGCCCGTTGTGGGGCACAATCGCATACGTAATGGCGGAAATGTGGGAGCGTGGTAGGCGATTGTGTGCGGCCATCAATCTTGTGAAATCGAGCGGGACCAAACGCTTGCCAAGGGGGAAAAAGAACCTAGTGAGGGTGGTAGCGAGCACAGCATAGAAATTGAGTTGTTGAGGGAGGGAACTAATTGGTTTCTTCTAGCGCCAGGCCCGCCTGCGCGTTGCGGGGAAGGTCTCGAATTTCATTATGTATACAACAGAGTCCACGCCGCTCTCTGACGAAGCATCAACTACGGAATACTTCATTTTACGTCCCGATAATGGCTCTTCGATGCCGGAAGTTTTAAATGGCCTTGCAAGAGCGGAGCCTCGACCGAGACTGATGTTGTTGATCACCCCGGATTCCGCTGCTTTGATGCCCGTGGCGCAAGCCCTACGCATGCCAGGTTCGCCCTGCATCCATGGCTTTCTTGTGGCTAGCGTGTCCTCACGTCACTTGAAAGTCGCAAACACCTCGGAGCGGGGACGTATTTGAAGAGTGGAGGAAGACGTTCGTACTCCTAGCAGTGGGTGGTAGCGTTGGTCCTGGACAAGCCCTTGATGCCTTCATTCTCCTTCCCTCAACGGCCTCGAGAGCGAGCGGGGCCCCAAGAGATAGCTGCTAGAGGTATTCTCCATAAAGGCATTGCTTGCAGACGTCTGAGGAAGTTGCAGCGGCCTTTTCCGGCTTCCTCTCCTCCTTCCTCAGGCTTCGCACAGGCCTCTGGCACCATCGATCACGCGTAGACGTCCGCTCGAGGAGGCAGTCGCGACCTCCCAGTGCCTGCCCTCCCAGCAGGAGGCAATAAAACCGCGTCCACGCAGGTGCATCCTCTCCTTCTCTTCTCCATCCGCATCCCCTTTTTCTTCACCCCTATCCCTCCTCCTCCGCCCACGAGCCAGTATGGAGTACCTTAGGCAGCAGGCTCCGAAGCTGTCCATGAGGCCTAAGCTCCCTTCTTCTATTCTTCCATCTCCCAACACCGGCGGCGACGTCCAATTCACCGGCCGCGCCACCGTTACCATCGCAATTTCGGACGCCAAGCTCCCGGTCTCTCTCTGGACATCCGTGAACGAGTGGAAGTCTCCATACCCCATGACGAGCACCGGCAAGGACCCAGCCGGCCGCCTGACCTTCGCGCACGAGCTCGACGGCATACCGGAGGGGTCGTTCCAGTACAAAGTCCAGATGGGCGATGGTAACTGGGTGTTGGACAGTACGAAGGAGATCGGTAAGCTCTCCCCACCTCCACATGTCCATCAGCTGTCGGCCAGCCACCTGTATTGTTATCCGCGCTTGCCGTAGTCGGTGCTTTCAAACCACGCACCCCTACTATTTCGCATCATACTGACATACCTACAGCCCGGGACAAGGTCGGCAACGAAAACAACATCGGCTACGCAGAGCGAGCTGCAAGCTTCGCCACGAGCCCGGCTGCCCACGAGGCAGATGACTATTGCGTATTGCCGGCTAACGTTTCAGTTCCGCCTTCGCGAAGCGAGAATGTCCAGACAGGTTGGCTTTCCATTGGTCAGGTGTGGTGAGAATACTGACAGTGGTATAGGGGTGTCGCGCACTTTTGACGGGGACGAAGCACCACTGCTCCGTCACGAATCCTTCCAGAGTGACCTCGAGAGGTATGTATCACACACCTTGAGCAGTTTCGGTTACTGACTTGTGGTTGAGGCTCCAACCCCCTAAAGATGGCTCGCAACCACAGTTTCCGATGGCCACCATCGCAGAGGAGGGCGCTGCAACCCCTGGTGACCTGACTCCAACGTTCCAGCCCCAGACACCATCTGCCCATGAGCAGGCACGGGAATATCAGCGTGCTCTGATCGAAGCGATGCCAGACAGCATCGCGAACGGCTTTACACGAGCCTCTGTTCTGCTACCGTCAGGGAAGCCCAAACAGGCTAGTAAGTTTGCGGATACCCCGCTCAGCCAACACGAGGCGGCAGACAAGCTGACAACGACAGTCGGCGAACAAGCTTCTCTGCATCTCGGTCGAATCGACGAGTTATCGCAAGCTCCTCTCATGCGACACGAGACCGGTCTCGCTCCCGTTGCCAGGACCCAGGATGGGTTCACAGATGAGCTCGACCAAGCCCCGTTACTTCGACACGAGACAGGCTTTGAAGTCGTCGGCAACACTCCACGTGCCCAGGAAGAGGGTACCGATGAGCTTGCGCACGCTCCTCTGATGCGTCATGACACCTGCCTCTCAGACATTGGTCAGGATTGGGAGGAAGGCATGGATGAGCTTGACCAAGCTCCTCTGATGCGACACGAGACCAACGTGTCTGCCCGAGCTGCCGACGCTGGGGATGTGCAGTTCGATAATCAACACTCGGTTCGATCATTCGGCTCGACTCTGGTAGGTGATGAAGATGACACTCCCAATGACGATGGTTCGTTCGAGTGGCGGACGCAGACCGCTGTTCATCATGCGGTTGACTCAGAGAGTGGATCGGAACAGCTTGTCTTGAATCTCGATACCAGCAATCATCCCATCCCACATAGGTCTTCTTCAGTCTACAGCAACGACTGGGTGACTGACGAGAGTGGTCGATCCGACTGGGATCCCGAAGCCGTCAATCTTCGGCTCTATGGCCGCCGCGGACCACACGACGGAGACGAGAATGTCAATGAACTGGATCGGGCGCCAACAATGCCCCATGAGACGGCCGACAATGTTCCCCCTTACGGCTCTGGCATCCACGAACCGGAGAACGTCAATGAACTGGATCGGGCGCCAACAATGCCGCACGAGGCGGTCGACGCTATTCCCTCTCAGGTCCTTGACCACAACGAGCTGGATAACTTGCCCATGTTATCCCACGAGCCAGGATGCTCCAGTGAAACGAATCTGCTCTCTGGGTCAGCTGATGCTTCTCGAGACCCCACCGATGCGGACAAGGCCAGGGAGCGCTCTCGAGCACGACGTATCATCAGCGGTGAAGAGCTAGTCCTTTCGTCCAAGAAGACAAATTCCTTCAATTCCGAGCATCTGTACGAAGCTTTCAAGGATAGAGTCTTTGGAACTACTCGTCGGTCGCTCTACCCGCACAACAGCGAAGACGATACTGACAGCGCGCCCTTGTTGGCTCACGAACGTACATCCCCAGTCCTTGGTCGATTTAGTCGCGGGCGGCGTCTCTCAAACGAGGTCCCGGATTTTGCGACCTTCACGAGGCGAACTGCTTCAAACATGTTCCGGCCGCACCGTAGCAGTCTGCCGCATTCAATGCCGCGCTCCGATGACGACGACCCGAATCTCCGAGACTCATCCCTGGAGATCTTCCCCATGGATCGGGATGGAGTTTTAGATCGCGTACTCGACATAGGGGGTCGTCTTCCAGAGGACGTGGTACACTCCGGGTTCCATCACGACGTCGACTCTCCCGCCATTCTTTCACAGGCTTGCTCGTCCGTTGACCTGGCACCAATCCGTTCATCCTCCGCGATTTCCCTCCATTCAATCCGTGAGGATGCTTCTGAAGACGGAGACCAACCTTCGCAGCTCCCATCGCCGGTTATGATGCTGGCGAGCCGCGTACCGGGCGTGCCTCGACCGACGTCTCCAATTCCCATCCCCAACACGGAAAACATGAAGACGCCCATGCAGCGCGACCAGCGTCATGACTATTTCGACACTGAACAGCGCGAGACTGTTGGCCGTGATGGTATGGCAGTACGCCGTCGCCTTCCCACCACGGCCCGTCCAGCCATTCATTATGAAGAAGATGAGGGAATCGATGACACGGATCGTTCGAAGCGCTATGGCAAGGTCTTTGACACGGTTGCTCTGCCTCCGAATCCTCCTCAGGCAAACGTGGCGCTACCTCCTCATGCGTCTACCACGAGCTTGCCGGACCTTGGAGAGACCAATGACGCTGGTGACATCAAGAAATGCCACCGCACCCCATATCCACATGTGACTGAGGGCGCAGACGGCGAAAACCACCGGGGCGGCAACATCGCCGTGAGGATCTGCCGACATCTGCGCGCCTGCTTCTCCTCACGCTCCACGAGGTAATCGCCTACATTTATTATCAACTTCACCATCTATCACATTTTCGACATGTGCTCACAACGTATAGTATATTTATCGTGGGGTTCGTAGCCGCTGGGGCGGCACTCTGGTGGAAAAGATGGGCCTGAGGCGACGTTATGTTTTCGTCGCGAGACTGTCGTTGTACAAGTATCCGTCGGTTCACCTGTTTGGCAGTCGTTGTTGACTGTTCCTTTATTACCGGAGGATAGCGCGATGTGCGCCTACATGAGTAAGAGATCAGCATAGATACCCCTCTGCATGGAATACAGAAAACCGCTTACATCTTAATGCATGTTTCCATGCATTGCGCTAGATTGTCGACGACCTGTAGACATGCTGTGGTGATGATGGTTTGTTCCCGTAGCAAACTGCTTGCCTATGTGTGTGCTCTTGTCGTAGTTCTCGTCCTGCCCATCGTCTGGGCTGTCCTCATACGTCCACGGCTGGCGAGACAGTCCGTAGACATGAGTCCGAGCTCCACAGGTGTATTGCCTACACAGAGTACGCGGAGTTCTGTCCCTCAATACGCACTTGCGAACTGCCGTCCATGGTTGTTTTCATTCGCATCGGTCGGCAGGGAATAAAGTCGACCATATTTTTAAGACCTTGTATTAGAAGCCTCAGGCTCAGGGCCTCGTCGTACGCCGAAGGCGTGGCAATGGTGTGTAACACTGCCTCTCGGTCTGGATGCTCCTAGAAAGCGCCTAAAGAAGTTGATGACCTCTTGGTCGCGGTGTTTGTTCGCAACATTGGTGGAGATGAGCAGCCATGTTTTTCTCGATACAAAGCTTCTGCCGCAGTGTCTGGCGTTGCGGCAGTTGCGGCAGTTGCGCGAATTGGGATTTCGACACGGTCTTTGGACGCTCCAGACACATGATTCTCTTCGTTCTCCCAGCTTCCATATATGGGGGATCGAGTCGTACTGGGCCGGCTCTCGTCTCGGCGGATCTGCGACGGCTTGTCCAGATCGTCCATCAGGCTTCTGCGTTTTCGATGCGTCGTCGTTGCCCAGATCCGACTCTTCCTACTGGGTTACCGGACATTTCAATTGATCAGCAGTAATTCCTTGCTCTCCGTATGCTCAATCCCGGCACGGATCGTGGCGGGAAGGGTGCTGTGCATTGTGTAGCCTGATAGCTTCACTTCTCTGCCAATGCATACACAAAAAGTCTTCGTTCCGATCATGGCGCCACCATTGCCGGCTCGTATTGGAGCCGGCTGACGGGTATTCTAGAAACATATCGTCCGATTAGCGTATCCCAGGAAATCGCCTCGTCTTCGCTGAGGCCTATCCATCGCCCATCTGGACCATGTATTGCTACGACGAACTTGGGACGTTATCCATATCGCGGAGGATAGCACGGTGATGCTATCGCACTTCTCACCGGGACGATTCGATGGGATCTCATCCAAACCTTCACCCTGCTTAGGAGTATGCCTGGATCCATGCTTGGTGTCTCGGCTGTCCACCCCCAGGTATCGAGTGTGCAGCCATAGGCTCATCGGTGCCTTCCAGACCTCCTTCATGGTGTCCTCGCCCCGTCACAGAAATATCGAGGATCGATCTTCTACCCCGGTGGCCTCGTATCCGTGAGCTATGGCTCGTCTCGACCGGCGTCGTTTAGTCCTTGCCCGTGCAGTATGGTGACGCGAGCAGCGACGTTGAGTGTACCCAAATCGACGGAGGCATTTGCCTGAAGAATGATCTGTGGCTGTATGACTGGTTCAGTGAGCGCGAATCAAACCTCGTATTGTGGATTCGGAACAGTGCAAATGCCCAAAGTATCCGTTAAAGAGATCTCCCAGTCGCACTCTTACGCTGGCTGTTGCCGACCGTTCGTCCTCCAGAAAGTCCTGTTACCTCGGGCTCATAACGACGTACGGCATCAGTTCTTGTTGTCACCAGTACTTCTGTGACTGCCGGCTACATGATTGCGGCATGCAATCCCCGGTGTTGTCTTCTTCTGGGCTCGCTCTGGAAAGGTGGTCATGTTGCTCGGCTGGCCGTACGGCATGGAGCCATGCCTCTTGTCTCGGTCCTCGTCTTCTACCATGACCGTATCGAAGGCGTTCAGTACCGCTTGGACTTCTTAGTCTCGTTCAGGATCTCATGCGCTCAGTGGGCAAATGTCTTTCCGCACCGCTTGCATCACTACACTTATTCGACGCTGACGGGATCGAAACCGAAGAACGACAATGCTTCTTGTACAACACCGTCAACGGCCGGTCTATTCGGGTGTCTCGCTCATATCGGATCCTCAAGTGTTTCTGTGGTTATGTCCCTGGCCACGGCTGGGTGGTTACCCCCTGATTCGAATGCCGTCTTGCTCCACGAATCAGCAATCAAGCTTGCAATCCGGCATCGTCCGTTATTGGTCGGTGTGTCTCGGTGGCGTGAGCGGTAGCTTAAAGATAACAAGGTGCATGAGATCGCCTCGGAGTATGATCGTACCGGTCTCGTAGTGCGTCGAGGGTATCCGCATCGATCGATATTCATCGCTTTCGTTGCGTTCGACATGGGAATTTCTGGAGCGGGTTAACGGTCATGCACTGCCAACAGGCTCCTTTTCTGGTGCCCTGCCAGTGGGGCATCGATACCCTTTCGCCAGTCCAGGTAGCCTTGGGCTGATACTGTTACTCGATATCCTGCACCAGTGGGGACTCGGTCGTCGATGGCCTCGAAGAGAGTAGATTCGATCCCATACGCACGGCGATGGTCGAGGATGTCATTCAGGTGTATAGAGTGGCCATGCCACTTCCTCTGCTCGAGCTCCCGTCGCTAGATTCCTCGAGGGAAGGGAGCTACCCAGGCTCTGGATGCCCTCGCTGATCGTTCGTCGTGGGAAGAGACTCGGAGGCAAGAGCAACCGCTACAAAGCGTTGCGGTGAGCGTTCCACGACGGTGTCAGGAGCGTCGATGATGATTCTGTAACTGTCCACGGACGCAGAGTGTGGGGCCCCAATGGACTCGAGGTAGTCCTCTATTACAGGGGATGTCGAGATGAACTGAAGGCCTCGAGGTATAGTGGTCGGACGCACGGTCCCGGCGGCGGTTCGGAGTGCTTCTGCAGAGCGGACGAACGAATGGCTATATGGCTCTCCAAGTGCGAGCAGAGCGTGAAGGAGTCTAGGAGATGCCAGAGTGTCAGACTGATCTCAATCGGTGTCAGCAAGGAAACACGTACCCCCGGGAGCATCCAGCGCAGGCTCAATGGCCGCCACATGGACTCAAGAGCTACCAGAGACGATTGCCATGGCTATGGGATGTGCCGAGGACGAGGAGCGCGAATTACTCGGGGATGCAACGCATCGCAGCGTCCGTTACCTGCACCTTTGGTGTTGACGTACCTAATGCCTGTGTGCACACCATCTCCGGCTATGACCATGGGTGGTAAGGAGTAGGGCTTCAAGAAGGTTGGCCCGAGGAGATCATTTTCGCGGCAGCAGGGATTGTACCGAGAGTTGGCATTTGTTGTTGCGTTGCCTCGAAGACCGAGTTGGGCTTGACGCGGGGGTTGCGTGACCACCTAGTGGTCCATCCGGACCAGTGGACAGCTTGAATTCACGTGCTCAACGCCGGCGAGATGCAAGCCCACGGCCAACAGACGGGATGGCCACGGAGCGTATTCTGAAGTTAATCTGAGGGGCTGTTCAGAGCGTGTTGCACCGAGGGGGCAGGGTTTCGGATAGCTTTATCCATAGAGACGGGGAAGAAGACGCATGCATGAAGCGGCGCTGAGGACGACGACATCACGGTATGTACGTGGAGTAGAAGAGGACGTCAACGTTTTTATGGAGCTGGTACGGACTCTCACGCTTTGGTGCACGCTCTCTTCGAAGCTATATCGTCGCCATACGCGTCTTTTCGTCCTTGGCCTTACTGTGCCCCTCTTGTCCCCCATCTACCAAATCCCAGGCAGCCATTTGTGGTTGCCCCTTTGCCTATACTCCGTTGTATCCTACCGAGCTCAGCCAGATATCGGTCGAACTCCCTCTGCGCATAGTACTGCCTTCTCCCCAGACCCGCTGTGCCCTGCCCATCTCTGGCGACCCTCATCGACCTCGATCTCGGCCTCAAGCACTGGAAAGCGGAGCTCTTCGTAACGGGATCAGCATCGCTGCATATTCCGGAGGGTAGCCGAGAGGGAGATCTCATCGACTCTATGACCCCTTCGTTCCCCGCTTCCACATCCTAGGTAGCTGTGCTGCAGATGCTGGGACCGACGGGATCGCGCTAGTGCTTTCAATATTCCTGCGCTTAGTGTACAAAACCTCGCCCAAAACATACGAATTACCTCACCTTGAAGCAGCTGCAAGCTCCCCAATACCCTCTCGCGATGGCCCTCGCTCAGCAAACTTGTACCTCTCTTCCTTTGCAGTGTTTTCCGCCCGAGATTCGCTTGATCATTTTCGGCTTTGCGCAGGACGAAGTGGTAGACAAGTGGATCCCGGACCCTACAGCGCATCCGTTAAATCTGCTCCATACGAGGCTTACGGTCTCGCGTGTGCCAACGAACTTGCGCCTTGTCTGCAGACAATTCAACATCGAGTGCAACGGTGTGCCATGCTCGATCCGGATCGAAGTAAATCCTCACGACCCCGCCATGCATCATACTCTTCCGAGCACGTTCCCAGGATGGCATCACATTCGCCAGCCTGTGCATCAGGCGACTGTGTTCAAGACATTCTTTCCCGCAAACTTCCCGCTTGGGAACCATCAAGCTATCCAGCAACCCATAACCCCGCCATCGACTTTACCAGGAATGACGTTCGCGGATCCAAACACCGCCACTATGTTTACATATGAGGGTTGGACTGTCGTGGAATGGCTTGCGGACCTTCTGATCCAGGTGGCTCCAAGGCTCAACAGGATCTTTGTGGCCGTATGTGCTTACAAAGAGAAATTCAGTGGAAAACACCACTACTTCTACCCTTTCTCTGATCATAGTAAGTAGATCAAAACATATTGAACGGCACCGCATTTCCCTAATCATATGTTCAATTAGACACGTTTCTTCCGTTCCCTCCTCGCCGCATCGGTTATGACCCGCAAACTACCGCCGACAAGTTTAGCCTGGCCCGCTTTGCTCACGGATTCCGGAGCGATAATCTGAAGACCGCTTTGCCCGTGCGGGATTACAACCAGATAACCAGATTCGGCACCTATGTGTATGCTCTCGACAGGCGTCGCGATCAGTCCGGTTTGGCACCTGAGGATGTGGAACGAGTGAATAAGGTTGAGATGAATATTGCCACCTTGACAGTGCCGGGCATGAAGCGGAAAGGGAAATTCAGAACTTTGCCTGGAGTAATGAGTGTCCAAAATTTCCGCCTGGACACTGCGGGCAACAGGCTCATGATGCGTGAAGCTCGTCCTGTTCCTCCGGAATACGAATACTATTTCTGCTTCGACCACGAGCCGCTTACCGCGGCGGAGCTGAGAGCGGTGGTAGATAAGAGGAAGAAGAACAGTGAGAGGGCTGCCTGGAGAAGGAAGGCAAGGGCCCGTGACGCTGAAGCCTGCGTGCGGCTGGAAATGCTTGGATGGCTGTGGAGCTTCTCTCGCCATCTAGTGAACACAACCGATGCGCGTGTTCTCGCTCTCCAAGAGCTTGGCTTGACAGACCCGCCTCCTTGTCCAGATTTTCACTCCTGGCATGAGGCTTGTTTGGGCTGCTGAAAGCGGCGCATGTTGTCCTGGCTAGCATATATGGCGCGGATGACGCGGTGCTTGGTTTCGGTATTTCAGCTTCAATGCAAACTATGTTCATATGTTTCCGTTGTTACCATTTGCAGCGGTGCACTTACAGCATTTTATCTCGTCTTGCCAGTGCGTGGATGGCCTGTAGATGAGCTAGCATACAGGGCTGTTCCGCTTCCAGACTTGAAGCATGATGGTATCCCCCTCCATACCTGCCGTTTCTGCAATCCATGGTCAACACTTTGCCCGTAGAATCGTTCGTGAGGCATTGTGGTTCATTGCCGGTGCTGCCTTGTTATCACTCGTCGCACTCCTCGACCTGATGCATATACTCCAAGTTCTTGGCCATTACAGACGGGGTCGAGAGGAATTTACGATGGCAACTACCATCCTCCAGCCCTTACCATCCTCTACAGCAATCAAAACGGTATATGTTAATGTGTTCTATTAGGCGCCGCCGGTCATCGTCATTCTCATCGCAAGAAGTCACGCACAATTGCGCTCTCTGTCTCTCCCTCGGCGTACCCATGCTCACATCCTCCAGTCTTGTCCGTCCATCTGCACCAAATCTGGAGCCTTACTCCGTCCTGGGAAAAGAACTGCTACCGCGGAGGAACTGGGATGCCTGTGGAGAAGAAGACTGGAGGCAAGCGGAGAGCTGGATTTTGGCAGAAGCAAGGAAAGCTGTATCGTGGATGCTTACGGGGTACTAAAACTGCAGGTGCTCATGCAGTTACTTCGCTTTTTTTCTCGGTCATCACTGGTAGAGGTATCCTTGTTGTCTGAGCTAGAACTGCCTCCTTGGTACATTCATTACTTCTCCGCATTAAGTGGCATAGCTATTAAATAAAGCTTTTTTTTATAAAATATTTTATAAATTTAATTTATTATTATACTATTCGTAATAGTACTAAGAATAGTAATGTTTATAAACATATTTTTATTTTCATTAAAATTACTTTATTATTCTTTAATATTAATTAATGTTTAATTATTTTTTATACCTTTTTTTTTTTTTAAATAAAAGCCATGCTTTTAGTGTATTATCTTTATTTTAAAAGAAATAAGTAATGTAGTACTTTTATATAGATTTTATAATATAATTTTATAATAATTTAATTATAATAATAAAAGATATAACGTATAATTATATATTAATATATTATACTAAAAACGTATTTATTATACTTAGTTATATACCTTAAAATAGTATAGTTTATAATATATTAATACGTAAATTATTTTTTAATCTAGTATAAAATATTTATTTATATACTATTATTAGTCTTATCTAATATATTAAGTGTAAAGGAATATATTTACTACTTCTTTTTTATATATATATTTTATATTTATATATTTGTATATTAATCGAATAAAAAGTGTAGCTGTAGTGGCTCGGGGCGACCTAAAAGGGGGTTCGAAAAAGGAGGAGTATGTGTATACCTTTATACTTAATGTGTCGAAAAAGACTACTTTTTTTTTAAAATCTCTTTTAGTTACTCCGAGCCACTACAGCCACGCTATTTATTTAATTAATATATAAATATAAATATAAATATATATATAGTATTATTAGTATACTATTAAATATTAATATATACTAGTTTCCCTACTACTATATATATATATATAATATAAAAAAGTATAATAAGGAGTCTACTATACTAGGTAGTTATATTATACCTTTTATTATAGATAGCGGTAGCGTTTTTATAGTTTTATCTATAAATAATAGTTATTATTTTATATTTAACTATTAAGTTAATTTTTTATTAAGTATAAATAGTATTAAAGAGCTACTATTTACTTAATTATAGATATGATCTTCTAAATTCTCCGTCTACTTAATTAATATATAAATACCTACCGACACTTAGGCGTATATATATATATACCCTTACGTAATCTAAATCTATATTTATCTATCTTTTTTTTATTAACGCGTAGTAGCTATTATACCTACTTTAATAACTACTATTATATTAAATAATTTTTATATTTATACGCTGTCTATTATTTTAAGTATAGAATTTATATAAAGGTATATATATACTCCTCCTTTTTTAAAACCCCTTTTAGTCACCTATACAGCTACTATAGCCACACTATTTATTTAATTAGTATATAAATATAATAGAATCTATTTTTTATTCTTCTTTTATTATTTTATTTTTTTTATATAACTTTACTATAAGCTATTATAGTTTAGTACCTTATAGTATAGTTAGGCTAATATTTTTAATATACTATATCTAGATATACTATACTAGTAAGTATAGCTTAATACTTTCTCCTACTATTATTATTATTTTATATTTTTTTTTTTTAGTTTTAGTAAGTACGTATTACGTAATATTATAATATTTTTTTTAATATATTAAAAACTTCTATTACGTTAACTTTATTAGCGTACACTTATATATTTAATAGTAAATATTTTATAACTTCTTTTACTATTTATACGTATAGGTTATTATTAAGTACACTCTTATAAATAAGTATATAAGACTCGACTCTACTTCTAGTTATAGTTTTATTCTTAAGAGTAATTATAATACGTAAAATTATTACTAGTATATTTATAATAAACGTTAGCTAACTATATTTTATAAATTACTAAAAATAAATACTATATTAGTATCTACGCCAGTATTTATACTAGTATTTATATTAATATACTAAATTCTATTATATAACTTTAATAATAATATAATAGTAAAATTAAGGTATCTATATCCTTTTTCTTTTTTTAAAACTCCTTTTAGTCGCCTATTCAGCCACTATAGCCACACTCTTTATTTTATTAATATATAAATATAAGATAGTAAAATAAATATAAGATAGTATTATAATAGTACAGCACTACTTAGTATAAAAAAAAAAGTAAAGGCGATAGTAGTCCTATACTACTAGTATACTAAAGTTTAGTATACTAAACTATACACTAAGTTACGTATTAAGTTATATATTAAGTTATATACTAAGACTATAAGTTCCGGTCTTAATAGAGACCTAGAAATTTTAAAGTTATAATAAGATAATTAATATAAAATATTCTATATTATTTAGTTATATATTAAGCTATTTATTTATATTTTCCTATACTAGCTATTTATTATCCTCTTTTTAGAAACCCCTTTTTACTTACTTCTAAATATTCTCTATAGTATTAAGCTATAGCTCTTTTTTATATACTAGTAATCTTTATTTTATATTACTTTAATTAAAATTATATACGCTCTCTATCCTATAAACTATAGTCTTTAATATATTTAGTTACTTATTAAAGAACTATACTATTTTCTTACTTTAGTGCCCTATAGTTACTAGTATTAGTATTATTATTATTAGTTTTATTATTACCGGCAACTTTCTCTTATAACTTATTTTTATTAATTAACTACTTTATATAGTAGTATAGCTATAGTAACTTTAGTATCTTTTTTTTATTTAGTAGTATCTATAAGCGGCAGATTTTTAGCTTTTTTACTTATTTAAATAGTTTTTTTTAACTAAATCTAGTAACTCTATACTTATAAATATAAAACTATTCTATTTAAATATTAACTTTTATAGGTCGCCTATAAAGATAAGTAGTAGTATATTAATTATATTAAATATATTAATTACTTTACGTTTTTTATTTATTTAGTTTAATTTAAAAGCTTAAAGTATTTATTATACTCTATAGTATAGACTATCTTTTTCGACACATTAAGTATAAAGGTATACACATACTCCTCCTTTTTTAAAACCCCTTTTAGTCGCCTACACAGCCACCACAGCCACACCCTTTTATTCGATTAATATATAAATATATAAATATAGTATAGACTAAAGTAAGTCTAGTATATATATTTTATTAAAATTTTATTTTTTAATATACTAGGAGCGCGTATTTTAGTTATAAAATAGTACTATACTACTATTAGTAAATAGTACTTTAGACGCTATAATACGTATTTTAATTATAATATATTAATATTTCTTTTTTTATAAATGCCTACTTAGTATTAGTTTATAATAGTAAATACGCTAGTATAAGTTATTATATAAAATAATAAACTATACTAAGCTATAATACTATAAAGTACTATTAAGCGATTATTACGTGTCTATTTTAGTATAATATTTTTTTTAATTAGGCTTAGTATAGTACCTTTTAAGAGCTAATTATTAGTTTATATAATATATTTAGTTATTACGGAGGCTTAAAAAGTAGATATTAAATATTAATATTTAATAAAAATCTATGTATAGGGAGCTCGCTAGGTGCCCTAAAGTAAAATAAGAGTATATACTAAAACGCTAGCTTTACTAGCGTAGGCGTACTTATCTTAGTACTTATACTTAAGTAAAAAATATCTTTTATATCTATAATACTATTCCCTCCTCTAAGAAGTTTTATTTTTAAAATTTTATAATTAGCCCTATATATCTTTAACTTTTATATAATAGGACAGAGTTAGATATTTATAAAAGTAAAATATTCCTATTAAAATAGTAAAATATATAACTATTTAAATAGTAAACTATAAAGCTACTTTTATTATAACCTAACTATTAGAGTTATAAGTATAATAAGTAAGTATAGTTTTTTTTATTTACTATTTATACCTCTAAGAGAGCCCTTTATATTAAGTTATATTATTTTTATAATTTTATTATACTATTTATTTATTAGTTATATTTTATTATCTGTGAATTATTTACTAAATTATTTTTAGCCTTTTACTATTATTTATTATTAGTTAATTATTTATTTATTATAAGCTAGGTAATAGCTACTTATATATTATAAGTCTTTAGGAAGGATATACTTAATTATTAAAATATTTATAAATAATGCTAGTAGTACTCTATAAAGTATTCTTAATAGTTTATAATATTAAAGTAAAATTACTAGTTAGAGTTATTAAAATCTTCCTATTTAATAAAGAATTTTAGTAAGCCTTTATAACTAGTATTAAAATTAATTATATACTTATTAATTTTATAATTAAGTATTATTTTAATATTATAAACTAGCAGATCTTTTTTTATAATAACTAGCCTTTATAGTTCTTACTACTACCTTAATAATAGTATTATATTCTATAAGTAAAATAACTATAAGTAGAACTATAGATAAACGTTCTTAAGTATAGTATAACTAGTAAAGTTAAACTTAACAGCCTAACCTGTACTATAGTAGTTATTTAGTTATCTATTATAAATATTTATAACTTTAAATAATTTAAAATTTTTATTTTTTAGTCCTCTAAAGCGGCGCGTATAAATATTATATATATTAAATATAACTTAATTACTTACGTAGGTCTCTAGAGCTAGTAATTATTAGTTATTAGTATATTTTTTTATTTTTATTTATACCTATATTAGTACTAAATATAGTTATTGTCTTATATAGTCTATATATATAAAAAGTTTATTTATAGCTTATATATCGCGTATTATTTTTTATTCTTTTAATAGTACGCAAAAAAGTTTAGTGTCTATATATAATAAATATCTCTTTATAGCTTTAAATAGTATTATACCTATTAATATAATACTACTGTTCGCTTTAAACTCTATAATAGATAATAACTCTATTTAGTTATTTTACTTATAATTAATAAAGTAGCGTAAATAAGTTTTTAATACTTAATTAGTAATTTCTATTTATTTATTTATTTCTAGGTAAAAGACTGTAAATAACTTTAGCGTTATACTAACCTTTTTATATAATTATTTTTAAAACTAAAACGTAAATTACGTACTATAATTAGTTATAAACTCTAGTAGGTAACTCTTTTTATACTAAACGTACTTAAGAAAAATCTAAATATAAGCTTTAGCGTTAAGAAATATTAAAGATATAAATTTCTTCTTTTTAAATAATTAATTAATTATAATTATAATATATCTATAATTATAACTGTTACAGTAGCTCTTAGGTAATAATATAATAAAATTAAAAAATACGCTTATCTAATATATATTTAGTATAAATAGAGAGTATAATAAACTATACTTACTTTTATATTTTAATTTTACTTTAGTATAGGTAAAATAGTTATATATATATTACGTAACGCTATTTATATAGCGTAGCTAGTGATAGTATTATAATAGTTATATATATATTTTATACTTACTATTATATTTAGCGGCGTAGTTATTATAATATAATTATATAATACGTCGACACATTAAGTATAAAGGTATATATATACTCCTCCTTTTTAAAAACCCCTTTTAGTCGCCTACACAGCTACCACAGCCACACTTTTTATTTAATTAATATATATATATATATATATATATATATATAATACGTATTTAGAGTTTATTATTATAGGGTATAAAGACCTTACTATTAATATATAATAAATTATTATTTAGGTAATAATCTTATAGTTTAATATAAATACTAAGATTATAATAGAACTAATAAAATATATAGCGTATACTACTCGCTATAGTATTAACTATAGTTTTAATAATATTATTATAGAGACTAACTACTTTAAATAGCCCTAATAGGTCTACGTTATTAATATCTTTATAACTATTATAAAGTTTTAAAATAGTATCTTTATCTTAATTATTAAAAATAAATAGCTTCTCGCTAATATTATAAACCTATTAAAATAAGCTTATAGTAACTAACTTAATTATATCTATTAAGATTTTAGTTAAGTATATAGTATATTAAAAGCAGCTATTATATATAGCGTACGTAAATAGTTTAAATTTTTTAAAAAATAATAGTCCCTGCTATTAGTACTATATTTAACTATTATATATATTTATAAAAACGCTTCTAGTTTATTATATTAGTATATTAGGCTTTATAGCTTTCTTACTAGGCCAATATTTAATTATAAAATTAAATTCTAATAAAAATTTAGCCTATTAGGCTTATCGGCGATTTAACTATTTAGTTATTATAAAATATATTAAAGTTTTATAGTTAGAGAATACCTTTATAGAATTAAGTATACTAGTAAGCTTAGGTTACTACTTTTTAAAGATATAGATAATTGCTATAAGCTTTTTTAAAATAGTTAAATTTTACTAGTTCTATCTTTATTAAGAAAAAGGTAATAGGTTATAGGACGTTATTCTTATACTAAGAGAGTATACTAGTAATAACTTAATTAAATGCGTTAGTTTCTATAATTATATATATATTAAAGTTAAAATAAGTAAGTATTAGAGTATTAATAAAGGCGCGTTTAAGCTACTTAAAGGCCCTTTTAGTAGTAGGTATTAATGTAATCTTTTCTACTACGCTATTACGCATTAACTTAATTAGTAATTATATAACTTAAGAGAAGTAGTATATAAATTATTAATAGAAGTTTATAAAATTAATAAACGCCTAAATATTTTTAACTATTTTAGGTTGTTTTTATTCTATAATAGTTTTAACTTTAGTAGAATCTATTTTTAGGCTATTAATAAAATATATTATATCTAAATAGCTAACGTGTTATACTAAAAATTTATATTTTTTAATATTAAGATATAGACTAGCTTTGCAAAGTCTATATAACACTTTAAAATAATATTATTTATAGTCTTTTTTATTTTTACTAAAAATAATAACGTTATTAGAGTAAACTAAATAAAAATCGTCTAAGTACTTATATAGTAACTAATTAATATATTACTAAAAAGTGCCTAAAGTATTATATAGTTTAAAGGGTATAATTATATATTTAAATAAACTAAACCGTGTAAAAAAGGCTATTTTATACTTATTACCTTTTTTAATTTTAATCTTATTAAATACTATAATAATATTAAACTTAAAAAAAAATATATACCTTATTTAGTTTTTTATATTTATCTATAGGAGCTGTATCGACTTTGTATATACTACGTCCTTACTTAATATAGGTAAATAAAAATAGAGGCGCTATAACTAGGACCTATTAAATATAGAATTTTTTAAATTTTATAGTAGTAGAGTAATAACTTAATAAATAATTTATTAGATAGTAGCTGTAATAATAGTAGAGTAATAATTATAAAATAGTAATAAAGTATTTATAGGTTATTATTATTATAGGTAGAACTATAGACCGTATATAAGACGTTTAATATATAGAGTATTTAAAATAGTAACTATAATAGCTTTTTCTCCTTTTTATAAATACTATATACTTAAAGTTTAGAAATCTTTTATTATTATTATTATATCTATAATATTAGTATTTTAATATTTAATAATTAGTTTACTAAATAACCTCTAGCGTATAGTATAGACTTTTATTAATAATAATAACTAACTAGATTACGTTAAAGACTACCCTAACTTTTATCTTCGTGTAGTATAGTAGGCTAGCCTACTTAATAGACTAGATTTTTTAATTAATATTTTTAATTCCGATTTAATATTAACGCGCCTCTTTTTATTTAAAATAAATATAATTCTTAATTTTAATAATACCTATAAGAACGTTAAGATCTATTTTTAGTTATATAATAATATAGTAAGTTTTATAATATAATAGTATAAAAAGGGCGAAACTCTTTTATTTAAAGTAAAGAATAGCGGCGGCGGCGGTAGTAGTAGTAGTAATAATAGTAGTAATAGTACTTTAATAATAATAAAAAAAAACTTCTTTAGAGCGGTAAAAAAAGTAAAACTTTAGTAAAAAAAATTTATTAAAATAGTTAGAATCGTCTAAGCACGGGGATATATATATATATATATAAAAGTAAAGCTTTAAGGTAAATAATAGTAGTAAAAAAGTATACTATAGCACTATAAAGCAGTCGTGTAGAACTATTAAAAAAGTTAATAATTATTTTAAAAGGACTAAAGGGCCCTAGGGATAAAGAGTACGGCGTTATTTTAATACTTTAATTATTATTAAAAAAATCGTAAGTTATTAGTAATAGTAAAAAGTTATTATAGTTACTACATAAGAAGCTCGTTAAGAGTTAGTTAATTATATAATATAGTAGAAGTTTAAATAGCTAGCCTAAAATTATATAATATTATAGTAATAACCCTAGGAAAGGGATATACCTTATTTATATAGGTAAGTATTTTTTTTAATTTTAGTAGGACGTTATAGTCCTTAATTATAATTTTGTTAAAATAGTAATAATTAATATATATATAGATACCTCCTTCTGGTTTCTTAATAATTAGTAATAAAATAGTAAATAAAAAGTTACTTTTATAAATATATTCTTTTATTATTTTAGTCTATATATAGACTTTAATTATTTTAGCTTTTTTACGTAACGCCCCGAAGTAGTATTATATAGTTAACTAGCTATTTTTTTTTAAGTATATTTTATAATTAATACTTAGCTAACGCGGGGGCAGCTTAGTAGCTTTTTTAAAATTTTATAAATTAGTAATATAATAAAATTATTTTAATAATTTTTATTTAATTTTATTAATTGTAGGGTATAGTTAATTAAGCTTTAAATAAAACTTATTAAGATTATTTTAAGTAATAGCGGCGGCGATATATTTAGTTTATATAAAAGTTATATAAGTATATTAGGTATTATTTCTATTATTATCTATTTTGAGGCGTGTCTAATCTTTTAGTATTATTTAAATAATAAAGTTTAAGTCGTAATATATTTATATATTAATTAAATAAATAGTGTAGCTATAGTAACTTAGAGCAACTAAAAGGGATTTTAAAAAAAGAGGAGTATATATATACCTTTATACTTAATATATCGAAAAAGTTAGGTAAGGCTAGATTAAAAAAGAAATAGCACTACACTAATATGCTTAGCGCGCTTCCCTAAAAAACATTAAATTAAAAAAATTAAAAAGTTTAGTACAGATACTGTGTTTAGTAAAAAAAATATATAAATAGTAGTAGCTACTACTACCTATATATTTCTTTTCTATCTTTATAGTTAACACAGTTAAACGTTTATTAATTAAAAAAAAATATTTACTAAAATATAATTTTTTAAAAATCCTGCTCCTACTCCTACTTATACTTTTTTTTTAACTAATATAGTACTCGTCTACGTTAATTTTAATATAATTTTAAATATATAAGCTATCCCCGCCGTATCCTATCTAGATAGTAATATATAATAAGTTCTTATTAATTCCGCTAAATATTTTATACGCCCGGTAATTACTAAGTTTTTTAAAATTAATATTTATTAATACTAAAAAATCCTAAATAATAAGGCGGACGGTAATAAAAGAGATAAAATTATAACACTGTTAATAATAAAAGTAATAGAGTTTAAGAATTTAAAGTTAGTTACGCTAGTTTATATAAAGGCGACGGTAACGGTAATAGTAATAGTAATAGTAATAAAAGTAAAAATAATAAACGCGGTGCTGTACTAGTTATAAAAAATAATAAAAAAAAAACGTATTAATATTAATTTTATATTAGAAATACATAGTCTAAGATATATAGCGTAGCTACGCAAAATACTATTAGGGGTACTAGTAATAAAAATAAAGATAGCGTAAAAGTAAAAAAAAATCTAGAGTATTTCTGTATAGTAGTTAAAATTTAAAAGTTTTAGAGGAGGGCCTATATATAATATACGTAGGCTAGATATACGGGCTAATAGATAGGCGTACTTAGTATTACGTTCTTATTATAAGTAAAAAAGAAAATATAATTATAAATAAAAAAGTTAATTATTATTAAATACTACACTATCTATATATATAGGCGGAACGAAAAGTAATAAAAATAAATATAACCTCTATTTTATTTTATAAAAATAAAGTTAAAAAAGTAACTAATAGGTTATAACAGCAGTTATCGGCTGTTTAAGTCGTAATAAACTATTTTTATAATAATTTTAGCTAAAATAATCGTTATATTAACGCTATTTTTATTTTTTAGTTTAATTATTTTAATATAACTATTACTATACTAGTTATATATTACTTTAATAGATAAGAACTAGTATAAATAGTTACTATAGTAATAGTTTAACTTAAATACTATTATTTTTTTACTCTACTTATATAAAAAGTTATAGGTTTTAAACTATAATTATCTAACTATTATATTATAGCTTATAAAATCTATTATCTAGTACTAGTTTTTATTAATATATTTTTTAATTACTATACGTACTTTAGCTATATATATTATTTTACCTATAACGTTACTATTAGTAAGTTTTAAAATAATAGGGCTTTATACTATAACTATCTAAAGCTTATAGGCGTGTATAAAATTAGTATTAATAACCTATTTAGTATAGTTACTTATTATAGGTATAAAGGCGCCCCTTACTTAAGTACGAGCACTAAGACAGGTACGCCTACGCTAGTAAAACTAGCGTCTTAGTATATACTCTTATCTTATTTTAAAATATCTAGCGAGCTCCCTATACGTAGATTCTTATTAAATATTAATATTTAATATCTACTTTTAAGTCTTTATAATATAATTTACGTATCTCTCTACGCCTATAAATAAAGTATTTATAAAATAATATTTTATAATAAACCGCGTAAGTACTAAATTCTAAAAATTTATATTTTACTAATTATATAGCCGTAGTAGACTAATTTTTTATATTATATAAAACGCCTATTAGTGCAGATAAGATAGTAGAATTTTATATAAAGATTTTATCTAAATAGACTAGTAATAGCGCTGCTATTTAAAAATTAGCTAGTAATAACACTACCTATAGATCGGCTAGTAATAGCGCTATTTATAAATTAGTTAGTAATAGCGCCGTTTAAAAACCGGCTAGTAATAGTACTACTAAAAAGTATAATATTTAAAAATTAATTTAGTATATACTAGCTAATAATATATTATATAATTAGTTAAATAAATTACCTCTACTATCGCCGCCGCGATTACCTAATATAGTAAAAAAAGTTATCTTTAAACTTAAGATTAGTAAATTTTATAAAAGTATAATTACTAAATTACTAAATACTTTTTATAAGCTTAGTAAATAGTTTATAAACAGCCCTTTTACTAAAAAAATTAAAAGAAACCTAATAGTAAATATAGGCGAAAAATTTTTAAAAAATAATTACTATAAAAGTAGCTTTAGTGTTTCCTACCCTATTCTACTAAATATTAGTAATAATAATAATAAAAATCTTAATATAATAACTATTACTAGTCGACTTATAATAGACTAGTAATTATAATATAGCTTTATAGTTAACTATAGAGTATTTATTAAGTAAGCTAAAACTATAAAAGCTAATATTTTATTATTTATTAGAACAGCTATTACAACTAATAAAAAGTACTCTAAAAAAAAATTTAAGTATAAATATCTTATCCTAGCGTATACCCTATTTAATAAATAACTTATAGATAAATATATTATAATTACTATCTTTTTTTCTAATAATTTTTAAGTAAGTATTATAAAATACTTAGAAGATTAGTTTACTACTATTTTAAAATATTTTTACTATTAGAGCACGTCGCGCGGTAATCTAAATACAGTAAAATAAATAATTAAACTTATAAAATAGTTAAAAGTAAAGGCGTAAAAACTATAATATATTATTAAAATAAATATAGCGCGACTAAAGCTGTAGATTTAGTAGTAAAAATAAAATCTTAATAGTACTTTTTAATTAGTTACTTATATTTATTAAAAGTATAATAGCGTAAGGGATAACGCGTATATTATATAAAAGGAGCTAAATACTAAATAGTAGCGTTAACTAACCGTTAATAAAACTCTTAGTAAGGTAATCTAATATAATAATAAATATAAATAATACTTTACTATAGTAATTTAAGAAGTATATAAACTATAAAATAAATTAGAATATTTAAAGATATTAGTAAGAGCTTCCTATAGTATTATAACTAATAATAAGTTTTTTAAAAAGGAAAAAAGTATAAAAAGAATAATAAAAATAAACAGTAAAAAATAGTATTATATAAGTTACTATAAAATCTTATATTTTTAAATCTATTTAATAATAATAGTAGCGACAGCTTTAGTAGTTTTAATAGTTCTTCTTATTATAGTAATATAGAGTTAATATTATTTAATAAAATTTATTTTATATTTTATAAGAATTAACAGCGACGTAATAGTACGCTAGTATTAATAGTTAATACTACTACCTTTAAAAAGGAGCGTCGTTCTAATAATAGATAAAAGGATATTAATAAGTTTAGCAGTACTGCTAATAAAGACTTAAATATATAAATTAAAAATATAGAGATAAAGTTCTAGTAGTTATATAAGCTTTTCTTTAATAAATAGTCTAAAATTAAATACTTTTATTAAGTATATAAAAATTACGTATTTATTTATATCTATAACTATACTATTATAATATTAAATAATTTATATTAGAGTATATAAGAACTGTATAATAACTTATAAAAGATATTTAGTTTAATTAATTAGTAACTTACTATATTTATAGAATTTAATTTTAGTAAGTTATAGTAACGTAATAATAAACTTTTTAATAAATAGTTAGCGTATTTTAAAAATAAGGCGATACGAGTATACCTAAAATCTATTTTAATAAAATTTAAAGCCGTAATTAATTTTAATTTATATTTAAAAGCTACTACGATAAGTACAGCTCTAGTAAATAAAATTTAAATATAATTTATTTAGTAACTATTCTAATATAAGACCTTTAAGGATATAGCTTATAAAAAGCCTAAAAGAAAAAATAATAAAAATAGTAAAAATAATAAAAAGTCTACGCGGGCTAGTACTTCTATTAGTAAGAAATCTAATTTTAATAATAGGCGTAATTTTACTTTTAACCTAAATTATTATTTATTAAAAAAGTTTTGTGCTATCTAAGCTAAAAAAGTATATATATATTACCTAAAGCCTAACTATACGTCTAACTAAAATTAGTCTAAGTCTTATAAAAGGGGTTTAATAGTTTTAGTACCTACTAAATAGCTTTAGATAATAAATATTTAAAATACTAATACTAATAACGCTTATAATAGCGACTATAACGTTAAGTATTAAAGAAAAGCGTAGTCTTTAAAAATAGTTATTTTTAGAGACTCTCGTCTACGTATAAAAAGGAAATTTTTAATATCTTTTAGTATTATTTTATAGTAGAATAATATACGCTAATAAGCTAATTAAGTCTATAACTATTTTTTATTTTATTAAGTAATAATTACTATATAGCTTATAGTTTATAAAAATAACTTATTACTATTATAGTATACGGCGCGATAAATTACCTACTTAATTATAATAAAAATTTACTAAATAAGCCGCCCTATAGCGCTTAAATAAAACTAAAAGTATAAGTTAATATATTTAATAGAATATTAGTTACTGCGTACGTTTTTTTAAATAGTAGCTATATTAAATAGGTTATTAGTATTAATTTTATATACGCCTATAAGCTCTAGACAATTATAGTATAGAGTCCTATTATTTTAAAACTTACTAATAGTAATATTATAGATAAAATAATATATATAGCTAAGGTACGTATAGTAATTAGAGGATATATTAGTAAAAACTAGTACTAGATTATAGATATTATTAGTTATAATATAATAGTTAGATAACTATAGCTTAAGATTTATAACCCTTTATATAAGTAAAGTAAAAAAATAATAATATTTAAGTTAAACTATTACCGCGGTAACTATCTATACTAATTTTTATTTATTAAAGTAATATATAACTAGTATAGTAATAGCTACGCTAAAATAATTAAACTAAAAAATAAAAATAGCGTTAATATAGTAATTATTTTAGTTAAAGCTACTATAAAAATAGCTTATTATAATTTAGATTTTATTATTTAGATAATACTAAAAGACTAAATATATTTTAAAATAAATAACGACGTAGACAACGCCTAATATACTTATATAACTTTTATAAAAACTAAATAAGTTACTACTATAACTACGTAAACTAACTTTAATAAGTTTTATATAAAACTTAATTAACTATATTCTATAATTAATAAAATTAAATAAAGATTACTAAAATAATTTTATTATATTACTAATTTATAAAATTTTAAAAAAACTATTAAACTACCTCCGCGTTAACTAGGCGTTAATTATAAAATATATTTAAAAAAAGGCAGCTAGCTAACTACGTAACGCTATTTTAAAGTATTACGTAAAAAAGCTAAAATAATTAAAACCTATATATAGACTAAAATAGTAAAAAAATATATTTATAAAAGTAACTTTCTATTTACTACTCTACTATTAGTTATTAAGAAACCTAGAAAAAGTATTTATATATATATTAACTATTATTACCTTAATAAAATTATAATTAAAAATTATAACACCCCGCCGAAGCTAAAAGAAATATTTATTTATATAAATAAGGCTTATATCTTCTCTAAATTTAATATTATTACGGCCTTTAATAAGATTAGGATTAAAAAAAGGGATAAGTATAAAATAGCCTTTCTTATACGGTTCGGTTTATTTAAGTATATAATTATACTTTTTAGATTATATAACACCCTAAGTACTTTTTAATAATATATTAATTAGTTATTACGCGAGTATTTAGATAACTTTTATTTAGCTTATTTTAATAATATTATTATCTTTAGCAAAAATAACTAGGATTATAAGTAATATTATTTTAAAATACTATATAAGCTTCGTGAAGCAGGACTATATCTTAATATTAATAAATATAAGTTTTTAATTTAATATATTAGTTATTTTAGTATAATACTGTCTATAAATAGGCTAGAGATAGACTTAGCTAAAGGTAAAGCCGTTATAGAGTAGTAGCAGCCTAAAATAATTAAAAATATTTAGGCGTTTATTAGCTTTATAAACTTTTATTAATAATTTATATACCGCTTTTTTTAAGTTATAAGACTGCTAATTAAGTTAATACATAGCGCTATAAGAAAAGTTATATTAATACCTACTACTAAAAAAGCCTTTAAGCAGCTTAAACGTGCTTTTATTAATATTTTAATATTTATTTATTTTAATCCTAATACGCGTATAATTATAGAAACTAACGCGTCTAACTAGGTTATTATTAGTATATTATTATAGTATAATAAAGACAGTATTCTATAACTTATTATCTTTTTTTTAATAAAAATAAAGCTAGCTAAGCTTAACTACCCTATTTATAATAAGAAACTTATAGTAATTATTTACGCTTTTAAAAAATAGCGATTTAAGCTTACCGGTATACTTAACCCTATAAAAATATTTTTTAATTATAAAGCTTTAAAATATTTTATAATAACTAAATAGTTAAATTACCGGTAAGCCTAATAGACTTAGTTTTTATTAAAGTTTAACTTTATAATTAAATATAGGCCTAGTAAGAAAAGTATAAAGCCTAATACGTTAATATAATAAACTAAAAACGTTCCCGTAAATATATATAATAATTAAATATAATACTAATAGCAGGTATTATTACCTTTTAAATAATTTAAACTACCTATATATATTATATATAACGGCGGCTCCTAATACGCTATATACTTAGCTAAAATTTTAATAGATATAATAGAGTTAAATACTATAAGCTTATTATAATTAGTTTATAAAATTAGCGAAAAGCTATTTATTTCTAATAATTAGAATAAAAATACTATTTTAAAATTTTATAATAGTTGTAAGAACGCTAGTAATATAAATTTATTAGGGCTACTTAAAGTAGTTAGTTTTTATAATAATACTATTAAAACTATAGTTAATACTATAGAAAGCGGTATATACTATATATTTTACTAACTCTATTATAACTTAAGTATTTATATTAAACTATAAGACTATTACCTAAATAATAACCTATTATATATTAATAGTAAAGTCTTCGTACCCTATAATAATAAACTTTAAATATATTTTATATAACTATATTATAATAACTACGCTGCCGGATATAATAATAAGTATAAAATATATATATAACTATTATAATATTACTACTAACTATACTATATAGACAGTATTACCTATTATATACGTAATTACTTTATCTATTTTAGAGTAAAATTAAGACGTAAAGGTAAGTATAGTTTATTATACTTACTATTTATACTAAATACCTACTAGACTAGTATATTTATTAACTTTATTATGCTGTTACCTAAGAGCTATTATAATAGTTACAACTATAGGTATATTATAGTTTTTATAAATAGATTATTAAAGAAAAAAAAATTTATACTCTTAATATCTCTTAACGTAAAAACCTATATTTAAGTTTTTATTAAATACGTCTAGCGTAAAAAAAATTATTTTTTAAAATTTATTAACGACTATAGTATATAATTTATATTTTAATTTTAAAAATAATTATATAAAAGGGTTAGCATAACGCTAAAGTTATTTATAGCTTTTTACTTAAAAATAAATAGATAGATAGAAATTACTAATTAAATATTAAAAGTTTATTTACGCTACTTTATTAATTATAAATAAAATAACTAAATAGAGTAATTACCTATTATAAAGTTTAAAGTAAATAATAATATTATATTAATAGGTATAATACTGTTTAAAGCTATAAAGAGATATTTACTATATACGGGTACTAAACCTCCTAGTATACTACTAAAAGGATAAAAAGTAATACGCGACGCGTAAGCTATAAATAAACTTTTTATATATATAAATTATATAAAATAATAACTATATCTAATACTAATATAGGCGTAGGTAAAGATAAAAAAGTATATTAATAATTAATAATTGCCTACTCTAAAAATCTATATAGGTAACTAAGTTATATTTAATATATATAACGTCTATACGCGTCGTTCTAAAAAACTAAAAAATAAAAACCTTAAACTATTTAAAGTTATAAATATCTATAATAGGTAACTAGATAACCGCTATAGTATAAATTAAACTTTTAAATTTAACTTTACCTATTACGCTACGCTTAAAAATATTTATTTATAATTTTATCTATAGCTATTTTACTTATAAGATATAATACTATTACTAAAATAATAATAAGAGTTATAAGGCCATATTACTATAGAAAAAGGACTACCTATTTATAATATTAAAGTAATACTAGACTATAAAGTTAATAAATATATAATTAATCTAAATACTGACTATAAAGGTTTACTAAAATTTTTTATTAAATAGGAGGACTACGATAACCCTAACTAGTAATTTTATTTTAATATTATAGGATATTAAGAATATTTTATAAAATACTACCAGCGTTACCCGCAGACGTCTTAATAATTAAATATATTTTTTTTAAAAACTTATAATATATAAATAGCTATTATCTAGCTTATAATAAATAAATAATTAACTAATAATAAATAATAGCAGAAGACTAAAAATAATTTAATAGATAATTAATAGATAATAAAGTATAACTAGTAAATAAATAGTATAATAGAATTATAAAAATAATATAGCTTAGTACGAAGGGCTCTTTTAGAGGTATAAGTAATAGATAAAAGAAGCCGCTATTTAAGTAGTTACGTATTTTACTACTCTAATAAAAACGTTTTACTTTTATAAGTATCTAACTCCGCCCTATTATATAAAAGTTAAAGATATATAAAGCTAATTATAAAGTTTTAGAAATTAAGCTTTTTAGAGAAGGGATAGTATTATAAGTATAAAAGTGCCCCTTACTTAGGTACGAGTACTAAAATAGGTACGCCTATACTAGCAAAGCTAGCGTTTTAGTATATACTTTTATTTTATCCTAAAGTACCTAGCGAGCTCCCTATACGTAGATTTTTATTAAATATTAATATTTAATATCTACTTTTAAGCCTCCGTGATATTACTATTTAAAAAAATATATATAGTAACTAATATTTTATTAAACGTATTAACTTATACTTTTAGTTTTATTTAAGTACTATAGGGTAGCTTATCTAGTAAATTTTTATTATAATTAAATAAATAATTTATTATACTATATACTATAAAGATCGTAAGTTATTTTTATAAACTATAAACTATATAGTAATTATTACTTAATATAATAAAAAATAATTATAAACTTAATTAGTTTATCGGTATATATTGCTCTGCTATAAAATAATACTAAAGTATATTAAAGATTTTTTTTATACGTAGGTAAAAGTCTCTAAAAATAACTATTTTTAAAAATTATACTTTTTCTTAACGCCTAATATTATAGTTACTATTATAGGCGTTGTTAGTATTAGTATTTTAAATATTTATTATCTAAAACTATTTAGCTGGTACTAGGGCTATCGGGCTTTTTTTATAAAAATTAAATTAATTTTAATTTAGTATATAACCGGGTCTTAAATAATATATATATATATTTTTAGCTTAGACCGCACAGAATTCTTTTAATAAATAATAATTTAGGTTAATAGTAAGATTATATCTATTATTAAAATTAGGATTTCTATTAATAGGAGCCCTAGTTTATATAGACTTTTTATTATTTTTATTATTTTTATTATTTTTATTATTTTTATTATTTTTATTATTTTTATTATTTTTATTATTTTTATTATTTTTATTATTTTTATTATTTTTATTATTTTTATTATTTTTATT